>QTSX02007158.1:0-73591 GCA_014839935.2 Entomophthora muscae | reverse complement strand
AAGAGATCCTGCAGAGTTACAATGTACGATTGGGATAGGCTATTTCAGTAAGTTAATTTATACACCTGGAGATGGAAAACAATAGAAGCAAAGCTAGATTGTACTATACTGAGATTTATTTGGATATAAAAATATGGGGTCAAAGGCTGGCTGAGCAAAGGGGTATATAAAGAAGCCAAAATAATAGCGGCAGCTGATAAAGTCAAACAAATTGAACCAAGCAATCAGGCTAGCAGTTTCTTACCGGGATATAGTATATTCAACACTGCAGGGTTCTACATGGTGTGTGCTTGGAACAGCTCTGAAGATTTCGGTTCTAACATCCACAAGGCGGGTAGTCAGTAAAGAATAGACAATTAATATGCAGCAGTTTTTGTAGGCAAGGGTTAATTTACTTTTTGTAATGCTGGAGAATTGGATAGCAATAAAAGGTGATTTTAAGATTAGGTATAGGTTTCGTAGTAGTGAGAATTGAATACTAAAGATAAGGCCTGTCTAGTAGGTAACAAGGGACTACTTAGACGCATGAATGTAAATAGCCTAGCAGATAACATTGGTTGGCCACACACCCAGCAGAATGCACGCTAGGGTGAGGACGATACCCAGCAACTTGGCTGCTGCGGACTAAAGCTAGATGTCTTTACACTACAGGAATCCATGGCTGGGTGGGAGAGTGGACACTCCTGGTGGGTATGTGGGCTGCCAGAGAAGGATGGAGCTAAGATAATTTTATATGCCCTTGTGAACTACTGAGGTCTGCAAGTGGGGAGTTTCTTATCTAACAGAGTTCTGTCTCGTAATTTTCTGGAGGCTTTGAATAGTCCTAAGCCGTCATTTCTAAAGCACACGGATCTATGACTCATTGCCAGGGTAGCTGCCAGGAAGAAGCTGCAGAACTTACAATGGAACAGGTCCTGGGAAGTAAAGTTGATTTTTGCACCTGAAGCTCAGGTTTAATCACCTGAGGATTAAAGACACCGGGCAGACATGTGATTGAATGGCCTGCGTAGGAGGTCGCTTGGTAAGGGCCCAGTCGCCAGTAGTCTTGTAGAATTATTGGGTTCAGAATAGTAGCCACCAATGGAATAGGGTGATTCGAAGTGATCTACAAGGAAGACTAGTAAGATGGAATGTATGATCACAGTGAAGTTCAGCTGAGGACCACATTGTGAGAGCAACGGCGAGGATCGTTGCCGAAATGGAAAGGGACTGATGGCCGACTGAAATGGACTGATTACTAGACTGAGAAGGATCAGAAGATCTTAAAGATTGAGGATTTATGGTGAAGAATAGCTGAAGAACCAGAGATACTCGGCAGGACACTGAGAAACTAGAAAAATGATCAGTTATGACTAGCCAGAATGA
The DNA here is from genome assembly GCA_014839935.2 of Entomophthora muscae. Lineage (NCBI taxonomy): Eukaryota > Fungi > Entomophthoromycota > Entomophthoromycetes > Entomophthorales > Entomophthoraceae > Entomophthora > Entomophthora muscae. The sequence continues at coordinate 72,226 of QTSX02007158.1, read as the reverse complement.
ATACAGAAGTAGGATGCATACTTTAGCTTTGTATTAGTGAAAAATCAGAGCAGTTTTGCTGTGCCATTCAATTTATTGCCTAAAGATATGATTATAAACATGAAATTAATATCATATGAATGAAAAAGCAAAGAAGAAGAAATAATTTTACAGAAATTCAAACTGTAAATTATTAAGGCTGATTGAAGGGAAAGAGCAAAGAGCCAGAAGCACAGAGAAATGCGAGAACAGTATTGGAATTTGCCAAAATATTAGAGATGATATATCGTTTATGGTGAACACTGAAGAAAATACAGAGAACGTTGAGTTGAGCGTTTGAAACTTCTTTTTTAAGTAAAATGCTGGCAGTGCCTCAAGTTTTGCCAGAGAAAAGGACAGCAAAATGTTTAAAATGCAGAGCAGTTGTTTATCCAGAAGCAAGACAAACAGGTTCAAACCATGGTCAAGAGTAAGTGCCATCTGCAAACTTTTTGGTAAAAAAACCATTGAATCTGAGCGTTTGACTGGCCGCCTGTTTGATCAGTGTTTGAGGGCTTTAACTAAAGAGTTGTGCCTAAAAGTGAGTGAAACAATACAAAACTCAGGGTTTTCAATGGCTGAAGTAAGTTGTTTAATATACTGTGTATATATGAAAAATGATAGCCTGCTTTGGGAGTCAAGAGTTTGAGAGACATGAGCCATAAAAAGGAAGCCATCTTGGGCTTCTCACCCTTGTCTTATGCTTTAGTCCTCTGTGGAGTCATTGTGGCATTTTTAATCCAGTTGTGTCAGTCCTTGAAAAGCCTCAGATAGCTTCCCTTTTATAGCTCCTTATTTCAGTCCAAATTCTCTCTCAGAGCTCTTGTTTCCCAAAGCTTAAACTATCCATTTTTTCTCTCTCTACAATATATTAAACTTTATAACTTACTTCAGCCATTGAAAACTCTGAGTTTTCTGTATTGTTTCCTCACTTTTAGGCTTTAACTCTTCAGTTAAAGCCTTCAAAACACTGATCAAACAGGCTTTGAACTTACAGCCAATCAAATGCTCAAATTCAATGGTTTTGCCAAAAAGTTTACCCAAATGACTTACTCTTGACCATGGTTTGAACCTGGTGCTGTCTTGCTCTGGATAAACAACTGCTCTGCATTTTAAACAGTTTTGCTGTAATTCCTCTCACGTTTCTCTGGCAAAACTTGAGCACTTTTGCCTTTGTTTTACTTAAGGGATTTTTCAAACACTCAATTCTTCAACGTTTCTCTGTATTTTCTTCAGTATTTCACCACTTTAAACTTGACTGTTGCTTGCCTTTTTCCTCTCCTAACTATTTTGGCAAAATTCCAATACTTGTTCTCACAGTTTCTCTGTCCTGTGTATCTGGCCTCTTTCTAGCTCTTTTCCACTCAATCAGCTCTTAATAATTTACAGTTTAATTTCTGTAAATTATTTCTTCTTCTTTTGCTTTCATTCATATGATAATTAATTTCATATTTATATCATATCTTTAGGCAGCATAAATTAATTCTTTAACTGCTTCTTTCTGATTATTTCCTCTTCTAAAAGCCCAAAACAAGCATCCTAGCTCCTGTATTCATTCTGGCTAGTCCTTCTTAGTCATTTTCTAGTTCCTCAGATAGTCCTGCACCATTATCCTCTGGTTCTTCAGCTATTCTTTCACCATCATCCTCTGGTCCTTTAGCTAGTCTTTCACCAAGATCTTCTGATCCTTCTCAGTCTAGTAATCAGTCCATTTCAGTCAGCCATCAGTCCTTTCCATTCAGCAATCAACTGATCCTCACCATGAATCACCTAGGTTCCAATCCTCACAATAATCTCATAGTCCCTCAACTAGTCTTCACTGTGATCATACATTCCATCTTACTAGTCTTCACTGTAGATCCTCCACCATGAATCACCCTGATTCCATTGTCAGCCCCTGATACCAATACCTCAGACTAGGGCAATATTTCTACAAGGCTACTAGCATTTGACTGGGCCCTTGCAAGTGACCTCTACTTGGGCCATTCAACCACAGACAATCCTTATGTCTGTGCAGTTGTCTTTAATCACTCAGGTGATTAAGCCTGAGCTTTCAGGTGCAGAAATTAATCAACTTTACTTCCCAGAGGCCTGTTCATCATCAAGTTCTGCAGCTGCTTCCCCAAGCAGCTACCCTGGTGACATCTCTGAGCAAATCTATGCCCCCAATAGTGGCTTTAGGACCTATTCAAAGCCTCCAGGAAAACACAGACAGAGGACATCTTATCAGCTCTGTTAGGTAGAGCTGCTTGCTCACAGACCTCCTGTAAGTGTCATCAGGACACATAGAGCCATCAGAGCTCTATCCCCTCCCTGGCAGCCCGCGTTACCTGCCAGGGTGGTCCAAAACCTACTCCACCCCAAGACAGACATCAGTTTCCTGCTGTGCTAGATTCAGTCTTCACTAGTCTACAGCAGCCACAGTTTCCTGCTGGGTGATCAGCATTCCTCAGCCCCAAAGCAGCCAACATCTTCCTGCTGGGTGGAGGACAACATCCAGCCTCTGGTAGTCCAATGTTACCTACTAGGCTGGCACCTTACTATGCATCTAGTAGTCCTATGCTACCTACTAGACAGGCCTTATCTTACCCTAGTATCCAATTCTCACTATTAGGCCTATACCTGTCTTAAAATTACAACACATTATCAATTCTCAGCATTACAACTTTATTTGAAGCCAAATCAACCCTTGCCTGCAAAACTGCTTCCATGTGAATTGTCACAATAACCCTTTGGCTACTGCCTTGTGGATGTTAAGAAGATGCTCCAGGGTCTTCAGAGCTGTTCTAATCACCTTGGCCTGCAGAACCACAGTGTTGAGCCTTGCTATCTAATCCTGGTAAGGGCTGCTAGCCTCATGTTGCTTTAACTTTTGGTTCAATTTGTTTGACTTTACCAGCTGCCGCTTGGTGTTTTCTCACCAGCTCCTTATATACCCCCTTTACTCAGCCAGTCTTACTGACCCCACTTGTTATTTTTTGCTGCATCCAGATTAGCTCAGTATGATCTTAGTCTAACTTTATCTATTGTTTTCCATCTCCAGGTTAATAGAAAATTAACCCAAATAGCCCTATTCAATCCGTGCATTGCTCTTTGTGTACAAGCTCTGCAGGATCCCTTTTTAGCACGCTGGCATATTTTGTGGCTTTCCATCAGAATCCTAATCTGAGGTTGCCTTTAGCGCTTTGAGCAGCCCAATGCACTGGATCCAGATGTGCTGGCTGTCCAGCCTGCTATGTATTGTTGAGCCAATGCACATGTAGCACTCTGATTGGTGGCCCACAATCCATATCTGACCCCAACCATATAAAATTATCCCCAGCTACAGTGGTGGGAAATTTGCTCTCCAGGAAAATAAGGTAGAAATTTGAGATGGCGTATTTTGAGATAACGTTTTTCAAGATGCCGTTTTCAAAATGGCGTGTCCTACCGCTGATGGTAGGGGAACTGATTGGCACTGTGCAGGGGTGAAGGTGTGCCCTGGGATAGATATACCATTTAGTATTGAATTAGGAGACCAATTGGTTTAGAAATCCAGCTTGGACTCACAATAACACTTATTGGATTTTCTCCATCTATCTCTTTAGGGTAGCTATAAGAATGATACCTACAGTGTACTGTGCAAGTATGGGAAGCCTAAGACCACCACTAGGGTAGTCATTTGAAGATTTATTTCTAAACCTAATGACCTGGGGTGCTTAGGAAGTGGAGAGAATTGCTCTTCAAATAAAGCCCCATCTAACCATGTGTGTGATAGGGCAGAGTGATGGCATGTGTTCCTAGTCCAAGTAAGGGATAGTTGAGAGGGATTTACCATTGTCTTATGTAGTGCACGGGCAGCTCATACAAGGCTATCACAGAAAGCTCCCAGAACCCCAAAAAATTGTTGAGAGAGATCTTAAAACATCTCTCCAAGGCAGTTTGCTACAATGAGCCAGGGAGAACTTTGGGTAAAAGTTCTCTCAGTAATGTTACTATAGTGAAAAAGGTGCTAATAGAAGTCTGAAAACGCTTCATAAAGTGCTTTGCCATTAGGGAAAAGTGTTGGATAACTCTGGGAAAAGTTGGTGGACCAGGGGAATGCTATCACCTCAGACAGATAAATCTTAACGCCTCCCAAACAAAACTTTGCTATCCCTATTTATGGGTTGGTAAAGCTGTTAGGATGGAGATAAAAATGGTTCAGGATGATTCATCAAGGATTGATGGTTGATTTTAAGCCCAGTTCTACTGATGAAGGCATCGGTGGGAAATCTTGAAGCTTGGTAGCAAGATTCAAAAAACATTATAGGGATAATTTAGTATTTTACTAAGGTAAGGAATTTAGCTGATTCTATGGTAGAAATAATGCTGCAAGAAATTGCTTAAGCTTTACACAGAAACTTTCTAGTGGGGAAGCATCTAAAACAGGGAGCTATATACCAGAGATTGAACAGTGGAACTTGAGAGATCTATAATAGGTTGTTGAGAGACATCAGAGAGAAAAAAGATATCAGGAGAAAGACATATACAGAGAAGCTTGCTATTAATCAGTTCTGATAGGGTACAGCAATCTCTAGTGAATCAGGGCTATATAACCACATCTTGATGAAATTTTAAGGTAATAGTACAATAGTGTAACAGTACAATACACTAGTAAAAAAGAGTTCTAAGGGGATCTTTGATTATAAGTTAATGCTGTAACTGTGCTGTTTTAGCAGAGTTACAAGGGGAAAAATATTTAGAAACTAGATAATAATCTTTATTGGGAGATAGTGATTATATAGTTATTGTGAATCAATGGATAACAGGAACATGATTGCATTGATCACACAGTTGGATGATGAAGGGGGTTGCTTGATCCTGGTAATGAGTCAAGCGCCAAAATGAGGTATTCATTATAAGGGATCACCATTTGTTCATGTTATTGGATTTGGAAATTTGAGTCAACTTTCTAGTCTGGCATTGAGTGACTTGATAATTGGATTGCAGGTCACAAACCTGCTTACTCGGAACCTTGCTGGCAGGTTGAGCCTGCTGTTTTGACACACATACCCACCCCAACTGAAGGTTGGCCTCCTCTGGGGGTAGGTTGTCAGAGAGGTTGTTGGGAGCCTGGGCGCCATACTGGATTAACTTTTGTTCTGTGGTGGGTAAGACAGTCTTGCGTTGTTTATGTCTTGCCTTGCAGGGTCTCAGGCAATCATGGTGTAGGGTCTTGTCTTGCTTATGTTTCCCAAGTCCTTGCACAAGGTAAGTGTTGTTTTTGTTTACCTTTAAGATGATTGCTGGGCCTACTTTCTCTAGTTGTAATTTACTTTTTCCAATGTTCATGACCCAAACTTTGTTGCCAACTCATGTCTGTTTTGGATGGGGATGAATGTCTTTTGCAAATGCTTTTCCTCTCTTTCTGATTGATTGCTGTTGGCTTGCATGACCTGGGGTCTGAACAGGGTGGAACCTTGCTTGGTATTTCCAGCTTAGGTCCTGATAATTCTTGGATAATATTTGACTGTGTGCTGTATACCAACTCAAAAGAGCTTTTCCTGGTGGATCTGTTCACTTGGGTTTGGCATACAAGTAATGCAGTTGGTATCTGCTTGTATCATTCCTCAGGTCTCCTGGCAGTGAGCTTGGCCAAGGCTTGCATGAGGCTGTCATTCAGCCGCTCCACACATACAATGGCCTGAGGATGGTAGGGTTTTGTCACTGTGTGCTTGACCCCATTCTTGGTGAGGTATACGTTGGTATCCTCAGAGGTCAATTCTTTGCCTCCATCAGTTATCAGGAGTTCTGGATTTCCAAACTTGCTGATGATTTCTTTCCCTATGAACTGTCACACGTCATTGCCCATATGTGTCTTTACTGCTTGTACCACTGGTCATCTTGTGGCAAAGTCTATTGCAGTAATGATGTACTTCTTCTCATTATGTTTTCCTGGCATGGGGCCCACAATGTCTAGGGCCCACACCTTGAAGGGTAGTTGTGTGTGGATAGATATTACTGACTTAGGTGGGGTTTTGCTTTTTGAAAATTTCTCACATACTTTGCATTGCTCCAAGACTTTCTGAACGTCTTGGTACAGGGTTGGACATCATGCTTTTTGTTTAAGGAATTTGTAGAGGTTGCGCTTTTTGTGTGCCCTAGATCTCTATAGTAACATAGGATGGTATCAACTTGCTGGTGTGTGGGGATATAAGGGATGGTAGTTATATCAGACATTTTTTGGTGTAAGGTTCCATACACATCTGCAAATAAGTGTTTGTTCTTAATGACTTTTTCCTTTTTTACGCCTGTGGTGCCAGGGGGGAGCCTTTGTCCTTTGTTTGGAGTACCAGGAGGGGCCAGTCTGGTTCAAGCCCATTCTCTCTCCTCATGGCTCTGATGTACAGGTGCAAGAGTGCGTCTGCCATGGCAAGTTCTGGACCAGGCTTATATTATATGAGCATATTGAATCTCTCCAGGAGTTCCATCCAGCGGGCCTGTTGGTGGAATAGATTTGCCTGGGTTTTGAAATATATAAGCAACTTGTGGTTGGTTGTCGTGAATGCCGCTATTCACCATGTGTTAATTTTGCCTTTAGTGGGGCATTTCAAAGACAAATCTCTTGCTTTCTCTTTTGCCTCTCAAAATGAGTTGATGACTGAATCAGTAAATACAATTGTTTGGTTTCTTGACTCTGTGCATAACACTTGCCCCACTCATGCTTGTGGCAAGTCATCCTACTGTCCTGGTAGAATTTTGCGGTATCAACAACCACTATATATTTCTTTTCCTAATTCACCAATAAAATTAAGTTCTATTCACATTTTTGTCTTTGTGTCTTTTAGTACTTCTACGCCTCTCTCTAGCCATGACTAGTAGAGATTATTCTTCCAGGGCTGCAAGGTAATTGCATAGCCTTCTCTGTCATCTAACCAAGACTTAGTACAAATCCAATCCTAAGGTTAGGATTCCCCATTGTGTATCTGTGCCGCTCCTCAGAACACAACAAAAATGGTGTTTTGCTACAGGGGCTGTAAGCCCCTTGGTTATCCCTTTTGTATCCACGTTTTCAGGTTCTTTGCCTCTGCCTATACAAGAGCGGACTTCACCTGAAATTACCAGTCCTCCTATTGAGGAAAATATTGCCAACCTGCTTTTTGCCCCTACTGTACTGAACCTTGGGAATGGTCCCTGCCTAGTTGCTTACCCCATGGGTACCCCTGACTTAGAACAAGTCATGGCAGTAGCCCTTGGGATAGCCTGTGAAGGAGCCATCCCTTGCCTTCAGCTGCAGTTCAGTCAGGCAGAATACTACAAATTAATTGTGGCCTCTCAATTTTCACAACATCTCCTCTCAGCAGCTGGCTCCGCTGAGCACTTACTATTGTCCTTTGTGCAGCCTGCCTTGGCCCACCATCAAATGGTGTTGGGGCTCCACGTCCAAGAAATCTTATCTCTACAAGCAGAAATTTACTCATCACTGGGACCAGCTTGCTGCCTACCAACAGTGGATCCATTCCCTGTTTTCCTTGGTATCTGAAAATCAGCGCAACTCTGTTACCTCCCAGACCTGTTTGGTTAATTCTATTGAACAAATGCTCCAGTCCATCCCTGAATACGTCAGGGAGCATCTACACAAGTTTCACCAGCTAGAACAACCCTGGCAAACTCAAGTCAATTCCATCTTGAACACTTATCTCTCTGACTTCAAATGACTTGAGCAGCATCTCAATGCATTCAGTAAGTATTCATTCAAGCAACTACAGCAGGTAGCAGACTTTGCTGCTACTGGCCTTAATGATCTCAGTACAGCGTTTGGTCAAGAGAGAGCTGCCACCACCGCTACTATAGCCAAACTCCAGAGTCAAGTGAATGAATTTGATAAGGAGCACCTTTTGGGGAAGCTTCAAATATAAAAGTAGAAAGAGAAGAAGTATATTTTATTGTATAATACTTTAGACTTATATAGATTTAGCTGTGGCAGGGATATTAGTTGGACCAAACCCAGGGGCTTGTCATGTGCTGGATGGGTTTGAGTTGCTGGATACCTGGACAGTCATGTGATATTGGTTTGTTGCCATTTCTGGTATGTCAAATGGTATATTGGAAAGGCACCAAATTAGGAGTTGACTGGATGTTAGGTGTGATGGCAATAGCTGGAATCCTTGTACATCCAGACCCTCAACACACCCCTCCCTTAAGGGGTTACTCAGGTACACCAGGAGGGGGCTTTGTCTTGACGGCTGCTGCCTGATGTTCCTGGAATTGTTTACTAGTGGGCACCAACTGGGTCAAGTGTTCTCCTTTGCTAGGACGGAGGCAAGATCTGTGGTACTTTTTGGTGATGGGCTCTTTGGCACCCTGGAACTTAACCAGGTAGATGTTCCTGTCTGGTTGGTATCTGATGATTCTTCCTGTTCCCCTGTGTACTGAGTCTAACTTCTTTCTGTTCCCAGCTAGGACCCAGACGGGGGAGTTGATGGGGAGTGGGTCCTCTATTGAGGTTACCTTTTGATTTTTTAGTCTCTTTATTTCTTCTAGTTTGGCTTTGAGGTGTATGTGTAGTAGAGCTGGTTTCTGTTCTACTGTGGGAGGTTTTCCCGGGGATCTTCAAATATGGTTGGTTATTGCGGTTGACTATTTCTGGCTTGTACCTGTATGTTAGTTCAAATGATGAGTAGCCTGTCCCTTGATTGGTACAAACCCAGGAAACTAGTAATGCATTTTCACATAGAGTGGCCATGTATCTTTGGCTTTGCCATCCATTATTTTCTCCAGGGTTCTGATAAGGCTGCCGTTCAGGCGTTCAACTCTGCTGTTGGCCTGTGGCCTGTAGGGTGAGGTTGTGGAGTGTTTGATGTTCTTTGTTTTAAGATTGTCATTTACTACGTGGCCTGTTAGCTCTTTTGCTCCATCTGTTATGATGTAGTCTGAAGTGCTGTAGTCCACTATGATTGCTTTATTGATGAATCAATTTATTGTTTCTGTCTTGTGATCTTTTGTTGCCCAGCAGATGGGCCAACGTGAGGCAAAGTCAATGGCTACAATTAGTAAGTGTTGATTTGTTTTGGTTTCTGGGAAGGATCCACCTACATCCAGTCCCCAAACCTTAAATGGTTTGGGGTCAGGTACTGGGTTAACTGTTGGCTGTGGCGCTGGCGTATTTTTCACATACTGTACACTTTTTTAGAACATCAATTATGTCTTGCTTCAGGTTGGGCCACTATACTATCTCTTTTAATATGAGATATAGGTTGTTAGCCTTTGTGTGTCCTAGCAGACAATGGTGTCTTAATATAGTGTCAACTCTTTGTGTGAGTGGGATGTATGGAATGTGTTTATCCTTGATGATTCAGTATACTGTGCCATTTGATATGTGGAAAAAAATTTCATTCCTTACTAGTGTATCATGGGTTAGTTGATGTGTGGAGGGATCCTTTCCTTTTGTCTTGTACTCAGTGTTGTATAGGTTGGGCCAGTCAGGGTCCAGGTGTTCAGGGTGATCCTCTCTTGGCTGGAATAGCCTAGAGAGAGCATTGGCTGTGACCAGCTCTGCCCCCTTTTTGTATTAGATGTCCAGGTTAAGTCTTTCCAGCAAGGACATCCCTTTGGCTTGGCACCGCGCAAGTGCGTTCTGAGTTTTGAAATAGATTAAGGATTTGTGGTCAGTTAGCACTTGGACATTTTAGTGTCCTTCAAGGTAACATATCCATTTCCTACATGTGTGATATATTGCTAGCAATTCTTTATTGTGTATTGGGTACATTTGCTCAGTGTTTTTTAGCTTTCTGCTTTTGTAACATACTGGCAGGAAATCTTGCTGCCCTGGCTGGCAGATGTGTAGGACTGTGCCAATGGCGGTGTCACTAGCGTCTGACTCAAGCTTGTAGCACCTGTTGTTATTAGGGTATTGCAAGATTGGTGCTTCAATAAAAGCTTGTTTCAATAGTTGGAAATTCTTGTTGCATTCTGGGGTCCAGATGAATTTCTTTCTGGCATTACCTTTGGTTAGGTCATTGATTGGTGTGGTGATCTTTCTGCAGTCTTTGATGTATTTCCTTAGGTAAGCTACCATACCAAGAAAGCATCTAACTTGTTTCACAGAGGTGGGGTGTTGCATGTTATTTATGGCTTTTATTTTATCTGGGTCTGCTTTGATGCCATTGTCAGATACAACGTGGCCCAAGAACAGGAGTTCCTTTTCTATAAATTGGCACTTACTAGGCTTAGTGTATAGTTTGTGCTTTATGAGTCAATTGAGTGTCTCACAGACATGTGTGAGGTGTTCCTCTTTTGTTTTTGAAAATATGATGATGTCGTCAAGGTAGCATAATGTATTTGAGAGTCTGTTTAGCGCCTGGTTCATCATGGTGACAAATGTTGCTGGGGCGTTTGTCATCCCAAAATTCATTACTTTACATTCAAACAACCTGAATTGCGTGCAGAATGCAGTCTTTGGTATGTCATTCTCTTTGACTTCAACTTGGTTATAACCAGATGTGAGGTCAATTTTCCAGAATTTTTTTGCTCTGGAGAGCCTTGCAAATAGGTCTTCTATGAGGGGAAGTGGGTATTTATTTTTTACTGTACTTGCGTTTAGTGCTCTGTAGTTGGTAACTAAACAAAGGGATCATCCTTTCTTCTTTACAAAGAAAACCGCTGCTCCCCACAGGGATTCAGACGGACAGATGAATCCTTCAGCTAGATTGTCCCCAATATGGGCTTTAAGTGTTTTGGTCTCCATGGGAGAGATTCTGTAGAGGGGTGCAGGTTTGGGCATGGCTTTGCATAAGTTGATGCCATGTTTGACCTCTTGTTTGGGGGGTAACTCTGTGAGTTCTTCCTTGTATACATGAGTGTACTCATTTAGGAGTGCCGCGAGTTTAAGGCATTAGATCTTTTGTGTTTGTATATTATTAAATTCAGAGTACCTCATTATGTGGAGGGTACTGTCTTTAGTTAGACGTTCTGAGTTGTCTTGGTTTATGACCTGGACAAATAATGTGTCTCTTAGAATGAGGTTATTGGGTTCTTTGAGGATGTTAAAATTGACTCTGTTGCATTTGATGGACATGGTTCTTGTTTTCCAACATACACTGGGGTTCACTTGGGTGAACCAGTCCATGCCTGCTACAATTTTGTAGTTTATGTTGTTCATGACAAGTCCTTTGATAGACGTTTGTATGCCTTGGAGGTTAATTTTGAAGGGAGCTGTTTTGCCTTCAAGCAGAACCTTTGCTTTGTCTGCCATTCTGGCGTATTTGAAGTTGGATTTGACAACTGGTATCTTGTATTTGGTTATAAATGGTTTGCTAACCATGGTGTATTGTGCACCAGATTCAAATAAAATTTTATGTATATGAGATTTATAAGTACATGGATAGACAAGAAGTTGTGAGCAATCTTTAATTTTTACATTCATAAAAATGGAGTATTGCAGGACACGTGGGATGCAAGCAACAAAGTTTGTGACTTGGTACAATTTCTTATCAGTTTGGGGGGAGACAGGGGCACTTAAGCCTGTTCCCCCTCCTATTTTCCCTGTTCCTCTGTTTTGAGACCTTTGAGGTCAGAGATTGTGGGGTCAGATTCATAGCAGGTTGCTACTTTGGTGTTGTTAACTTTGGTGGTGTCCCCTTTCTTGGGATGGGAGCGGTTTGCGCTTTGGCTGCAATTGCCATTTTTACAATTGGAGTTGCCGTTTTTATGGTTGGTATTTTAGCGTTTATTGCCATTGGCATTTTCTCTGCCATTGCTGTTTGAGGAGTGGTTGCTGTTGTGTGCAGCATATTCCATGTTGGCGCGTTTTTCAGCGTGCTTGGCTTCAGCAATGAGCGCAGGCATGGAGGTATTTGCTTCTGTTGAATGAGGGCAGCAACAGAGGGTTTCATTCTGTTGATGAATGATGCTCTGGTGTGTACATTGTCAGCTTGTTCTGGGTTTTGGATCTTGCAACGCATTTCTTCAAATTCATTGGCATAGGCTGCAATAGTGGTCTTTTGAGGAAGATCACTGAGCTGTATTGCAATGTCATGAAGAGATTCAGTGATGCAGAAACTGTGGGTGATGTTGGCTTTGAACTCTTCCCAGTTGTCAAGATGGTTGTCAGTTTATGAGCCAACCCAGGTGGCAAACCAGTTAGCTGCGGCCTTGTATAGGCGCTTGCTGGCTTTCTGGACCCATTTTTCATGAGGGATGTGGCTGACGCAGAATTTAGCGGCTGTGTGGTCTAGCCAGTTGATGACGTTTTCTTTGTTTTTACCAAAGAACTTGTCAATACCAATGTATTTGGTGTTGGTAACTTCACTTGTGATAGGTGGTTGTGTGTTTGTTTGTGGTTGAAGAGAGTGACTGTATTGAATTATCTTGGTGCATGCTTTGGGCATGACCAGACCTTTGAATATGGTGCATCCACTAGGAATATCTTCATCAATGTCATGGGCGTAGAAGTACGTTTTCCAGGTATCCTGGGATGTAGCCTGGTTGAGTACGTGAGCAAAGGTGGGCAGGTTCTGTTCAGTCATTTTCTCTTTTATTGGCGTGGTCAAAAACTGTAGTGTTACCAGTGATAAGGAGCGCCTTTTGGGGAAGATTCAAATATAAAAGTAGGAAGAGAAGAAGTATATTTTATTGGATAATACTTTTGACTTATATAGATTTAGCTGTGACAGGGATATTAGTTGGACCAAACCCAGGGGCTGGTCATGTGCTGGATGAGTTTGAGTTGCTGGATACCTGGACAGTCATGTGATATTGGTTTGTTGCCATTTCTGGTATGTCAAATGGTATATTGGCAAGGCATCAAATTGGGCAATGACTGGATGTTAGGTGTGATGGCAATAGCCAGAATACTTTTACATCCAGACCCTCAACAAATTATCTACGCCCAAGCCAGATGTTCTGCCCTCTCCCTCTTCTGATGACTTGGTGGATATAGAGCAGAAAATATGGGATGCTATTCAGGAGCTACGTACAACTACTCACAGTCAAGGATGTCCTACTGAGACTCCTCAACCTGACCCCCAGGTGCTTGAGTTGACTACCCAAGTTGCTGAGCTGCAGCAAGAACTTGTTGCCTTACGCAAGATGATGGCAACTGCTGCTAGTCCAGTTGGGGTTGTTGACAAAGATGGTTGCTGCCCTGGCTTACCAGGAGCCCCTCAAATCCAATGCGCTAGGGAACTAATTGCCCTAGCTCACAAGGTGGATCATTTGAAGCAGAATCATACTGAGCTGGATAGAGATGTACAAGAGATGAGTGAATTGATCAACTCCTTGAACAACAGGTTTGTCCCTTGCCTCTCAGTGAGGCCATCCCTTACCTCTTGACTGGCTGAGCTCTCCACAGTAGTGACCTCCCAAGGTCAATGCCTAGATGTTACTGAACAACAGACCAGTTAAGCTATCAATACATATGCCCGTGCTGTTGAGACCCTGACTACCCTTGAAGAAAGCTTTTGTCAGCTGTGGGCTAGACAGCCCCCTCTGAATACAAGGCAGAGTTTTCCCTGCATATAAACGTACTCAATAGCAACAATGGTGATCCAACTCCCAAAGCACACTTCAAGCCTACCTTTAAGCAAGTCTTTGATCCCAAAACCTCAACCATTGCAGCTTTCCTAACTATCTATGGAACTGCCATGAGACAAGCATCAGATGAGGTTAAGAAGGAACATATTTTGACCTATCTACACCCAACTTGCCAGGAGGTGGTGGTGCCTAAACTACCCGCCATTGAGACGTAGGAATATATGAAGCAGCTTCTGATTGACAATTTCAGTGGTGACCTTAGTTTAGAAGTGAAGAAGGACGCCTTCATGCAAATTGCTTTCAAACCTAAAGAGACACTAGCTGAGTTTGCAGACATATTCTACATGGAAGGACAGCAACTGATAACAAACAGACAATTGACCACACCTGAAGCTTACATAGCTTGCGCTCAAGCTCTCAAAGTTAACCAGCTTCTGTGTCTTCACTTCAAAGCCAATAAAGCTATGCTTTCTTCTATGAAGAGCATAATGACGCTGTTGCAGGACATGCACCTTACCCATTCTGGATCAGTTATTAGGGAAAGTTGAGCTGCTTCTAACTCTGGTTTGTCTTCCTGTGGTCCTTCATTCTTACCATGAACTTGCAAAATTCTCCTTGACGCCAAGGTTGCCACAACTGTGGTCAGATAGATCACCATTATTAAGTCTGCACCAACCCACGGGTTGAAGGAGCTGATCTGAAAGAGCAGGCGGGAAAAGAGCAGTCAACCTAGAGGCAGAGATGCTCTCAGTTGACAATACTTCCCAGTCTCTTTCAATCCCTCCCTCTATATCTGACCCTGAGCCTGCTGATAATGAGGCTCCTCCTATCCTCCTATTGTTCCACAACATCTCTGTCAACTCTGATCTGGATGACTCTGATACAGACAACACCAATGCATATGGGTACTCTGTTCTGGCTATTCCCAAAACCATTACAGTCCCCTATAAATTGTGATCAGGAAAGATAACAACTACCGCTAAGCCTTTGCCTGAAGCCAAAGAAGTTGTCTCTTGCCCTTACCTCACTCAAGCTAAGAGGTCCCCCATGCTAGTAGAGTTGTCAGAAGAAGCTGCCAAGGTTGCTGACGCTGTCTTCAAGAATGTATCTGTTTTTTTACCTCTCCAAGCTGTTTATAAGGAGTTCCCAGGATTAAGATGTGTGATTGAGAAGTGGTATAAGGAATTAGTAGAGGCTCAAGATATCTTGGCTGTCCTTCCACCTTTTGGTTACACTACCACTCAATTAGAGATATCTATTCAAAAAGTGAAGATCAAGGCCGTTTTAGACACTGGCTTGCCAGTCAACGTTGTCTCCTCCAAACTTGTGAAGAAACTCAAACTTGCCCCTGATCTTAATTATCACAAGTTGCATGGCACAGCTGGACTGTCTATGACCCGCGCCATAGGGGCGTACTCTACTCTACCCATGCAGTTTGGCAAGCTTCTCCTAGCTGTGCCAGCAGTTGTCTTGGAAAACAAGAGTTACAATCTCTTAGTTGGCACTCAATTCCTTAGGGAATATAATGGGATAATCAACTTGAAAGATGATTACCTCTCTATTCTGGGATATGAAGTCCCTCTGATCTTTGAAGAGCCAGTTAAAGTTCCCATGAAGCGCTTGAAGATGTGCGCTTTAGAATACCCCACTGGGGTTTTCAACCTCAAATATTGCACCCACTCTTCAAACATGAAATGTCCACCCATGGCTTGTCCTGCGTCTGAGGAGATCCCTCTCCTAGCTACGTCTGCTGTCACCATCCCCCCTGGCTCCCAGGCCATCCTAGACTCCCAGATATTATATGAACTACCTGAACAAACCTTCTTGGAGTTGTACTCTCCCCCCTTGTTAGGGTGCAACAAACTCTATCTTTGTCCTGGAATCCTAGATGTCTCCCATAAGGACCCTTTCAATTGTTGATAGCCAACCTGACTGCTCTCCTCATGACTGTGTCTATGGGACAGGTTGTTGGACATGGCAAGTTGTTGAGCGCTCCTGATGTCCTGTCTCTTCATCCCTTTGGCACGTTCCAAGATTTTAACCTACCTGAGGATGAGCCCCAAGTCCTATCCTTGTTCACTGCACAAGACTTTCCACAGTTGCCCCTGGTTCAACAGAAAGAGGTTTTAGACTTGCTAGACCTATTTTCTGACATCTTTGCTAAGGACAGTACCAACTATGGGTTAGTAGAGGTGTTATCCATCAGATTGACACTGGCAACGCCCCCCCTTATGTGCTAAACCATATTGCTGCAGCCTCTTGGAGGACGCCCAGGTATCTAAAGATCTCAAACAACTGTTGGACGCTGGGCTGCTGGCCCCTTCCCAAAGTCCTTGGGCATCCCTGCTACTCATCTTAAAGAAGAAAGATGGAGGTCATCTTATTATAATGGACTACCGCCAATTGAACTCTTTGATCAAGAAAGACTTGTACCCCTTGCTGTGTATTGATGATGCTCTATGACGTCTTGGAGGCTCTAAGTTTTTCTCCGCAATGGATCTGGCATCTGGATACTGACAAGTTGACCTATTGCCCAAGGATCACCAAAAAGCTGCACTCATTACATCTGAAGGGCTGTTTGAGCCTACATGCATGCCACAGGGACTCTGCAATGCCCTGGCCACCTTCCAAAGGGCCATGGACTCCATTCTCTGCAACTTGAAGCTGTCATGTGTCCTAGTATACTTAGATGATATAAAATTTCTCAGCGCTACCTTCATCAATCACCTGGCTTACCTCAAAGAGGTGTTCATAAAGATTCAAGAAGCTGGCATCAAACTAAAACCTTCCAAGTGCGCTTTCTTCAAAGAGCATCTTGAATTCTTGGGCCATGAAGTAACCCAGACAGAGATTCCCCCAATGACTAAGAAGGTTGAAGTCATTGAAAAAATGCTTCTGCCCACCAACCTGCAAGATTTACAAGTCTTTCTAGGGATGATGGACTACTACAGACAGTTTATCCCTGACTTTGCCAATACTAGTGAACCTCTAGTCCTGCTGTTACGTAATGTCCCTTTTGAATAGACTGCCAGTCAGCAGCAAGCCTTTGAAACTGTGGTGCAGGGCGCCACTCCCTGATATTGCCTTATCTGGACTTATCCCTTATTTAGAAAAGTACAAGGGGAACTTCTGCCCTTTTTTGTAATCTATCCTGGAGAGTAACCCTCCAAATTACATAGCGTCAATTATGATTAGTGACCAATCAACGCACCTGCGGCTAGCCGCAGGTGCGTTGGAGAGTGACCCATTGGAGTGGGTTTTCATATGGCAATTAGTGATCAATTGGAGCATCTGCAGCTAGCTGCAGATGAATCAATTGATGACCCATCAAAAGGTGTTTTATATATGGTGATTAACGACCCACTGGCGCATCTGTGGCTAGCTGCAGATGCATCAATGATTGACCCATTGTTCATCCCACTATGTAAATTGGTTATTTGATCTTCTGCCCCTCTTCCAGCCAAAATATGAACTTCAAAGAAAGTAGTCTGAAACCCTATTCTACACTCAATTCCTTAAAGACAGCCCTACTATTGCTGCAATCACCTGACCCCAAATCACATGCCTAAATGTTCCCTTCTTGTCCAATCAAACCCCTTTCCCTCTGAATATTCTCCAAAATGTTTCAGCCCTCTAAGAATAGGCTCATTGCCTGACAGTCTAGACCCTAGTCAGCATGAATCACCTTTTCTTTTCCCTCCTCTTCCTCCAAGTATAAAAATACCCCAAGAGGTCCCCAATAAACATAATCATTCACCATAGAAACATAGCAATTGACTTACAAACCTTAGACTACTTGTAGAGCTCACCAATAGAGGTTCTGTTGAGTAAGAAGATATTAGTCCTGTTGTGTTTCCAGTTGCTCAGATACTCTCAAACCATCCCTGTAACTCTTGAGCACCACATTTTCTGGTGCTCACTACAGGGGTATCTGCCACTGCCCTTTGCACTGCTGCCGGAGACCTCTAGTCCAGGGACCAAACCTGTGACTCCAAAACCATGGACTTCCCACGCTGTTCCACTGCCAACTACACTTGACGCAACGCCAGCCCCCTGCGCCCTTTCTGCCCAACTCCGGCACGCAGAGGCCGGGGCCGGCCCTGCAACGCTGATTGAGTCTCCACTCCCACTGAAGTCTCCCACCCTGAGGGTCAAGCCGCCCCTAGCACAGGATCTCCTCAACTGCCTATAGAGGTTGAGGAACCTGCTGCCCCAATCTCTGACCTTCCCCCAAGCCCAACCTAGAACTTGCCCGCCTGCCTCTGTCCCTTCTGTTCCCCAAGCTGTTGAGCCCCTAAGACAGCGCCCAGCCTCAGTCCACCCGCAAAGCCCCTCCCCTGCCTCAGACAAGGACCCCATAGAGGACTTCTTTGAGGTAGATGAAGAACCTCCCGCCAATCTTCCTCATACTTCATCCTGGTCATCTACATCAAGTGGAGACCATTGCCGCCCTAGGGCTCTGTCTGGAAATCCCGCGCCCCTTCCCCAAAGATGTTGGACCCTCAAACAAACTAGCTCCTGTGCCCCGTTTGTCTCACGTATAGAGCCTCTTCCTGTCCCCACTGCTCCTCCATCCTACCAATCTGTCCCCAGTGCTCCCCCTCTACTAATGCACCAAGTTGCTCACCCTGGCCCCTCTGATGACCCCACCATATCAGATATGGAACATGTCTGCCAGTTTCTTAGTGAGAATGAGGATTTTCTCACCTCCACCGCCATAGACAACACCCAGAGGATCAAGGCCTATCTTATCCAATTTAATCACCCTATGGTAACTGCGCTAGTAAATTGGCTGGAGCAACAACATATCAGCAGTGAACAGACCATCACGGCTTTAAACTGACTAAGGGACTATACTGAGGCAGCAGTAAACCCCCTTCAAGACCAACTTCACCAGATCAGACACAAGCATGAGGTCCTGGGAGCCATGCACTCAGACACCGTAACTATTGCTCAACAGATAATCAAAGACCACTCTGTCCTTCAACAGCAAGTAATTCAACCCTTGGTTGAAGAAGTGGCCAACCTTAAAGGCCACTCCAACCAATATGACATAGACACCAGTGACATTCAGGCCCAGCTAACAGATATCTGAGAGGCTTGCAACCAGTGGGCTGGGAATGCCACGTCTAGAGTCAACCAGACTCAGGATGACCTAGAGGTCCTGGAGAACGACCTCAACTTACTTCAACATGATCTCGCGCAAACACAGAAAGACCTGGACGTTGTGAGAACTGATGGTGACGCAACCTATTCTAAGGTAGAAGCGCTCCAGTTGGACCAAGTTGCTTTCAAGGCAGAAACTGAGGCCAACCAGACCAAACACCTTGGCCTCATCCAACAATTGATGACCCAACTTAAGCGCGTCCAACAGGAGCTGATCATCCTGACTCAGAAGCAGGAAACCCATGCCTCCACTTACAACAAGGAACTCTCCACTCTTAAGGAGAAGGACTCTAGCCTACAGTTGCTGATCTCCAACCTGACCAAAAGATTTGACTCAAAGAACCTAGGAGGATCAGGTAGCACTCAACCAAGCCCAACATCTGCCTCTTCCTTGGCCTTGGAAGAAGTAGTGTGTTCTGTTCTTGAGTCAGTAGAAACCACAACGGCCTCATTCAATACTCACCTGGCTGGAGAGACATATCAAAGTTTCCCCTGGGCCATCCAAGGGGTCCCCGTCCCAATGTCAACCTCCTTCCCGCCTATCCCAGAAACCTTGACCCCCAGCCCCACCTCAGTACCAACTGCTGCCAATCAAACTCCCAGGGAACATCTCCCTGACACTCCATCACCAGTCCCTGCTAATGATCCTAGGGCAGACCCTGCAACTGCACGCTGGGAGACCCCTCCAAATCCTGGACACTCACATCCTCAAAAATACCCTTGGTGGCTTCCCCCTTCCAGGTACTCAGTCCCTAACCCCCAACCATACCTGCAAGAGGGGTCCTTCTTTCAGCCAAGTTACCCTTATGGGGCTTACACCCCCGCTGGGCCGTTGCTTTCACCTCAAGGCTATCCTAGAGCTTTCTCTGGAGGACCCCCAGGGCCACCAGGACCTCCACCAGACCAACCCTCAGGACCACCAGGGCCGCCCTACGGACCTCCAGGACCAGCCCCTTCTGATCCTGGCCTGCCTTCATGGGACTCTTGTGCAAGCTCTGGCCCCAGTCTCAAGCTAAACACCAAGTTCAAACCAGGAGGACCCATCAATATTCATGTCTTTCTCAAAGGGTTTGAGCTTATGACCAGGGATAGCCCAGAGCCATTTGCCTGCGCTAAACTGTTGAATAGCCTGGAAAAAACTGCCTTCTCCACTGTGGTTGTCTCTCTTAGTGGAGGGAAGGGGTCTTACAAGGAAATTAAAAATATCCTTGAAGATACCTATGGCTCCCCAAACAGCTAGAGAACAAGAAGGCCAATTTCTTGACTATCTCTATGAAGAAAGATGAGTTGCTTCCAGAATTTGGTAGAAGATTTAGGTTTGAGGCTCAAACCCTAATGTCTATCAACTTCCTGACTCCCCAAGAAGCAGCAACAGCTCTTCTCCATGCAATCATCCCCTTCCCACACTTGTCTGTCTTCCACCCACAGCTGTTGACACCTACTTCAACCCAAGCAGTTCTTTGCATAGCTACCTCCTTCCAATAACATACCTTATGCCAGGCCCCACGCCCTGTGTATTCATCCCGCCGGGTAATGAATGTGGTGGAGGAATATGAAGAGGACAATGATGGAGTTCTCTATGCAGAAAGACAACCCATGGAAGAACAAGAATGCTTTAAGTGTGGACAGAAAGAACACTCCGCAAGGAACTGCCCACACTGCCAACTAGATGTGAAAGAAGAGCCTGCTGACTCAAAACCCAGTGTACACGCCTTGCCCAACACATTGCAAGAGGATAGTGCCTTGGAAGGGCCAAAAAACTACTAAGCAGAGCACACGGGACCAGTGTGTCTCCACCTAGTAAAAAGGTCCCTCCTGATCTCCCTAGCCCTGACTCATTAATAATGGCTGTGGCCAATCACACACACACAAAAGCCTCAACCCACAAGGAAGTACCCCCCACATACAAAATAAACTCCTTGAAGGTTGATCCCGCCTTGACATACATCCTCCAGGCTCAGAACCTCCAGAAAACCCACCCCACTATCAGCAACATAACTAAAGCCCTTTCAAAAACTGTGATCACTACTCTGTTGAGTGATATTGTCCACATCCTTCCCACCCTACAGAAAGCCATCAATGAGCCGGAAAAAGGACCCCCCTTGTCTGCCAGGTAGAAGGCAGAAATGGCCTCTTGATTGGTTCAAGCACATGGGTACAAACTGAGGTATTTGGCATACCAATTTGTGCTGTCCTGGATAGCGGCGCACCAACCTTAATCCTATCCTCCCAATTCACCTGTAGGCTTTGTTTCCCACCAGAAGTTGAGTGCAGTAGAACCTTTGGTACAGCAGGCAATAATCCTGCTAGATCCAAAGGCGTGTACTCATCAGTCACTTTGAAGTTTGGGGATACTGTGGCCACCTGCCCGGCAATAGTCCTGGAAGCTAAGAACTACAATGTATTGATTAGTTCCTCCTTTATGACCCAGTTTGGGACCACCATATATCATAAGACTGGTACTTTTCATCTTCTAGTCCAGAAATTCCCCCTCCTGACACCAGATGGCTGGCCTAGAGTCCCTCCCAAAGGCATGAACCCTAGAGGATGCATCCTGCTGGCCTGCCCATCTGGGATGATAGGGATTCCCTATGAAACCACCTCAACTCAAATAAGCAAGCTACCAACCACCGTTTGCTACAACAACCCTATCCTGATTTGGTCAAAGGACAGTGTAAGTATCCCTCCTAAATCCCAAGCCATCATAGAAACAGGTATCAAGCTACGCATACCTAAAGGGTTGCATGGGGAAATATTGGCACTAGGTTTTCCATGTCCCGGGCTGCCCATGGTTGCAATCCATCTCATCCCAGGGGAGACCACTGATGAGCTAGGATTACCAAACCCTGGTCATGACCTAATAGCACCCATCCTACAAGACAAACAAATTGGGGACATAGACTCACAACAGAAGGAACAGTTTCTGGAGCTCATCAAGAAGTACAAGCACCTTTTTACCAACTCTGACGCCGAGCTGGGTTGCGCCAATAACTGATTCCATAAAGTCAACACAGGGGAAGCACAGCCCCTATTCCAGACCGTGTACCGTCAATCCCCTGTGGCTAATTGGATAATCCAACAGGAAGTTGACAAATTATTGGAAGGAGGTCTCTTAGTACCATCCAATAGTCCCTTGGCCAGTCCTTTTCTCCTGTTAAAAAAGAAAGATGGAACCAATTGAGTGATAATTGACTACAGGAAGTTGAACGCCATCTCCAAGAAAGATAGGTATCCCTTACCTCGGATTGATGACACCCTGGACAAGCTGGGAGGAGCGCAGTTCTTCTCAGCCATGGATCTTGTAGCAGGCTACTGGCAGATATCTATGGAAATTGAAGACCAGGAGAAATGTGCCATTGTGACTGCAGATGGTCTGTACCAATCAACCTGGATGCCGCAAGGACTAGCCAACGCCCTGGCCACCTTCCTAGGCTTATGGACACCACCTTCTGCGACCTAAAGTTCATCTGTGTCCTTGTATATTTGGATGGCATCAACATATACTCAAAAATCTTTGAGGATCATCTTAGAGACTTAGAGCAGGTCTTCATCAGGCTAGACAAAATAGGGATGAAACTCAAGCCAAAGAAGTGTCAATTCTTTTAGGAAAACCTTGAGTTCCTAGGGCATGTCATCAATAAGAAAGACATTGCTCCTATCCCAGCCAAGGTAACAGCTATCTCTAAACTTGCTGCCCTCACCATTGTCAAGTATCTACAATGCTTCCTTGGCATGGTTGGTTACTACTACTGTTTTATAGAAGCATTTGCCAATCTGGCTCAACCCCTTTTTTGCCTCCTAAAAAAGGATGTAGAATTTTTATGGGACCATGATTGTCAAATTGGGTTTGAGGCGCTCAAGCAAGCTTTAGTAGAATCCCCAGTTCTGGCATATCCTGACTTCTCTAAAGAGTTTATTCTGTACACAGATGCCAGCTTAGTAGCAGTAGGAGTGGTCCTCGTGGAATTGGATGATGAAGGCCACAATCACCATGTTGGATATTTCTCTAGAACCCTGAATGTCTATGAACAAAACTACTCAGTAACTGAACAAGAGTGCCTAGCAGTCTTATATGGTATCAAAGAGTGCCGTCCCTACCTGTATGGGTCCCACTTCAAGGTTGTGACTGATCATTCCTCCCTGAAGTGGCTAGCTAACCTAAAGGACCCCAAAGGGAGATTGGCTCGCTGGGCAGTGAGATTGCAGGCATACAACTACAAACTTGTACACCACCCTGGAGCCAAGCACACCAACGCTGATGGATTATATAGACTTCCACTAGTAGCAGCCCTTGCCCCTGAAGGAGATGCCCTGTTTGATCTCATTCTTTTTCCCTCCAAATGGGATAGTATCCCTCCTGAGGCTCAGAAAACCCTAGCCAAACTTGCTTATAACATCACAATTAGAGATGGCTGTCTATATAAGGAAGTCAAGGGACATCAACTGCCATACATTTGCCCCTCTTGGCAGCTAGCCATATTACAATAATTTCATAACCTAGCCATCGGACATGCAGGCAAAAAAAGCATGATGGCAACACTTGCATCACACTGTTATTGGGAAGGTATGTACACTGACATATTAGAATATTGTCAAAGTTGCATGACTTGCTCCAAGTATTGCCCCCTACCCAAGGCCACTAGCTATAGACTACATCCCCCTTCCCATGTGTTTGACACAGTTAGCATTGATGTGGTAGGACCAGTAGGCCCAAATAAGACTAGCCGTGGGAATAGATATCTTATTGTAGCCATTGACCATTTCAGCAAATGGGTCAAAGCCAAGGCTATTCCTGCTCCTACGGCCAAGCACACCGCCCAATTTGTTCTATCACATATCATTGTCAATCATGGCTGTTCACACACCATCTTGACAGATAATGGAACCAACTTCACCAGCAAACTTCTGGCTGAATCAAACGAGGTCATGGGAATTAAGGACGCAAATTCTACTCTGTATCACCCAGAAACAAATGGCTCTGTTGAACAAGTCAATGGCACCCTCAAGACTATCCTCAAAAAGCTCATGTTAGATTCAGTCTTGTCTTGGGATACTTTAGTCCCCTTGGCACTTATGGTGTACCAAGTAACTAATCACATTGCTACTGGTCACTCCCCCTTCCAGATGGTTTATGGACAACAACCCTCCCTACCTGGTCTCCTAACAACTTATCAATTGGATCCAGGTAGATCCCCTGATGACCACCTTATAGCCCTCACCAAAGGGCTGATAACTCTGCATCATGAAGCATATAACACTATGGGGACAAATCAGCGTGTTGCATTTGCTTGCAACATAAAGCATTGTCCCAAGCTAGCATCTTTTGAGATTAGCCAACATGTACTTGTCTCCAGGGCTCATACTTCTGGATGCCCCCACAAGCTCATTCCAATATTCTCAGGCCCATTTGTGGTAATTGAGAAAAGTAGCTTTGATGCATACACAGTTCAACATATTGGCTCTGGTCAAACTTATCAGAGAGTGCACGCCAAGTTTATGAAAGCAGTCCCTGTAGTTGACAAGGAGTCCCCTTGCCCCTTGCCAACTTCTTCCTACATGGGCAACCCTCAGTAAAGCCATGCGGCTTTACACAACCCCTGCTGGCCTTGCTATTATCTCTTCTATATAGGGCAGCAGAGGAAACATTATGTAGAAATATAGAAAACCAATGAAGCAAGGTATCCTACTACCCCTTCATAGGATCAGGCTGAAGAGTCCAATTGTTGGTATAGTCTGCATAAATAAAAAAGGGACTTATCCCAGAAGAAAGAAGAAAAAATGATGATGAATAAATAAATAAATATAAAAGAAAAATAAATAAATAAATATGGAAGAAGCAAAAGGATTTATTCCTGCAGCAGATGAGGGGTCATGAACCCCATGTAGTGATTAGTGACCTTGGCAGCCACAAAGAAAGGGAACATATGGTCATTGTTGTAGGCAGCTACATGGTTGCTAATTGGATCCTGCAGCATCCAATTGTACATGCAGCGCTTCTTGGGAGGATGATGGTTGGTGTAGATGGCAGCCAGGATGAGCGTGTCTTGAATTATGTATTTGTACAACTCAAATCCCTTGGTAGGCAACCCTTAATAAGCTGGGCTTGCATGCTGTCAATGGCAGTGGTCACCTTCTTGCAGGACAGGTTAGCTTGATTTGAAAGATTGAAGAACAGGCCCAGAGTGATGAGAGCTTGCACCCGCTGGTGGTACAAGTTAGGGTCCAACTCCCCAACCCAGTTGGCAAACAGGCGGTAACGCCGGCTCTGAGAGGCCCCACCAAACCCATGATACAAAAGAATGGGGCAAACGTCCTGCTCAACACCTCAAGTCTCTACCGCCGAGATCAGGGCGTTTTGAGAAAAG
This sequence comes from Entomophthora muscae, assembly GCA_014839935.2. Classification (NCBI taxonomy): domain Eukaryota; kingdom Fungi; phylum Entomophthoromycota; class Entomophthoromycetes; order Entomophthorales; family Entomophthoraceae; genus Entomophthora; species Entomophthora muscae. The sequence goes on along the minus strand of QTSX02007158.1, from coordinate 47,183 downwards.
GTGACGTCCTCCATCTTGCAAGGACAAGTTGCAATCAGTTGGGAAAATTCTGATAAGGTAAACAAAAGGGCATGACGGGTGTCAATGGCCATGGCATTCTCCACCAAGTGACCTACCCAGGAAGTAACAGGCCTGGCTACCTGACATCCCAGCCCAAGCTATGCAATGTCAATAATATTGGACGTGGAAGGAAGGCGCCCCACTGGAGGCACACACGCGTAGGCGTTCACTGAGAAGTTCCTGGACCACACCAAATCCTTGTTCCAAACAAGCTCCAGGATTTGTGCCATGGGCTCAACCTGAAGGACGGCCCTAACCTCCCAATAGTTGTTTTCAGACTGTTCATCAAGCCAGACCGCGTTGATAGCCATCTGGCTGTAGGGACCAAGGACTCGCTCAGAGCAATTGGGCGCATGATGGGTAATAGTCACATTATCCAGCCCCATATCAGCAAAGGTCTCCTTGATAGCCACACAAGGAACCAAGGTGTCCTCTATGGGGTTGTCTGCACCCAAACGGTCTGCCACCTCCTGTGCTGTGCGTTGTTGCTCATCAACAAGAGCTTTGGAACCCGCCTGAACGGCAGCTGCGTCACAAGCAGCCTGAGCCATTACCTTCTGTAAGGCCTGCTTGTTGCTGGTTGGTAGAGACACCTCTGCTCTGCAGGCCAGGCCACAAAGACGCTGGCGCTGGGTGGCTGGGGAAGCAGGGCAACTCGGAGGGCTGCAATCCTTAGGATTAGGACGCAAACTTGATCCTTCTTGGGTCTCAGGCTCTGCAGGCTTGGGAGTTTTGGGCTAAAGAGTCTCAAAACCGTCATCCTCCTCATCCAGCTGGAGGTACTGGCGCCCCTTGGCAGCGTGCACCCAGCTGGGCGCAATAGCAAAGGCCACAGAAGTTAGTGGGGCTTACACAATCTTGTGGTCCTCCTTGGGGAGGTCTTCCAATAAGTGTTCTTCCCTTTCTATGGAGGAGCCCACCCCCTGTTCAAGGGCCTCAAGCTTGGCTTGACAAAGAGCAGTTAGTGCGGCCTGTAAAGAGGCAAACAATTCATGGACGCGGCAGGCAGCAGAAGATAATGACATTTTTAACTAAGTTAAAATCATTCAGGACGCCTCTATTTATACCCAATTTTACCCAATTAATTTGGCTTGATGATCATTGGGCAATTCATCATGACTCACCCTTCTAAGTCTATTCACCGGTTATCATTAGGTCACACGGCGTTTGATTGGCTGTTTTAAATTGGTTTCAGGTGTACATCCACTTACCATTATGAGGGCCTCAAATTTCCTTTTTTGGATGGAGCCCCATCCTGATCTGGGGGTATGTGGTGCAGGGCGCCACTTCCTGGTATTGCCTTATCTGGACTGATCCCTTATTTAGAAAAGTACAAGGGGAACTGCTGCCCTTTTCTGTAATCTATCCCAGAGAGTAACCCTCCAAATCACATAGCATCAATTCCAATTAGTGACCAATTGACGCACCTGCGGTTAGCCGCAGATGCGTCAGAGAGTGACCCATTGGAGTGGGTTTTCATATGGCAATTAGTGACCAATTGGAGCATCTGTGGCTATCTGCAGATGCATCAATGATTGACCCATTGTTCATCCCACTATGTAAATTGGTTATTTGATCTTCTGCCCCTCTTCCAGCCAAAATATGAACTTCAAAGAAAGTAGTCTGAAACCCTATTCTACACTCAATTCCTTAAAGACAGCCCTACTATTGCTGCAATCACCTGACCCCAAATCACATGCCTAAATGTTCCCTTCTTGTCCAATCAAACCCCTTTCCCTCTGAATATTCTCCAAAATGTTTCAGCCCTCTAAGAATAGGCTCATTGCCTGACAGTCTAGACCCTAGTCAGCATGACTCACCTTTTCTTTTCCCTCCTCTTCCTCCAAGTATAAAAAGACCCCAAGAGGTCCCCAATAAACAGAATCATTCACCATAGAAACATAACAATTGACTTAAAAATCTTAGACTACTTGCAGAGCCCACCAATAGAGGTTCTGTTGAGTAAGAAGATATTAGTCCTGTTGTGTTTCCAGTTGCTTAGCTACTCTCAAACCATCCCTACAACCATTGAGCACCACAGAAACCCTTAAGCAAAAACTCAAAGAGGCGCCAATCCTAGTGTATCCTGACTATGATAAAAAGTTTGTCCTTTACACTGACGCTAGCAACCTTGCTATTGGGGCTATTCTGGCCCAACTAGACAATGAGGGTGTAGATCATCCTGTGGCTTACACTTCCCACGTGCTAAACAAGCATGATAATAATTATAGTGTCACAGAGAAGGAATGTCTTGCTGTGTTGCATGAAGTCAAACAGTTCTGCCATTACATGTATGGTACCCATTTCACAGTTGTCACTGACCACGCTTTGCTTAAATGGTTACAACAACTTAAGGAGCCTGAAGGGCGCCTAGCTAGATTGGCTCTACGTCTGCAGGGATACAACTTCACTGTGCTCCATTGCCCTGAGATTCAACATCAGAACGCTGATGGGCTATCCAGAATGCCCATTCTCGCTTTACATCCTGCAGAGGCTGACCGGTTGTACAAACTAATTGGATACCCTTTTTCTTGGGAAAGCAAGACAGAAGAGGTCCAACTGACCTTGTCCAAGCTATCCAAAGGTACCCTCATATGCAACAATCAGCTCTTCAATAAAGTACAAGACCAATATTTGCCTTATGTAAGACCCAGTCTTTGCCTCTTGTTGGTGTTGCAAGCTCATAAAGAGACTGGGCATGGAGGCATTGCCAAGAATTTTGACTGGTTTCAGAAGAATCACTTCTGGGAAACCCTTTGCCTGTTGATCCCAGACGTCATAGCTAGTTGCCACAACTGCCAGCTGCAGAAGCCTTGAGCTGCTGCCCACAAATTCTAATTAGTTCCCTATCAACATACTTTTCATACTTTCAGCATTGACGTGGTAGGTCCTCTCCCCTGCTCACGTTCTGGGTGTTGCTTTATCCTGATTGCTGTTGATCACTTCAGAAAGTGGGTAGAGGCTTGCTCTACAAAGGACATTACAGCTAAGACAACTGCTGCCTTCCTGTTACAAGATGTTTTCTACCGCCATGGCTGTCCTCAAGTGTTGCTTTCAGATAATGGGACTAACTTCAATGCCAAGCTGGTAACCTCTATTGTCAAAGCTTTGGGGTCTCACCAGTCTTTCTCTTCCCCCTACAATCCTTCTTCCAATGGGGCAGTCAAGTGTGCAAATTCAACACTTGTCTCCATCATGAGGAAGCTCACCTACTCTTTTGCTGCCAACTGGGACCTATACTTGCCTGCTGCTCTCTTCACATATTGCCTTAGCAAACATTATGTCACTGGGTACTCCCCTTTTGCTATGCTGTATGGGCAAGAGGCCTCTACCCCATTGCTCTTGGGGGCCCTCTGCTTTTCTCTGATAAGGCCATGAATCCTGACAACCACATCAAGGATCTAGTCAACCACATCATTGATATACAGACCACTGCCTACACTTCTGCATACAAGACTAAGATGCTTGAACTTTCTCCCAATAATGCTAGACGCTCCCCCTTGCCTGAATTTGATGTTGGTGACCGTGTTCTTTACTACCAACACAGAGTGGGTGGGCGCGCGCATAAATTGGACACTCTGTGGATTGGCCCTTTGGAAGTGACCTTTAGATGAGGATCTGAATACACTGTAAAGCTCCTCTCCAGTGTTTGTCCCTTTGCTTGAGTGCATGCCAAGTTCCTCTGCAAGTACCACCCCCCTAAGGCCAATCTAGGGGAGGGCAATATTGTGAATACCGCTATTCACCATGTGTCAATTTTGCCTTTGGTGGGCCATTTCAAAGACGAATCTCTTGCTTTTGCTTTTGCCTCTCAAAATGAGTTGATGACTGAATCAGGAAATACAATTGTTTGGTTTCTTGACTCTGTGCATCTCACTTGCCCCACTCATGCTTGTGGCAAGTGATCCTACCTTCCTGGTAGAGTTTTGTGGTATCAACAACCACTATATATTCCTTTTCCTAATTCACCAATAAAATTAAGTTCTATTCACATTTTTGTCTTTGTGTCTTCCAGTACTTCTGCGCCTCTCTCTAGCCACAACTAGTAGAGATTATTCTTCCAGGGCCATAAGTTAATTACATAGCCTTCCCTGTCATCTAATCAAGGCTTAGTACAAATCCAATCCTAAGGTTAGGATTTCCTGTTGTGTGTCTGTGCTGCGCCTCAAAACACGACATCGGTCAATGTTGTGAATTCCTCCTGTTGTTCTAGGTAACAACACCATTTGACCAGACAGTGCATGATTGCCAACAACTATTTGTCATTTATAGGGTATTGGCACTTGCCGTCTGTCAATTTCTGTGATTTGTAGGCTACAGGCAGGAAATTACCATTGTTTTTTTTATTTGTAGTACTTCCCCAATGGATGTGTCTGAGGCGTTGGTTTCCATTTGGTACTCCCCATTGTATTTGGGGTACTTTAGGATAGGTACTGTTGTGAGTTTCTCTTTGAGATGTCTAAAGCAAAGGTCTTGTTAGGGGGTCCATACAAACTTGGATTTGGCGCCAGTTATGGTGGACAGGGATGCAGTCAGGATGCTGCAGTCAGGTATAAAAGGAGTTATGTAGTCAACCATTCCTAAGAATGTGCAGATTTCCAACTTGTCTTTGGGTGGTAGCATTTTGAAGATGGCCTGGATCTTCTGACTGTTGGGTTTAATGCCATCTTTTGAGACTATTTGTCCTAGTAAGGTTAGCTGCTCATGGAAGAACTGTCATTTGGAGGGCTTGGCTAGCATCTTGTGCTGCGCCAAAGTGACAAAGACTGCCTCTAAGTCCTTGTGCTGCTCTACCGAGGGACTATAGAAAAAATGTTGTCTATGTAGACTAAGGCGTGCTTGCCTATGTGAGGTGCAAACACCTTGTTCATGAAGGTCACAAAAGTTGGCAGGGTGTTTTTCATACCAAAATTGAGCACCATATATTTGTATGAGCTGTATTTAGTGCAGAAGGCTGTTGTGGGGATTTCTTCCTCTTTGATACAGATCTTGTAAGAGAGGGGGGCTAAACTAACTAAGTTTGGCTCCCATCCCGGCAAGATGAACCACCAAGATGCTGCCCAGTGGAGTACTGGGATGACCACTTGGAGGGGGGACCAAAGGGAGGACGCAGGAGACAGCTGAGGAAATTATGCATTCAATCCCATCAACACTAACCCAGTGAGCAACCAAGGTGTACAAGTGGGGGCAGGAGGGAACCTCATATGTGTTTGGAGGGGTGCTGGGTTGTCTCCGTCCAAGCTAAGGATGGTGGACACTGGCACCACCTATAATGTGGGGGCTGGCACAGCATGGCCTACAGTGGTAATCTCCAAGTCATCACAAGTCAGGCTCTTTATAATTATCTCTTCCAAAATAAGAAGTTCACCAGGGAGGCTCAAGAGACTAGAAAGATTGTCTCCCACAAGGCAAGCATAAGTAGAGAATTACAACCATAGATCAGGGGCAGTTGTCCAGAGTAGAATTAAAAAGGGGGCCACAGTGAACACCACAAATTTTGTAACAGGGAGGAACATTTTTGCAAATACACAGAATTTGGAATTTAAAGGTACAATTTTTGAATATCCAAGTTATAGAAAAATGCAGGAGTGGGTCAGCCACAAGAGAAAGTAGCTGGGAGGCGGCAGAAAACACTTGGGGGCCTTGGTAATGGTTTTGAGTAGCTTGGCGGCGTAAAATAAAGAGAGTGGGTTTGAAATCAATGAATTTAACCAAAATCTTAAAATAGAAGTAAGGTTTATAAAAGGGTTTTAAGTTAAATCTAGGATTCAAACAGTAGTTTCAAAAGCGTAAACTATAGGCATAACAACTAAGTGAAAAGCCTAAGTAAAAGGGCTTTGAGAAGGTGACCGGGTTCAAGCAGGATAGTGCAAAGGTAAGGTTTACGGCAAAAACAACTAACACTTTGTTTTTAGAAAAGGGAAGACTCCAATAGAGAGAGTCAACAATTTTTTTAAAAAAAATGATAAAGTTTAGTAACAAATTCCAGGGTTTAATAATTTGAGAATTGACAAGCAGGGGACACAAAGTCCCCTGGCATTGTTAAAAGGGGGTACATTACTAAGAAATGATCCCATGACTATTCTGGCTTGCATTTGATTGGCTGGAAGAGAAATTTTGCTGGCCAGGGCCAGGAGCACTGGAAGGTTTCAAGCTAATTTCTGCAGCTCCACCTGATTGGCTAGAGGCCATCCCAGGCATTTGGGATTCACTTGACTTTATGGTTGTTGATGTGGCATTGTTTGATTGGGTGTTTCTGATAATTTTTAAGAGAGGACAACACCATGACAATAAACAGTCCAAATTGATCAGTGTTTTTTCCCAAGCTGGGGCAACCAAAGCCAGGGGATCTGCAGGGTAGGCCAGAACAAATCTCTCATCAACAGTATGAGCTAAATCTCCTAGAGAATTAAGTGGCTTGACTGTTATTTTTGGCCCCTTTTTGGTGCAGCAGGGGGAAACGGTTCAATCCAAGGCCAGGGGTGGCAGTGGATTTACAGATCTGATTGTAGCCTGTAGTTAAGTCAATATTGGAAAAGACTGTGGCACTGCCCAGGGCATCAAAGAGGCCTTCAATGAGTGGCAGTGGGTAACAATTCTTAATGATAACTTTATTTAGGGCTCAATAATCTGTGATCAGGCGCAGGGTATCATCCTTATTGACCACAAAGAACGCAGAAGCCCCAAAAGAAGACTGTGAGGGGCGGATAAGTCCTTTCTCCAACGCCTCTTTGAGGTAAGCACATAGGGTGTCATCTTTGTTTGGGGTCAGATAATAGATAGGTCATGCCTTAGGTACAGCTCCTTTGAGTTGGATGAAGTGTTGGATATGCTTTTCTGGAGGCAACCCAGGTAAAGCCTCCTTGAAGATTTCTGGATGGTGGGCTACAATTTCGCGGTCTTGAGGTGTAGTTGTGTCCTGGTGGTCTTTGAAATGTATGATCTTGTACTGGCAGGAGTCCCAGTCAATTGTTTTGATGTTTTCTTTTTTGTCCAGGGTCTACATGATGAGCACAAAGACGTGGTTGCGTAGGAGTTGGTCCACAGAGTCAGGGTAGATCTGGTGGTTGACACCCTCACATTTGATGGTAAATACCAAGGTTGTCCATTCTACATGGGGGTTGTTCCTTTGCAACCAGTTCAGACCCAGTACAATGTCAAACTTGGGAAAGTCAATGACGGGTCCTTGGATGATGTGATGCAGGTTCTCAAGCATAACAGAGAAGAGGGAAGTTTCCCTTGTCACAGCAATGTGATGTTCACCAGCTAAAACCACGTTTTTAATCCGCAGAGGATTAGTGGATAGCTTGAACTTGTCTACAAAGCTTCTGTTGACTAGGGTTTGGTCTGCACCCAAGTCCATTAGTGCTGGGCCTGTGTAACTAAAAAAGCAGAAAGGGTAAGACATCAGTTTATTGGGATGTCTGGTGATGGTGTAAAGTACTGGGTCCTCCAAGGGTACTTGGATCATTGGGCACTGGTCCACGTCCTCGGATTAGTACTTGTCATTGGGCAAGTCAGGAATTGTGCAGGGAGAGCTTGGCTTTCTTAGTGCTCTCCCCAGGATTTATCCTTGTCTTGGTTACCCTGTGCTGCAGTGATACAGATATGGGTACGGTTCAACTGGTCATTGTTCCCGTTTCCATGTCCATTTGAACCTGCAGGCTTATGGTTTGTACTGCTGCTGTTGTTTCCAGGGATGGTCAATTGGAACGCCTGGCTGGGTGAGAGTCTTTTGGCCTCTCTTGCTTTCCAGTTTGCGCCTTGTAGAGGGTGTTGGACATTTGTTCTACTTTCTCTGCCTCACAGTACAGACTTTGCATATTGGTCAGTTGGTCCAGGTTTATGTGCCTCATTACATGTGACTTGAGCGCGTTGTAGTACATGAGGTGTGTGGCTGGGGTGTCAAAGGCCATGATGGAGGGGGCACATAGTCAGAGTTCCTTGTAGGCGCAGGTGAGCTCCTTCACAGTGCCAGTCTGGGTTATATTCTTTACTTGGTGTATGATCATAAGTGCAGTGTCTTTTAGCACAAATCTTGTCAAGAAGTCTTGTTTGAAGGTGTCTCAATCCTTCTCTGTGTGTTTTTCATGCCACTTGTCACACCAAGTGCCAGCGTCATAAGTCAGTCAGATAGAGATCTTTGCAATCCAGAATTGCTGTGGTCATTCCATTTGGACCAGTTTGCTTTGGGAAGATTGGATTCATGCAGTGGTGTTGTCATTGTTGGCCCCAGCAAAGGATTCCAGGGCCGCACTTTGAAGTCTCTGGGCTACATAGGCTGGCATAGTGTTTTTGTCAGTTGCTCAAGGCATAAAAAAGGGAGCCTGAAGAACCCTTGTGCTGACAGGGCATTGAAGAGGAGAGTGGGATAACCATGTTCTGGTAGAGGATGAACCCATCAGGTATCTCGGCACCAGGTGTGTACAGTGTCCAGTCTACTGAGAGGCCAGACATGATTCTATCAAGGATTTATTGGCCCAACGTGTACGGGCACCAGGCAGATCTTTGGGGATAAAGTAGGATGGAAAGCCTATCGGTGCTATCAATTTCATAACTGTTCTGTTTTATCATATTTACAAGGGGGGAATATTTAGAAACTAGATAATAATATTTATTGGGAGATAGTGATTATATAGTTATTGTGAATTAATGGATAACAGGAACATGATTGTGTTGATCACACGGTTGGATGATGAAGGGGGTAGCTTGATCCTGGTAATAAGTCAAGCACCAAAAAAAGGTATTCATTGTAAGGGATCATCATTTGCTCAATTTATTGAATTTGGAAATTTGAGTTGGCTTCCTAGTCTGGCTTTGAGTGACTGGATAATTGGATTGCGGGTCGCAAACCTGCTTACTCAGAACCTTGCTGGTGGGTTGAGCCTGCTGTTTCAACATTAATAAAGATATTACACAACATCCAACAGATGGTACCTTTTTTACATAAAAAAGTTTCCTAGTATCTATTATCCAAATGCTGGTCAAGAGAATCAGTATAGGCAACAATGTAGGTGGATCACTTATATTCAAGCCTCATATTTGAAATGAATAAGGTTAACAAAAGGGTTGAAGATTTTTCTGATAGGTTAATGGTTTCTCCAAGGTGAGTTTACAGAGTTGTTCCAGGAACTGTATTGACTGCAGCTTAGCCCAATACAGGCAGATATCATGGTACATGCAGCAGATACAGGATTTTTTCAGGGAAGGTGTTAGAAGTGTTTCATATGTGTAAGCCTGGTATAATGTGCTTTCTGGGGGGCTAGTACACCTGAAAGATGGTGCTCCAATCTATTCAAACCCTGGCTTTGGCCTAGATCACATCTTAGTGGCTTTAACATAGAAGGTTTACCACAATCTCACTGATCTGAAGTTTAATAAATGATTGATTTCTATCTATCTACACCTTTTTAGAATTTAAAAGTTACTAACTAGTGCCAAGGATCTGGATGTACAAGTATTCTGGCTACCGCCAACTCACTAAACATCCAGTCATCACCCAATTTGGTGCCCTCCCAATATACAGTTTGACATGCCAGAAATGTCAACCAAGCAATATCACCTAACTGTCCAAGCATCCAGTGACTCGAACCCATCCGGCACATGACCAACCCCTAGGTTCAATCCAACTAAATTTCTGCCACAGCTAAAGCTATATAAGCCTAAAGTATTATTCAATAAAAGATACTTCTCTCTCATTTTTATATTTGAAGCTTCCCCAAAAGGTGCTCCTCATCACTAGCCTGAATTATTTGCAAAGCATGAAAAAGCTATGGCTAGTTTAAGCAACCACATGCTATAAAACTAGAAGATTCATGGTTGATCTAATCTGGGAGCTGGGGTTCAAAAACTTATTACCCTTATTTCTGGTAAAAAAATCTGCTGGGTTATATGGGAATCCTTTCTCTTTCTTTTTGGAGCTTGCCTCTAAACAAAATATGGTGAAAGTTTAATGTTTTCTGTCTGCTCTTTGTATGGCTTCTATGTGCTTTGCATTTATGCTCATGTACATTTGGGATACTTTTTATGTACAAGGGATGAACATCCAGGTGTTGTTTGGCAAGAGGAGTATCCATACACAAGGTTGGTTTGTTCAGCTGTGTACCATTGACTTTGTGGGTGGTGATGTTTTTTACTGGTGATTGAGGTGTTTGTTGTATCATTAAAAGTATTAACAGCTCTTTGCTCCCTGCCATCTCTGAAAAATTGTGTTATATTTATGTTTTTCCATATGCGACTTTAGCTTGCTCTAACCCAACTTTGTTTTTTATATCTCAGATGCTATGGAAAGTAAAGTATGTGACAGATAGTCTTACAAGGGTTCTGGTATGAGCTTGGATCGTTTGATTGATTGACGGCCATATTGCAGTTAGCCAGGGGTATGTTTATCCCAACACTTGGATATTCTAGGCTGGCTTGGTTATATCTTCGCTGCTGTATTGGATTACATCTAATGGATAACCTTGCGAGCAGGGATATTGCTAGCTAAGATTACCAAGCCTGCCTCGATCATGCTTGAAAGATTTATTTATATCTGATAAATTATACTGGATAGACATGATGGGTTGGTAAGCTATGGCTGCAAATGTACAAGTTGTTTGGGATCCGTATGCTTCAATGTCAGGGGTAGGGTTAGATACTGCCAAAGGCGTATGATCTCTGTTTCGGTTGGGATGAAGTCATTTTGATTGACTACTCAGCCTAATTGTATTATCTTGGAGGTTATTGGGTTTTATTTTGGGTGGGCGTTGAGTTATGGTATGTAGGGTTTGATGGTGTAAGGGCTGATGGATTGTTTGGGTTTATTGTTGTGGAAGTATGAGTTTTGGATGTATATATGTTGTCATGATTTAAAGAAATGGTTGTGTAAAATAGGCAATTGAATGTTGTTTAGGTTTTTGTTTATTTGATGCTGGCTGGGAATAGATATTTGCGGCTGGGGTGTAAAGGCGTAGTTCTGCGATCTACGACATGTGTGGCTGTATTGCGCAGCACGTGCCCCTGGCGTGAGCTTATTAAAAAGGTTGCTTGTGGGAATGATTTATCGTCCATGGGTCGTTGATTCCTGCAGTGGATGGATGAATGGTGTTGCATGTTTTTTAAAAGTTGCGTGTAAAATTTAAATTGGCAGTAAAGAAATGGGATTGTGTAATCAATGAAGCTCGGCTAAATCCTAAAGGCTTCTTTGGGATTGCTGTTTCAAGAGAAAGGATTGGTTTGCAGGGGCAGTCAATTATCCCGAGACGCTGGCAAGCTTAGGTATGGCAGGCTAAGTCGATGGTGTCAGGGGGATATACAGAATTTATATGCTAAATGGAGTGTGCGGGGCACCCCCATTTAGTGTGGAGGCCAATGGGGCTAGCCATACTAATTGGCAGCGGTGAGTGAAGAACAAGGCATGTCCCGTTCTGAATCCGACAAGAGCATCCTACGCGGTTCCTGGACCAAGCAGGAAGATGCTACGCTGATTGACATGGTCAACAAGTTTGGTGCTGAGCGATGGGTCGTCATCGCAAAGGGCCTAGGCAGCCGTACTGGCAAGCAGTGCCGCGAAAGATGGCACAACCATCTTGACCCTAAAAGTAATTTATTTCTTGTTCCCTACTAACAACAAAGTTAACAAGTCTCCCTTTACGCCAGAGGAGGATACAAAGATCTGGAATCTCTTCAACTCTCTTGGCCCACGATGGGCGTTGATGGCCAAGGAGATGCCTGGAAGGTAAGCTTGTTTCCAACACATCTAACAGACAGGCCTGACAACTCAATCAAGAACCACTTCAATACATTCCTGCGTCCACGCCGGCTTCTAAAGCGGAACCACTCGGACGAACAAACTTCCGCCAAGAAGCAGCCCGCCAAGCGCAAGAAGGCGATCCAAGAGCCCCGCCCCATCCAATCCCACGAGCCCTCTCGCGCCTCCACCTCCACCGAGAGTCCAACTCCGTACGCCCAATGCCCCATAACCACCCACTCCCTGTTTGATCATTTCGATCCTGAACTGATCCAGATGCCACACATCTTCCCCGCCTACTCCCCCTTCTCCTTAACCAGCTTCAATACGTCCAGCCCCCTGATGAACTCCATCCCCAGCACCCTCACCGAAGAAGATCCCGATCTGGATTTCCTGATCAGGCTGGGCAACGAGCTAGGCATTGCCATCGAACACACACTATGACCTGTACATCTCCCGACCATCCTAATCACCTACCTCCAAATACATAAAGTTTTATTGAATTTTTAATTTATAACCCCCAAATTCCATATCGAGCGGATCCCTAAAATCGGAGGTGAAGCATGAATCCCTTTACGGATTACCGCGCTCCAAAGGATCTGGCCGGCATATAGTTGAGCCGGCTAGTTCCCGCATCCGTCCGATCTAGCCGGATTTGCTCTAAACGCTAGCCATCCTTTAACTTGGAATCACCACCCCCAATCTAATCCTTCCACCCTGGTCACCAACAACCCCAGCTGATCACGCGCGCTCAAGGCAGCCTTGGCCGGGATCAGTATTTGGGACTTGGAGAGGCTACGTTCAGCCTTGGTTAATAAAATTCTATACCAAGGTAAGTCATCTCGGATCGAATCAACCAAGCTCCTCCAAAATATGGGGATTTAATCCATAACATCTCTCCCCTTGCCCAAGCTAAACATCCTACATTACCATAATTTTTAAATGAAAATGTCAACCTTTAGCCCCCAGCCAGATGCCTCACCTGTAAAGCTATAGCTTTGCTTAAAGCATAGTCTAGGTATCACAACATATTTGATGACTCCCTCTCACAAAACCATTTCCCCAAATAACTCAACCCAACAAGTAAAAGGTGATCCAAGACCTACCCCAGATATTATACTTGGATCAACCCCTTAACTTTCTAGAGAAATCTGCACCTCCAAACCTATACAATCTACCTGGACATTACATGTTATGCTTTCATCTTTTAGATCCCTCATACTATTTCAATAAAGATACCAATCTCCTTTAAACCTTCTCCTTGAAACCATACCTCCTAAAAGTATATCCCCAACAGTTGTAGCACCATTAGATCATCTATACCTACTAATTTGAGGAAATATATCTCCAAATAAGAAGAGCAAGAAATGGTCATCCTTACCAGCCACCCCCAGAGTCTAATTATCAGTGATATTCTTATCCCATTGAACACTAACTAATTCACCACAAGTGGGACTTTGAACCAACTAACCTGCCAAAGGATCCCTGAGATATTCCCAGTAGTTGTCCAGCACTTTTTCTCAGCTGAGATCAGCACTCTTGCATGCCTAAAAAAATAAACCCACCTGCTAGATCTAAACTCCCAAACCAAGTTTACTCAAACTGATATCCCTCTTTATTGCTTTGGGCTAGGGAACTCTTGTGTAGATCCACTGGGATCACCACAAAGTTTGTGAGTGACATGATTAAAGCTAATATAACCCAGAGTGAGACCCGGGACATCTTCAAAAGAATATCCATTAAAAGCATTTCTCTAAAAAATACCAACACCATGGCTGGTCAAGGATCAAGTATCCCCAAAAGATATGAGCTGTTGGCAAGTAAATTGCAGCTTACAAAGCCATCTGCAGCTCAGCATCAAGCCTTATCCGCTTTAATGATCATCTACCCAGGTAAGCTTTAATATAATAGTCTCTCTCCCAATTCTATGAGACACTTTGAGCTGAACATATTTATTAATCTTCATAAACCCTTCTTTGACTGAGAGTGTTTGCTGAAAAAATTTGGCTGCCTTCACCAGAGTACCAAATGCAATCAGATCATAACTCTTATAAAATATCTCTCCTTAACAAGAAACCCTCTTTCACTAGAAGCTATAACCCTAGATAGATCTCTTGCAACACTCAATCTAACAACATGCCAAGCGATGCATAACCCCCTCCTAACCCAGCAAATGAGCTTAGTTGTGCTTAGACAGGCTAACACCCAGAGCATATCAAGACCTGTATCAGAACCTGAGTGTGAACTTAAGCATCATGGTAAACTTCTCACTGAAAGCCACATCCTGTTACTTCTCAGTTGGTAAGAGATCTCTTTTCCACCTATTTTCACTTGTATGCCACCATGGTACATCTTTTCTTGATACTGGTGTGAATAGGCTCTCAACTTTTATAGGATCTTTCAACCCTGTGAAGCTACCTACTTTTGAAACTGAGATTGACTCTCTGCCCCCAACGTACATTACAGTACACTGAGGCTCATAGAGACGCCCCATGATGTATCTAACAGCATCAGGCATTCTGGCGCTGATGTTAAAATACAGATGGTACATCCTAGTTATGGGTGTAGCCGGTTTAAAAGCACTGATCCCTTGATTAGACATTTGCTGCTCAAGCCATACTTGGATCCTGCCACAGTGCCACCTCATTGGTGAATTAGTGGCTTTCACTTCTGGTATATTAACTACCATCTTCCAAATAAAGCTACATTGTATCTTTATTACTTGCCCTTTTTATTGGAGTGTTGTCTCTCCCAATCTCAATACTGAGCTATTTTTAGCTCATTTGCAACACAGGTATGGTACAGCTAGCAATGACTGATCAATGAGTTATCTTTAAATCCAGGGAACAATTTTGAAAATTAGAAGGCTGATTCAAGTTTTGATGTATATACAGGCTTTGACTTTCATCACCTTGCAAGAGTTGAGCCCTTCTTGTAAGCCCTAACCAAACTTTCTGATATAAAGCCTACATTTATATTATATTTCAAGTTTTGAGATGCATCTCATGTTAGGGCTTTTACAGCATCTTTCAGTTAAATTGATTGGTAACCCTCTTGTTACTGACCACTGGGGAAATACCCTGTAAACCTTGTTCCTGAACTTTGCCAATGTTGAGCGCCCCCAAGCATAAATAAAATTGGAAGACACTCCTGACTCACAATGGCCTGAACTTTATTCTGAAGGCCCTTTTTACCCTCTCAAGCACTGTACATTGGTGGGTTACAATTATAAATGATTATTCTACTCAATCCAAAGCTTATCTTTGGCAATTTCACTAAACGGTATTTTTGTCCCTACCTTTGGCTTATGAAAGGATTTGTGGATATGAATCTTTATCTCTCTCATTTCAATTTTGGATTTTACTATCCTGCAATTTCTGTCACAAAAGTGGCATGATGCAGCTTTTTGGCCCCTTTGGCCCCCCAAGGAGGGTTTTTGCAGGTGTCACAAGTGACAATTTCTTATTATTGACTCTCAAGACAGAATTTCACTCCCAGGATTCAACCCCTGGACCCCTGCGGGCTGCCAGTCCATGTTTTTTTGGGTTTGAGTCAATAATGGATTCAAACTTGGAGAAATTTCTGAAATCAACCAATGAGGCACAACCTATGATTGAACCCTGCCTTTCAAGGAATCCCCTTAGCCTAGCCAATAGGAGCGCTGGCCTGAATAATACTCCCATGCTAACCTGGCCTACTGCCAATGAAACATTGCATGAATTCCCCCAAGAACAAGGCCTATCAGATGATGGCAAATCTGATTCCTCAAAAAAAGGAAATTAATATTCTCCATTCCAGGCCAGCCAATAATGGCCCTTTGACTTTGGATGCCACCAAAGACTCCCAAACCCTGATAAGTTCTACCACCTGGCCCAAAGATATTTTCAAAAGTTTTTTCATGAAAGATGGGCATACTTATACCCAGAGGCCGCCAGAAAGCTGCCTGTGGGGTTCCTGGTCACCAGTTCTCAAAGTGTGTCCTGGGTCATAGCCAGGGACCAACTTGGAGGAGTTGTCATTCCCCAGCAGTGGTAGGTGGTTTGCTAGAAGCTTGTACCTAGCCTGCATGATGGCAAACTTTTCCAGTACTTTTCCAATCACTAGGCAGGAATCTCCATCATTTATCTGTACTTCAGTGGGAGCTAAACTCTCTGTGGGCCTGTACTAGTCCTTTAACAACCAAGTAAATTTATTTCCTATAAACTCCCTTCCCCTATCCATCATCTCAAGATGCCTAGTTAATCTCTTTCACTCCTCCTGGGAAGACTTACTAGTGTCAAATCTCCTATAACTTTGATGATAGGTATCTTCTTCCCCTTGACTAGGGTAAAAGATATGGGGCAGCTCATTCATAGGGCTTGTATTTTGATCACTGGAAATTTGGGCAGGGGTCGTAATAGGCTTTTATTCACAATCAGAAAAAAGATCCCCTTAAAAACCTTCTGATATATTGCCTGGGTATGGGAAACAATATGGGTTTGTCAATACTTGGAGTCCTTTAACAATCTCTTGAACTCCTTGTACTTGGTCTTGGGCTTCAATTCTGTTCCAGCTCTGGTTCCTTATCCTTAGCTCTGGCTTTCTTAACTTGGGCTTCTGCACCTTTAACTTGGTCTTCAGCTTCTTCTGTAGTCCTTGTAGCCTTTGTAATCCACTTGATCCAGTCCCTGAGAAGCCTCAGATAGCTCTCCTTTTTATAGCTCCTTGTTTCAGACCAAATTCCTTCTCAGAACTCTTGTCTTTCAAAGCTTAAACTATCTGGTTATTTTTCTCTACAATATATTAAACTTTATAACTTACTTCAGCCAATGAAAGCCCTGGATTTTTTTGCTTCTGCTCCTTATTTGTTAGGCTTTAACTCTTCAGTTAAAGCCCTTAAAACACTGATTAAATAAACTTTGACTTGCAGCCAATCAAACGCCTTGATTCAAAAGTTTTGCCAAAAAGTTCCCCCAAATTAGTTGCTCTTGACTATGGTTCAAACCCAAAGCTGTCTTGCTCCATATAAACAACTGCTCTGCGTTTTGAACAGTTTTGCCGTAATTCCTGTCACGTTTCTCTGGCAAATCTTGAGCGCTTCCGCCTATGTTTTACATAGGGAAATTTCAAACTCTCAAATTTTCAACGTTTTCCCAAGTTTTCCTGCATTTTTTTCAACATTTTTCATCTTTGAACTCGCCCGTTGCTCGCCTTTTGCCTCTCCTAGTCATTCTCAGCAAAATTTGCTTATTTGCCCTCACAGTTTCTCTGTTCTGTTTCCAGCCTCTTTCTGGCTCCTTTCCATTCAATCCAACCTTAATAAATTTACATTTCAAACACTGTAAGTTATTTCTTATCCTTTTTCTTTCTATTCATATGATATTTAATTCTTTTATATCATATCCAGGCAGTATTAAATCATTATTTAACTGCTTTTTTTCTTAATATTTCCTCTCTTAAGAAACCAAAACTAGCATTATAGCTTCTGTATCCAGTCTGACCAGTCCTTCTATGTCATTCTTCAGCTTCATAGCTAGTTTTTCACTATCATCTTCTGGTCCTTCAGCCAGTTCTTTAACAACATCTTCTAGCTCTTCAGCCTAGCCAGCAATCAGTCCATCTTAGTCAACAAACAGCCCAGTTCAGCCACTAAACAGCTTAAACCAGTCCTTTAGCTACTTTTGCATCCTGATTTTTTGGTCCTCTGGCTGCTCCTTCATCATGATCATCTACTCCTGCATCATGATCTTCCAGTCATCTATCTTTCCTGCACCATGATCTTGTTTCCAAACTTCAACATGAACCAATAGTCTCTCAACTAGTCTTCACTGTGATCATACAGTCCTTCTTATTATTTTTCTCTGCTGATCTCACACTATGAAACACCTCATTTCTTTATCTCAGTCCCTGTTACCAGAACCTGTAGACCCAGGCATGAGTCTACATTAAACTGGCATTTAACTGGGCCCTTGCAATCAGCAATACACTTAGGTCATCCAACCATAGATCAATAAAGTCTATGAAGTTGTCTTTACTCACCCAGGTGATTAAGTCTGAGCTTTCAGTTGAAAAGAAATCAGCTTTACTTCCCAGAGGCCTGATCACACCAAGTTCTGCAGCTGCTTTCCCAAGCAACTGCCTGGGTGACACCCCTGAGCAAATCTATGTCCTCTGATGCTTACTCTGAAATCTTCCCAAAGCTCCCATAGGGACATAGACCAGGACACCCTACTAGTCCATTAGGTGGAGTGCTTGCTCACAGACCTCCTTCAGGTGTATCAGGGTATGTAGAGCCCTCAGAGCTCCTCCCTTCCCTGGAAGCCCGTGTTACATGCCAGGGGTCCAAAACTTACGGCCCTGGTAGCCAAGTGATCTACCATGCTAGCACACTCTCCTACCCTGGCAGCCCGCGTTACACGCCAAGGTCTAAACATCCTCCAACCTGAGTATCACACGCTACCCATCAGGCCAGATCACTCCCCTTCCTAAGCAGCTAAAGTTCCCTGCTGAGCTATCTTATTCCTCACCCCTAGCAGCCACAGTTTCCTGCTGGGTGAGGACCTCTAGCCCACAGCAGCCAATATCCTCTGCCGGATGGAGACAACATTTGCCTCTAGTAGTCTTTTTCACCTACTAGTCAGGCCTTATCTTCCCTAGTGGCCATTATTCCCTACTAGGCCTCTACCTGCAATAAAAGCCACTAAACTTTCACTTGGCCAACATTAACCCCACCTGGCAACCACCAAACATGTGGACTGTCACACTGCCCATCAACATTTTTGCAATAAAGTGTAATAAACCTCTGGTTCTCTCTGTCACAGTAGATTACATACCTAATTTTAGCACTTCTTCATTTGCAGATTGATTTTCTGGCTCCACTTCTTTCACCAACCAACCCCAAGAAGCTGCAGATGAGCTGCCCAAGTTATACTGTCCCCAGGCGCACCTTACAGTCCAGTAAATCTCACAGAAGACTCCCAATCCTGCCTATTCAGAGTTCACCTTAGAAGAAATTCTAATCTACGGCCCTGAAGCCAGAACTATAGGCCCTGGACTCATTAGATGTGAAGGCACCTGGCATATCAAGCAACACTTACTATTTTGGTATAAATATAACTATCTGCCCACCTATCTAGTGCCCATGACTCCTTCCTGACCCCACGGTCTAACCTCCCACAATAATCTGTGGCTGCCACTGAATCTATCTTCACTCAGTTATTTGGCATCCTCTATATAACACTCACTGGTCTGGTCAACTCTATAATGCCCGCTAATGGACCTTGGGCCCTGCTCAGAAAATCATTCTCTTATATTGTAAAGTTAGCACCTATCCTGTGATAGAACCTCCCTTCTGGGCTTGCGGACCATCCGACCGCAAGTTCCTCAGAACCTACTACAGGCTAGATCCCTGACAGCAGGAGTCCCTTCATCATTTGCTTTTGGATTCTTCATTTGGCTATTATTGGCTGTCAAATAGGTAAGATAATATGGTTCCTAGTTCAGGTCTCATTACTCAATTTGGGACATCTTCTTGGCTTGGCCTCATGACTATTTTCAACATTTTGATTGCCTAATGCAGGTCTCAGCACATCTGTATAGGTCCTGAGGACAAGGGTAGGCTCACTTTGATTCCAAGCCCAGATACCAATTATGGTTCAGTTTCTGACTCATTTTTTACTGCTTTTAACTAAAATTCAATTTGATAATGCAATTGCTTGATTGTGAGTGGTTTGAATTTGATCCTTGTGGGTGCCTTTCACAGGACTTCTGGTTATCAGTCATGACAGGCTGCCTATTATGGAAAAAGTACCTGTAAATTCAGCATTTGGCTTGATTGAGTTAAATTTTAATACTAGTGAATTAATGTAATAGACTTGAGGAGGAGGGGAAATAATTTATATGAGACTTTTTCTTAAATATAAGTTTTAAAAGAAGGTTATTAAAAGGGAAATCTATTAAACCTATAGTTTTTAAAGAAAAGCTATTCAGATCAAAGGCAATATTTGGCAAGGCTATTTAATCCAAAAGCCTTTAAAAAAGAACTCTCAAAGAAAAGGCTGTTAATATTGATTACTTTGACAGCAAAGCCTTTAAAGTTAAAATAGAGTTTCCAAAAAAATGTTCACCACACTATGACAACTTTCTCTAGGACTAGTTTATTTATTAGACCAGCCAGAAATTCTAAGCACTCTAGCATATTTAGACATTCTCTTCAGTAAGGGTTTATATAAATTTTAAATATGATATTCAATTGTACTACTACTTTATAGATTCAACTTTAATGGTGTGCTAGCAGTACTTGACTCCTGCATACTTGGATGCTATTTGCTTACTTTTTATTTATTGAAAAGTTTTCTATCAACTGGAGTCGCTAAGTTTAGTTCGAAGCTTCTGAAAAGTCACATATTTGTTTCAAACCGTCTATTTAAAATAAGATTAATTAAGGTGACTTGCTTTTTGACAAGCCCTTGTTAAGGTTAATTTCTGAATTCGGTTAACTGGACATTGCATTGTAATAAAGCTAATATGCTGTACACCCAAAATCCGTAATTTGGAGGATCACCTTTTAAAGCCTGGATGGGTATTTATAATCGTGAATTCCTTGGAAGATTGAGTTTGTGACTATCTTGTGAATTTCTTTACTCCTAAATAATCTGCAAGGGTTTTAAATCTTAACTAGATACCATAAAGTAATCGTTTTTGCTTTGCGAATTCATGTTATGACTTTTTGAAAGTCAAACTGAATACTGACGTTTCAAAATGCTTGGTTTTTTTACAAGTTTTTGAATGCTTAAGAGTTGAGTATTTTATTTAAATACCTTTTATGAAATAGAACTTTGACTTGAATTTTTTTCTTTAATCTTGTGGAATTGTCTGATTTCTATATATTTGTCTATAGTTTTCACCAATTGGTGCATTTATTATGAGCTCTTTTAACAAAGATGCTTTTAATTTAATCAAAGGGGAAGCATGTAAATTGATGTTGGGGTGCCACTGCTAGAAGATATTTTATTTGCCATGTTTAAATAAAAACAGTTTTTTATAGTCATCTTAATTCAAAAAACACCACGAAATAATAACTACTCGAAGCATTGGTATTAACTTAATACATCGTAATTTCAAACCAATATTTTTGTGTATTGCTTTGCAAACTAGTAAATCGAGTCTTAAACTGGTTTGCTTTTTTATTTTTCTCCGCCGAAGTTCCGCTCTACTTAATTTAATATCAAGTTTTTTATCCGTGTTTGATCAGATTCAAGAATTAACTTGAACCCTGGCTCACGTCTTTTTAAGTAACGAAACAGCTGGTTTTATAAAATAATTAAATTTTATTGGTTATCTACTTACGTGATTTATTTTTTACTAGATTTTATTATCATCTACATGTAAGCACAATGTCTAGGTGAATTCGCTATTCTAGCATTAGAGAATATGATTAATACATGTGCTAAATCACCATTTCGATTTCAGAAAGTAATGCCTGCATCACAGCAAACAAACAACCAAGATGAACTTGCGCCTCGGTCTACTATATCTGCAGAGCTCGATGCTCAAATAAGCGATGCAGGTAAGAACCCCCAAACTTAGGACTAAAACATTAAGTGTCCTCAACCCTTACTCTTCACTTTGCAAAAATGACATTTTATAGCTTTGTGCCTAGGTCACTTCAAATTACGACTTTAGTCTATCAATGCAACCAAGAAGCACTTGTGTTAACCTTTTTCTATCTCATTGGGTTAAGTAGTTATTTATAATTTGATTTTTGAATTCCATGATAATACTTCTTTCTCAATTCTATTTTTCAGTCACTGAACAAAGGACAATAGCGGCAACACTTTCAGGTGTCATTCTTGGTGGCAGTACTCTAGAATCAGGCCCTAGATCAGTAAAGTTGTTTTTATTAGCCTCTAATGATATCAAAGTATGAGGAACTGCAAGAAACCCTTCTTAGCCAGAGCCAAGAAAATCAAGCAGCACTTGATGAAATAGACCAAGTATGTATAAACAGGTTTACTTCTAAGTTCCATTAGATTGAGGAATTAGGGCTATTGGATGAGCCAAACATAGATTCACTCTTAAATCTTTCTGATCACATTTCAAAAACATTCCAGCAAGTTGATCAATTAGAGGTATTGATCCTTATTTGCAATTCTTTCTTTAAAGCAGTTACTGATTCATTTCTGAAGAAAGTTGTCGACTTCATGGAAAAGAAGGCGCTAGCCCTCGATCAAAAGATGGCCAGTCTGGATAAAGAGCAACAAGAATGGATTGGCCGACACAACAGCACAAAATAATTTGCCCATTTTTTGTTTCAACATTTGAATGTGCTTTTTAGCACCGTCTGCATTAAACTAAGGCTAGACAATTGATACCGCTACTAAATATAGGACTATCAATACAAATCAGTTTCAAGCCTAGATGTGAGCCTCCGTTGGATATACATTTATTATATTTTAATAGCTGAGCTTTCTGCATTTTCTTTTTTAAATTTTTTATTCTTTAAAGGGATAAAATCAAGAGGTTCACAAGTTTAAGTAAATAAGTCTTATGGCTTTAGAGACTGAGTTATCAAATCTCTACTTTAGTTTGTATTGCAGCTCAAAAATATTTGCCAGCCATAAAAGTTTTCAGACCATAATGACTGAGTTAGTTGACCAAAAGCCAATATTCATAAATGAACCAAAAAGGCTAACATGTCCCCTTTTAAAACTACTAGGAACCCCTGGCAAGCCAACTAAGAAGATCAAGATCCAACCAGCTCAGCTTGTCCACCTAATCCTTGGAATCAGGATTTGTCCTCAAGCCAAGTCTCCTGCAGATCCAACTTTATATTCATTATCTTATTTCCCAGTGAGCTCTGCTATTCTATAATACAAGTGTTAAGCAATCTTGGGTTTCGCTTTTAGTTTCAAAGCTATAGGATGTCTATACAACTTAGTTAGCCTTGCCAATGTCATATAATCTACCTGTAATATGTACCAGGACACTACAGACAAAGCAGTAGAAGAGAACTTGTAAATGGTTGTTTATTAAACCAAATACAATCTAGCCAATAGCTGCAATCTTTCCAGGAAAATAACTAAGAACTTGCTGCTGGTCTTCAATGTGCCTATCTACTTTTATACTACAACAGCCTCTACCCTGATCTTTCAGATATTTTCCTGTGGCTACTTGCGCAAATGATCCTGTTATTGGTGGTTCTGCCTGACCTAATTGGCTGTCCTTGACCATGTTATCATTACCAGCTTTTCCTGTGTGTTTATGATGTTCCAGCTTCAGCTTACGCTCTTCTTGAGCTGGCATGCTGAAAATTGTCGGATGGCTATTCTTTTACGCACCTCAGATGGCACTAAGGAGTTTCGCCATTTTTCAGAGGGTGCTTACAAATATTTCAAGCTCATCTTCCTAAATACAAAGCTTAGAATGTTGGTACATTATTTTCCATATTGGGTCCCAATTAGATTTCCTTAGCTGGGTGACGTACCTTTGGCTGGCTTAAGTCAATTCAAGTTGGGGCTTACACAGAGTATAATAGCCAATTCAATTTTATATCAAATTGAGGATTACACAGTATGTAATTACAGTGCTGTAAATTCAGAACCTAAACGTAAAAATGCAGGATAGTCAAATCCTTGGTCCAAATTTCAAATCACTTTTGCAGGCAACTCAGCTGAGTGAAAAATAAAATATTTAATAAAATCAAACATTTAATTTGACTTTTTTTGATTTATTTAAATTGGCAAATTTTAAATCTCTTGAGCAGATAACTCAACTAACAAAAGACAAAACACAACAAACAAATGTGGGATACATGAATCAGAAATGCGGGATTCTAATGTACAATTAGAGATTTTCTGTATTTCAAACGAATCATAGACATCATGTAAAACTTAACAAATCAGAAATTGCAGGATTGTCAAATCCAAGAACTAAGTTTCAAATCATAATTGCAAGGAATTTGAAACTAAATATAGTTTATGGGTGTCTCAAAAAGGATGCCAAATATCTAGAGTGGATTTGTGCTGATTCTTTTAGGAAGCACAGGCATTCTCAAAAATCACCCTATTCCAGTTTAGGACAGCTAAAATTTAGATTGTAATATTCACAAAATTAACATATTTAATAATAAAATTGACTAAAATATACACATCTCTTTTTGAATTTGGAATTTTTAATAAAAATTTATTATGTCTTTTTTCAATAACAACCAAGTCAACAAGCTGTTCCCTGGCCTTTAAAAAATCATGCAGGGCTATGCTGGGTCTCTTAACAGTGAAGCCTCTGTCTATGGCCACTCCCAACCCGCAGGCCCCTCCGCAAACACCACCCAGGAGTGTGTTCTTTCTCCTGCAACTTCCAGCATGGCCCTGATTGCCTATCATGCACAGGCAGCTGCCAACCCAAATCCTGGATCAACAATGGCATCCAGAACCAGCCTTTTGAGCCATGGGCTCACCCAGAGAGCCACAAATCCCATAACAGCAAATCAGATGGCATTTACTAGTTCTCAAGATGGACACATCCCTCCCGCAGCCAATCAGCCTGCAAGATGCAGAAAAAAATTGATCACTCTGGAGATTGTTCTCAAAATAGTTGAAAAGTGAGGGACGCTTATGTCTCTCAGGGAAATTGCGGCCGTGATGGGGTTTGCAAAGTCCACTGTGGCTGCAACCCTGCGAGCTCACACCAACTGTGGCCCCCCTACCAAGAAGACCCCAACTGGTGCCTGTTCTTCAACTGAAGGTGAAAACGCCCACTCTCTCATGATGGCTATTATGGAGCATGACCTGCAGATGCCCCTGGTCCAGGTCTGTCTCCAACTGGGACTCCACAGCATTTTCACCAATAAGAGAACAGTGAATTTGTGGATGCACTGAGTTGTGATTGCCGCCAGACTCTTATCCAATAAGGTTCTCAGTGGTCCCATTTTAGTGGACACTGACCCCTATGATTCTAGAATTATCAATTTTATTAAAGGAAGGGCAATGAGGACGCACAATGATGTCATCTTCCTGCTTTATGCCAAGATTTCTGCAAGTATTCAAGACTATGGAGAAAAGTGTGTCCAGTCTGACGTATACAAGCGCGGGCCAATCCTGTATTGATTTGTTGGGTTTTTGTTGGCAGTTTCCCCATTGGGTGCCAATCATTACTCTGCGTTGTCAAACACAGCAGATGGGTATGCCTACCAGACAGAGATCAAGGCCATGCTGGAGGAGTGAGCTACCCAAAACGCCGCATACACAGTTGTTCTGAGTGCCGAGATAGAGCAGCGGGAATGGGTAACCCAAGAAATCAAGGCTGCGGGGCATACCTGTTGGCCCTACCCCATCAACCACGCCAACATGCATCTTGCAGATGTATGTCTCTATAATTTTGATTCTGCTCTCAGGTGCTTAAAGCCTGCCACATACAATAAACTGTGCACCCAAATTGATAAGGGTTATGAGCTTTTCCCTTCTGTGTTTGTCCAGGACCTATCAGATCTTGTCATTCTCCATGCAAGTGATAGTGATAAGTCCAGAAAGGACTCCTGCCTCCCCCCATGCCAATTCATTTGTTTCACCAAGCCTGCATATGTGACAGAAGACAAATTTGAGCAATTGAAGCAATCAGCTCTTGCTGCTCTTTCCCAGTCAACAAACCCTGCCTCCCCAACCCCCCCATCAAGCCACCCGCCTTCCAACCCTGACTCCCAAACCACCATCCATTCCCTCACCACTATCTATGATGCCGTCTCTTTCACAGGCGCAGATGAAGGCAATGTTCTTTCCGCCCATTCCCTCCCCTACTTGTCCTTTGATGAGTAAAATAAAAATTTTCTCTGTGAGAACTTATTAAAATTGATTTTGTTTTTCAGTTCATAATTAATAATATATTTTTTTACATTGTTAGAATTTCTCATATGTAAAGAATGTTGTACATTTGATGTGGTAACATATAATTAT
Source organism: Entomophthora muscae (assembly GCA_014839935.2). Classification (NCBI taxonomy): domain Eukaryota; kingdom Fungi; phylum Entomophthoromycota; class Entomophthoromycetes; order Entomophthorales; family Entomophthoraceae; genus Entomophthora; species Entomophthora muscae. The sequence goes on along the minus strand of QTSX02007158.1, from coordinate 21,464 downwards.
TTCCATGGATATTTTCATCATTGTTAATAAATTAAAGACCATAAATGTAAATATTGCATTATAATATTGCAATTAGACGTCAACTCTTGATATTTTGATATTGTATGCATAAACAATTCATTTTGTTTAATAAAATTCATTGTAAACTTGGCCTTTTTCATTGTAATTTATTGAAATGGTCTGTGTTTATATTAGAGAGCCATTATTTCTTAGTATAATATTGATACATAGTGCATTTTACAGCCTGTATATTTACCTATTGGTAATAATTCTGTAAACTTTTTAGTTGGATTTTGCAAGGTAATAATAATGTAATGTGTTATTAAATTACTGTTTATTACCATTAATTGGCTGATTTTCTTTGCTGTGGCAATTGTGCATTTTCTGATATTTACGCACTAGTATCCAATTGGTTGGCTTCACATCCAATTGCACAGGCAATAGGAAAACAAGCCACCTACCCCAAGACTGGATGTGATTGGGGTGATGACTTGATTTCCTATTGCCTGTGTGATTGGATGTGAAACCAACCAATTGGATACTAGTGCGTAAATATCAGAAAATGCACAATTGCCACAGCAAAGAAAATCAGCCAATTAATGGTAATAAACAGTAATTTAATAACACATTACATTATTATTACCTTGCAAAATCCAACTAAAAAGTTTACAGAATTATTACCAATAGGTAAATATACAGGCTGTAAAATGCACTATGTATCAATATTATACTAAGAAATAATGGCTCTCTAATATAAAACACAGTCCATTTCAATAAATTACAATGGTAAAGACCAAGTTTACAATGAATTTTATTAAAAAAATTGCATTGAGTTATGCACACAATATCTAAATATCAAGAGTTGATGTCTAATTGCAATATACTAATATAACATTACATTTATGGTCTTTAATTTATTAATAATGATGAAAAATATTCATGCGTTGAAGGTAGTACTATAAAAACCAGTTTTTTTATGTAATTCAAACAAAATGTCAAATATCTATATCTTGATAAACAAATTAGAAGTACACTTGCAAAAGGTTGTTGAACTAGAAAAAATATCAGGGAAATAGTAACAGGAAAACTGGGTAACAAGGGCCAGCCACTAATCCAGTCAAAAGAAGATGCTCTGAATAAACTAGGAAATATTATAGACAAAAAGAACAAAGAAGTGTTGCTCAATCTCCAGGGAACAATCCTATCAAGTCTGAAGTTCAATGACGCGGCCTACAATTTGTGGGAGTTCTGGCAGGGGGCCAAAAAAACAATAAGAAAATCAAATTAATTGAAGGAAATGAAATTCCAAAGGAAATTAACATTGATGAAGAGGAAACTGACCAAATGGAAACAGATTAAAACAAAACACAAGCAAGAAGCAGGAGCACCTCAATAAACAAAGAAAATTCAACTAATGAAAATCAAGAGGAAACACAAGTAGCACAGAAAATAAGGAAAATCAAGCCCAGAAAACAAACGAAGAGCAGCCAATGCTCATGAAGTTTGCTGAAGAGACGCCTGTGGCTGAGGGGGCTGCAGGGGAAACAATCAGTAAGTCTTTTTATGTTTTACTTATATTTACTTTAGTTATAACTAGGAATGGGGACAAGGTTGCAGAAGTGGCAGCTTTCAAGCCCAAGTTGGTTCTACAGGGGTTACCAATCACTGGTAGCCCCTGTAAAACAAATAATAAAAGCCAAATAAATAAATAATTCAACAGAATATGAATAATTTTTCAAATATTGAAGCTAAAGATAGGTAATATTTACCACCTGTGGGGTGCTTGTTGTGGATTAGGGAAGCATACAAAATAGGAGCAAATATCAACTTCAAAGAGATGAATAAAATTCATGGGAATGTCAAACTAAACTTTGATGAATATATATATGAAAGCATTCAATGATTCCCATTTGCAAACATCAATGAATATGAAAAAAACCTAATCAAAACCAACTTTCAATAGGAACTGAATATTTAAAAACTGAAATTTTTAATGAAAGTATTTAAGGCATTGTCAAACAAAGTTAGGGGCGCAGTCCTTGTGAACACATTTAAACCTTTATTCATTTTGTCCGGCAAGACATGGGGGGCTGATACAAGCCGGGCGCCCCCTGGAACCCTCTTCAAATTCAATCAAACATCCTATATTAATAGATAAGTTCAATTATTCAAAAAATTGTGCATGTTCTCCAAAAAATATACCTTGTAAAGAATTCACATCACAGTATACCTGGGAATCCTCCTACATTGCATATTAAAAACCAACGTCAAAAAGTTAGAGGATGTACCTATTCAAATCAATATATGCCGCTTAGCACTGGAACGCCAGAAGACACCGTGAGGGTATGGGATAGTTGAGCACGTCCTGTACAACTCCTTTGCATTGGCATTGTTGTATGGGTACTATGTGCCCCCTGAAAAGAACCTATTAATTGATTTGCTCACCTGCCTTCCTTTTATTAAACGTTCAACAACCACCAGGGTACAGGGCGCCACCCCTCTAGCAATTGCATCCAGGGTTGTCCACCACGTACAGAAGAGTATGTGGATCCAATTAGACACTCTAGCCAAAAATTTAATTTCAGGGTATAATTCCCCAGAATAATTGCATCCCCCTTAGCAATTTACATCCCCCTAATAAATCATCTTCCCTTGCAACTTAAATTTTATTTTTTTAAATTTTTTATTTTAATTATTAAATTTTTTTATTAAAAATTTCAATATTAAATAATTCACAATTAAATAAAAATATTTAAACTTTAATATATAAATTTTAATTTTTAAAAAAATATTTAAATTTCTAATATTTAAACTTTAATAGATAAATTTTAAGATTTATAATTATAATTTTAATTTTAATATTTTAAGATTGTTTTAAATTTTAATAAGTAAATTATAATAGTAATATATCTAAATATATTACAAGACATTATAGTTGCAACTACGTCAAATAATAAAAAATAATTAAAAATGTTTTTATTTACTAGTTTGTTGAGTACAGGCTCATTTATTACATAGACAAACAACAAGAATTGAATTTATCCGCATCATGCGGCCCGCTCCACTATTGTTCTAAACAAGTGATTGTTTAGAACTCAAATTACCTTTCCCTCATAATATGATTTGATAAATATATTTGATATGCTTGACCTGCATCCTAAGTACTAATTAGTAAACAATACATGAAAATCATTATTTTTTGTGTTGTGTGGCTATAATGGCACTAAATCAATAAGGTCAGATGATGACTTGCAAGGTCTGATTTGTGGCTTAAAAAAGCCAAAGTCCCAAAAAGGATTCACAATTGTTTAAATAAAATTAATCTATTTCTATCTTTTTTAATCTATTTATTTGTTAGGCACAACAGTCAATATAATATTCAGTGCATTAGAATAAAAATATATGTCCTCTTACCCAATATGATTAATTTTACTTACCTTTTCTACGTATTCTTATATGTCTATAATACAATCAAATGTCATGTCATTATATATAAATAATAATTTTTGAGTCCTAATAAAAACAAAATAAATAAAAATAAAAACAAATAAAACCCAGAGCGCCCATTTATCTGATTGGCTTGGGGGCAAGGGCTTTGGGGAGGAAAGATTCTGAGTGCTTGTAAAAAGCCACCACCACATCAGGTGGCATTGCAAATTGACTGATCTCAAGGATGTTGAAGAGATCCTCAGTGTCCTGAGGGAGGCCTTTCTTCACCTTATTTTTGATCCACCCAAAGACCTCCTCAATTGGATTCAGCAATGGGGAATATGGCAGGAGGAAGAGAAGTCTCATTGGACAATTGGTAAGCCGGTGGCTGGAGGTGTGGCTGTTTTTGTTGATGGATGGAAACTTGGACACAACCATATCCACTTTGTGGAGCCCGACATTATCCAACACAACAATGTTGGTTGTACTGTGATAATTGATCCGGAGATACTCCTTGACAGTTTGGAGAAAATCAAGAAATGTCCTGCTGTTATGGGGGTCTTTAATCATCTTGTATTGATCTAAACCACAAAAACCCAAAAGAGCAATCATCAAATAGGTCTGGGAACAGACAGCTGCACAATGTGCTACATTGTCCTTGGACCCTTTCTCAACCCACCCATGCCTAGACCTGAGCGAGGAGGAAAACAACAATTTGTTGATGTAGAAGAACTGTATGTTGCCAGTCTCCTTTAGGGCCAGATATGTCTTGTCATAAATGTGTCAATCCTCAATGGTCTTCTCATTGTTTCTGTTGTACAGAGAAACTCCAAGCGCCTTCCACAAGAAGCCCAATTTGACCATTGCTTCATATATGAGGGTTTTGGAAACAGAAAGCCCAAACTCTGTGGCAAGCATTGATTGGACATCAAGTGAGTCCAGGTGACAATCCTTGGTAACCCATGCTTGATTGCCTTGAGATGGGTGGGCTGAAGTAGGCTGGGCTGCCGCTTAGCCTTGGAAGATTTTGGAATTTGCCCAGTGTTGCCATACTTGGTGTTGATGTCGGCAATGTATGTGGCTGTGACACCAAATTGGGACGCAATATCCCAAACCAACATTACCCCATTCAAGCAGTTGAGAAGAGCTTCACACTCACTATCTGTCAACCAACGCTGGCCCTTGGCAGGTACCGCAGCATCCTGGCTAGCAGGCTTGACACAGGGGATGGGGACCTTTGTATAGAAGGTGGGATTGCGCTTGGTTGCGCTGGCGCCGTCAATTGTGGCATATGATACAGGCGCAGATGGCTCTTCAGTGGTGGCCAATAGCTCATATGATGTATCAAAAATGTGGGGACAGGAAGTAGCAACTCTTGGATCAAGACTGCAGGACCAGGTGACAACTGGGTACACAGTGGAGGTGTATGTAACCTCATTATTCCCGGTGACCTTTGTATAGGAGACTTTTGTGGCAGGCCTTGAGAGCAGTTTCTGTCTTGGATTCAGGCTACTGTTCCTGGCTTGAGATGTGAGAGGTGGTTGGCTGTTGCTGACACCTTGGGAGGCCTGTGTGTCAGTATGACTCCCGTTGAGTTGGGTTCTGGGTCTGTTCTTGGACTCTCTAGGACGCCCTAGTGAACGGGCTGCCCCGCGGGCTGGTGCAGGAGCTGGTTAAGAATGTGATTGACGGTCCATAAAAATAAAATAAAAATATATATTTTAGATTAAATATGTATTTATTTGGATTTATTGGTTTAGTTGTGGGTAGTTATTTTCTCTTGATTTAGCCTTAAATAATAACAGAATTTCTTATCCGTGATTTGAAGTAAATAATATTGTATACTTTCCAGGTTTGGATAGTTTTAAAGTTTTGTCAAGGGTCTGGATGTACAGGCATTCTGGCTACCGCCAACCTACTTGACATCCAGCCATTGCCCAATTTGGTGCCCTTCCAATATACTGTTTGACATACTGATAATGGTAACCAAGCAATATCACATGACAATCCAAGTATCCAGTGGCTTGAACCCATCCCGCACATGACCAACCCCTATGTTTGATCCAACTAAATCCCTGCCACAGTCAAGTCTATATAAGTCTAAAGTATTATCCAATAAAATATACTTCTGTTCTCTCCTAATTCTATATTTGAAGCTTCCCCAAAAGGCGCTCCTTATCACTGGTAGCAGCTACGGTTTTTTGACCACGCCCATGAAAGAGAAAATGACTGACCAAAACCTGCCCACTTTTGCTCACGTACTCAACCAGGCCACATCCCAGGAGACCTGGAAAATGTACTTTTGCGCCCACAACATTGACAAAGATATACCTAGTGGATGCACCGTATTTGAAGGTCTGGTCATGCCCAAAGTATGTTCCAAGATAATTCAATACAGTTGCTCTCTTCAACCACAAACAAACGCACAACCACCTATCACAGGTGAAGTTACCAACACCAAATACATTTTTTTGACAAGTTCTTTGGTAAAAACAAAGAAAATTTCATCAACTGGCTAGACCACTCAGCCACTAAACTCTGCGCCAGACGCATCCCCCATGGGAAATGGGTCCAGGAAGCCAGCAAGCGCCTATATAAGGCCGCAGCTAACTGGTTTGCCACCTGGGTTGGCTCACAAAATGACAACCAACTTGACAACTGGGAAGAGTTCAAAGCTGACATCACCCACAATTTCTGTGTCACTAAATCCCTCCAAGAAATTGCAATACAGTTCAGTGATCTTCCTCAGAAGACCACTATCACAGCTTACGCCAACAAATTCAAGGAAATACACTGCAAAATCCAAACCACAGCACAAGCTGATAATATACATACCAGAGCTTCATTCATCAACAGAATTAAACCCTCTGTTGCTGCCCTCATCTGCCCAGAGGCCAACACCTCCATGCCTGCGCTCATTGCAGAAGCCAAGCGTGCAGAAAAACGCACAAACATGGAATATGCTGCATGCAACGGCAATTGCTCCTCAAATGGCAATGGCAGAGAAAACTCCAATGGCAATAAACGCCAAAACACCAATCATAACAACAGCAACTCCAGTTGCAACAATGGCAATTACAGCCAAAGTGCAAACCGCTCCCGTCCCAAGAAAGAGGACACCGCCAAAGTTAACAATGCTGAAATAGCAACCCGCTATGAATCTGACCCCACATTCTCTGACCTCAAAAGTCTCAAAACAGAGGAACAGGGAAAAGAGGAGGGGGAACAGGATTAAGTGCCCCTGTCTCCCCCCAACTTGACAAGAAACTGTACCAAGGCACAAACTTTGCTACTTGCATCCCACATGTCCTGCAATCCTCCATTTTTATGAACATAAAAATTAAAGATTGCTCACAACTTCTTATCTATCAATGCACTTACAAATCACATATGCATAAAATTTTATTTGACTCTGGTGCACAATATACTATAGTCAGCAAACCTTTTTTAACCAAGTATAAAATACCAGTTGTCAAATCCAACTTTAAATACGCCAGAATGGCAGATAAATCAAAGGTTCTAGTCAAAGGCAAAACAACTCCCTTCAGAATTAACCTCCAAGGCATACAAACGTCCATCAAAGGACTTTTAATGAACAACATAAACTACAACATTGTAGCAGGAATGGACTGGTTCACCTGAGTGAACCCCAGCATATGTTGGTGTCAAAACTGCAGGCTCAACCTGTCAGCAAGGTTCCAACCAAGCGGGCTTGTGATCCGTAATCCAATTATCCGTTCACTCAAAGCCAGACTAGGAAGTCAACTTGAATTACCAAATCCAACAACATGAACAGGTGTTGATCCTTTAAGTTGGGTACCTTGTTTTGGCGCTTAACTCGCTATCAGGATCAAGCCACCCCCTTCTTCCATCCAACTGTGTGATCACCAATCATGTTCCTGTTATCCTTGATTTGCATGAACTATATAATCACTATCTCACAATAAAGATTATTATCTAGCTTCTAAATATTTTTCCCCTTGTAACTCTGCTAAAACAGCACAGTTACAACATTGGAAAACAAAAACCATGACCATCAAATGCAACAGAGTCAATTTTAACATCCTCAAAGAACCCAACAACCTCATTCTAATAGACACAGTATTTGTCCAGGTCATAAACCAAGATGACTCAGAACATCTAACCAAAGACAGTACCCTCCACATAATGAGTTACACTGAATTCAATAACTTGCACACAACCAAGATCCAATGCCCAGAACTTGCGGCACTCCTAAATGAATACACCCATGTATTCAAAGAAGAACTCACCAAGTTACCTCCCAAACGGGAGGTCAAACATGGCATCAACTTATGTAAAGCCATGCCTAAACCTGCACCCCTCTACAGACTCTCTCCCATGGAGACCCAGACCCTCAAAACCCATATTGAGGACAATCTAGAAAAAGGATTCATTTGCCCGTCTGAATCCCCATGGGGGAGCAGCAGTGTTCTTTGTAAAGAAAAAGGAAGGCACTCTGCGTCTAGTAACTGACTACAGAGCACTAAATATAAGCAAAGTAAAGAATAAATACCTCTTCCACTTATAGAGGATCTGTTTGCAAGACTCTCAGGAGCCACGTTTTTCTCTGGAATTGACCTCACCTCAGGTTACAACCAAGTTGAAGTAAAGGAAAAGGACATACCAAAAACCGCGTTCTGTATGCAATTTGGATCCTTTGAGTGTAGGGTAATGAACTTTGGGATGATTAACTCTCCTGCGACGTTTGTCACCATGATGAACCAAGCGCTAAATAGCCTCTCAAACACATTATTCTACCTTAACAATATCATCATATTCTCAAAAACAAAAGAGGAACACTTCATGCATGTCTGCAAGACACTCAATCAACTTGCAAAGCACAAACTTTATATAAAACCAAGTAAGTGCCAATTTATGGAAAAGGAACTCCTGTTCTTGGGCCACATTGTCTCTGACAGTGGCATAAAAGCAGATCCAGACAAAATAAAAGCCATAAATAACATGCAACACCCCACCTCTGTTAAACAAGTTAGATGCTTTCTTGGTATGGTAGCTTACCTAAGGAAATACATCAAAGACTGCAGAAAACTAACAGCACCAATCAATGACTTAACCAAGGGTAATGCCAAAAAGAAATTCACCTGGACACCAGAATGTGACAAGAATTTCCAATTATTAAAACAAGCTTTGATTGAAGCACCAATCTTGCAATACCCTAATAATAACGGGTGCACAAGCTCAAGTCAGATGCCAGCAACACCGCCATTTGCACAGTCCTGCGCATCTGCCAGCCAGGGCAGCAAGACTTCCTGCCAGTATGTTACAAAAACAGAAAACTAACTAATACTGGGCAGAGATACCCAATACACTATAAGGAATTGCTAGCAATATACCACACATGCAAGAAATGAAGATGTTATCTGGAAGGACATTTAAACGTCCGAGTACTAACTGACCATAAACCTTAATCTATTTCAAAACTCAGAACGCACTTGCACGGCAACAAGCCAAATGGATGTCCTTGCTGGAACAGCTTAATCTGGACATCCAATACAAAAAGGGGGCAGAGCTGGTCACAGCTGATGCTCTCTCTAGACTATGTCAGCCTAGAGAGGATCACCCTGACAGCCTGGACCCTGACTGGCCTAACCTGTACAACACTGAGTATAAAACCAAAGGGAAAGACCCCTCAACACATCAACTGACCCATAATACATTAGTAAGGAACAAAAAGTATTTCCATGTATCAAATGGCACTGTATACCAAATCATTAATTACAAACATGTCCCGTACATCCCACTTGCACAAAGAGTTGACACCATATTAAGACATCACCGCCTACTAGGACATACAAAGGCTAACAACCTATACCTCACATTAAAAGAGATAGTATGGTGGCCCAACCTCAAACAGGATATAGTTGATGTTCTGAAAAAGTGCACAATGTGCAAGAAATACACCAGCACAAAGGCTCCCCAGCCAATGGTCAACCCAGTACCAGACCCTGAACCATTCAAGGTTTGGGGGCTAGATGTAGTGGGGCTCTTCCGAGAAACAAAAACAAACCAATGTTTCTTAATTGTAGCTATCAACTTTGCCACATGCTGGCCCATCTGCTGGGCAACAAAGGACCATAAAGAAGAAACCATCAACTGTTTTATCAACAAAGCAATCATAGCCAACTACGGCACTCCAAACTACATCATAACTGATGGAGCAACCAAGTTATCAGCTCACATAGTAAATGACAACTTAAAATCCAAAAACATTAAACACTCCACAACCTCTCAATACAGGCCACAGGCCAACAACAGAGTAGAATGCCTCAACGGCAGCCTTATCAGGACCCTAGAGAAAATAATGAATGGCAAAGCCAAAGACACATGGCCATTACATGTGAAACCTACATTACTAGTATCCCAAGTCCGCACCAACCAAGGGACAGGCTATTCACTGTTCTAGCTAACCTATGGGTACAAACCAGAAATAATCACCTGCACAAAAAGCCATACATAAAGATACTCCCAGGGAAACCCCCCACAGTAGAACAAGCACCAAATCTACAACACATCTGCCTCAAAGCTAAAATAGCAGAAATAAAGAGACTCAAAACACAAAAGGTAACCTCCACAGAGGAACCACTTATCATCAACTCCCCTGTCTGGGTTCTAGCTGACAACAGAAAGAAACTAGACTTGGTACACCAGAGACCAGGAAGAATTTACAAGTACAGACCAGATCACAACACCTACCTAGTAAAATTCCAAGGTGCCAAAGACCCTGTTGTCAAGAAATACCACAGAACCTGTCTCCGCCTCAGTAAAGGAGAAAACTTGACCAGGCTGGTTCCAACTAGTAAACAGCTCCAGGAGCATCAGGCAGCAGCCATGAAAACAAAGCCCCCTCCTGATGCACCAGAGTAACCCCTTAAGGGGGGTGTCAAGGGTCTGGATGTACAGGCATTCTGGCTACTGCCAACCTACTTGACATCCAGCCATTGCCCAATTTGGTGCCCTTCCAATATACTGTTTGACATACCAAGAATGGTAACCAAGCAATATCACATGACAATCCAAGTATCCAGTGGCCCAAACCCATCCTGCACATGACCAACCCCTATGTTCGATTCAACTAAATCTCTGCCACAGCCCAATCTATATAAGTCTAAAATATTTGCCAATAAAAGATACTTCTCTTCTATCCTAATTCTATATTTGAAGCTTCCCCAAAAGGCGCTCCTTATCAGTTTAATAACTTTTTATGTCTAAACATGGTTATTGAGATTGAATTTTTAGTTTGATTTTAGTCTTGGTGGAGCTTCTCAATTTTGGTTGGTGTTTCCTAGTGTGCTTACTGTACATTAAATTTGGGCTCCAGTTCCCGCATTTAATATCTGAGCTTACTAGTGGCATTCAAAAGTGATTTGAAATTTGGTTCATGGATTTGACAATCCCGCAATTTCAAAAAACATAGTAAAATTAATGAAAATAATTGATGTATTTGAATGCTTTAAATCTGATTCCAGTTAATTCATTTCTTCCATTGGAAATATGCAGTTTGACTTGAACTTTGCAAAGTGTCTATGAGTTACCGCATTTTCAAATATTCAAATAAATACTCAAAAAAATCAATTTAATTAAAAAAGGCTATCCCGCAAAAGTGATTCAAAATTTGGACCAAGGATTTGACAATCCCGCATTTTTACATTTAGGTTCTGAATTTACAGTAAAAATTAGTGTTTCAAAATGGATTAAGCTCCATGTAATTGTGATCTACTTACTTTTCCTTCTGTTGGTCTGATGATGAAACCAAAATAACAACTCACATCTATAGGGTAATACAGTCACAATAGACCTGATTGGCTGCTGATTATACTGTGTATAATTGTCAGTTAATACCAATAAGCTAAAAGTTATAAATTATGTGATTGTCAGTTAATACATATGAAGTAGCAATTATATTATGTACAAGTGCTACATTTGATAATAAAAAACAACAATAATTTGGTGTTTAATCAGTATGTTTGAGACTATCAAACTAGTAAAAATCTGGTGTGTAATTTTCAAGATCTGTTGGTAATGATTAGACTGATCATTTGTGGTCAATCAGTCTGATCTCACATTTCTCCTCTTGATTATAAATAGAGAGGATAGAAAGAGAAATCAAACATTATGGCTTATTCAACTTTGTCTCATCTTAGCAAAAGAATTATCAAGAGTTCCAGATGTCCATGTCCAAGTAGCATCACCAAAAATTTGATTATCAGAGCAAGGAGGCTTTTTTGCTCTAGTTCTATGGGTGGATAGTGTCTTGTGCTCATGAAGTAAACACTCATTATGAGTTTTTGTTGGTCACTACTGTGGTTATCAACCCATTTTAGTGCCCAACCAGTCCTATTCTGGAGCAGGAGATCAACCATCAGAATTTAAACTGTCTGCATGTAACATCTTCTGTGTCAACAATCCCAAATTTTATTTTGGCTTTATTTTTTACAAATTTACTTAAAACTTGAAAATTAAAATCAAAATTAACTTTTAACATTAGAAACAATTATTTAAGGTAAAAAATCAATAAACATACAATAAAAATACAAAAATATTTTTTGAGAATTGTTGACATGGAGGATTTCACATGTAGACAGTTTAAATGCTGGCATTTGCCAGCAGGAGGGAAAACCTGAGGGCAATATGCCTTCAGTGAGCAAAAAGGCCACTAGGCCTCTGCCAAATATTCCTGTGGATTGATGGGTGAAAACTTCTTCTCTCCAGCTACCTGTGGCTCTTTACTCGTTGGATCCTTTCTTACAAGACAGGGCTGTACTTATGTATGATCCTGATCATGCAGACTTTGAGGTTAACTGTTTTTTAGGGCTATAAGTCCCTGAGTGAGTTTTTTGTCTTAGGCCCAGGAATTTTATGTTTATGCCTGTCTAAGAGCCTTTGAGCAATTTCATTCTCCTGCTGTTTGGTGGCACATCATGAATTGGTCTGGCTTTTAGAAGAGGGATTGTTGAGCCGCCTCAAATCAACCTGGTGCTGTACATGGAGTATGACTAATTCATTGAGTTTAAATGTATTATGGTTCAAGTATAAAAGAACATGGGGGCCTACTACAGGGTACATTTATCAGTGGGGTCTTCATAAAACATTCAATCAGTATAATTACCTGGCCACCATCATCAACATTACATTGCAAAAGCTGGAGACTGGAGATCCTGTCCAGTACCTTTCTTGCATGGATTTTTTATATAACCTCTTTTTGGTTCTGAACTCTTCTCTTTCTCATAGTTTACTTGGTCATATGCAGACCATCTTGGAGCATTAATGTCAGGAAGTGCTGAATTGTCAGAAAGAGACCTTATAAGACTGTTCTTATGATAGGTTCATTGTTTATTGGTTTACTTTTTGGTGATTGCTTTCCCATTGAGTGTGATTCAGGGCATCTCACTAAAAGAGAGAGAGTTGGCCTTGTTTGTGTCCATTATATACTGGGATCAGCCTTTTACTGAGACTTGTTGTATATGGCTTAAAAAAATGGCTGTGCTTATGAGGTAGTGGCCATTTGTGGGTTTGACAACTATGTGAGGCCACCAACTATCATGTGCCTAAAGGTCCTGAAGAGGAGGCTCAAGGTGAATTTTGGTAATAAATATGCCATCAATTATTTAAACTTATTTATCTTTATTTAATTTGATTTTTAATCTTTTCATTATAATATAATTTTTCCTTAGTTATTTTTCCTTTATCTATTAATATTATTATTTTCATCTTTTGCATCATTGGGATTGTAACATACAGGTTTATTTTTATAAGTAGAGAATTTGTGATGACCCACAAAAAGAGCTGTTTTGAAGTTGAGAGCTTTTATATTGGTCAAATAAATATTGGTTGCCTGAGAAAGATAAGTGTCAATTATTTTATTGATATGTCTATTCTTGGTGATTGGCAGTTCTTTTTTATGCCTTGTGGTATTATTAAGGTAGCCCCTTGTTAGTACTTTGAAAGGATAAAAGTGGCGTCCTAGGATGGTTATACCAAGGGGTATAAGCATTCTTAGACCATCTGAGTTAATAATACAGCCAGGTTTTTTCCATGGGGTGTATTTGCTTAAATAGCATTAAAATCCTGATATCAAATGTAGTGATAATAAAATTGTTTACTTTATCTGGAAAGAAGGTAAAGTTTCTCTTTATATGACTTAAAGGTAGAAGTAAGGAGGTCTTATTGATACTGTGCAAGCATGGATAGCCCAGAACCATCATTAGGGTGGCTTTCCAGAGATACAGCTGCAGAACTTAATGATTTGAAGGTCTCTAGGAAGTTAATTTCATTGCTTTGCACCTGAAAGCTCTAGATTAATCACTTGGGCAATTAAAAACAGTGATTGTGTGTGAAGGGATGCCTGCTTCTGATGATCTAAGTGAAGGCCACTTATGGGGGTCTAGTCTAGGTGAAAATCATTTGGGAGACTTATCAGCCATAGTCTGAGTTTTTTTCACTGATAAGGACCCACAAAACACAGCCTAGGTAGAGGTCACTGATGTGGGTGTAATAATAGGTTTGATAGCTGTTTAAGATGCCAGGATATTAAGAAAGGTTTGAAAAAGTTTGGGAACTGTTTTAACATTTCTCTGAAGTGAGTTAAAAGAGAATTAACATAGAAAAGCAGTAAGGAAAATGTTGGCATAGGTGGTTTGAGGTTTCTCTAAAGCAGGTGGTTTGCAACAAAGACAGTGTAACAGTACAACAAAACAGTTAAGCCAGGCAACTAGGAGTTTCCCTAAGGACAATGGGTGGTGTCAATGAAAGCAGGACAGTGCGGCAAAACTGCAAGAGTAGGTGCTTTAAGGTTTCTCCAAGGACAGGTTGCCAGAGGTGCAAAAGGCCAAGTGGTTTGGGGAAACTGTTGGCAACAAGTTCAATTCCTAGTTAAAATTAAGGTGAAAAGTTGAAGAAAACACAGTAAAACAAAGCAACTAGTAATTTTCTATGGAAAACAGATCATTCCAAATGTGGCAAAATGTTGAAGGAAACAGGGGAATTGTTTGAGACACAAGGAGCAAAACATTTTGGTATACTTGATAAAATATTTGCTTCCTATTTGGGTTTTGGCAAAACTGTGAAGCATATAAAAGCGCTTCAGCTTTTTGAAGATGGAGAACATCGATGGGATTGGTTGAGTTTGAAGCTTATTTTACTGGTGATTTTTCATTGATATAATAGCCTAAAGCTTAATGAATTTACTCAGAAATATAATTTTCAAGGCCCAGAAGGCCCAAGATAATCAACTAGCCTGTCTGGGGATAGTACAACAAACTGTGTGAAAAACACTACCAACTGTCTTTCCAGAAGGAAAAATCCCTCCCTTTGACCGCAAATGGCCAGGGATTTGTGATGCCCACATGCCGCAAAACCCAGAAAATGAAGATAAACAACAAATTGGGTTTTCTTAATATCAGGAAATGATAGATTGTACCAGTGCTTGCCTGACCACTCAATTGGGCAACCAAATGCTTGTGGGTTCTAATAATATCTGTGGCATCTTGGCATGCTGCAGCCAAACCCATGACCATGACCATGAAGAAACAGCCAATGCCTTTCCCTCTCCAGGTCCCAGTGTGCAATTTCCAAATCATTTCACAATTATCACTGAAGATGATTCCACCTGGCCTCTAGTGGCACAAAAGGCTAAGTATTCCCCAGTAAGTATAAATAGTGAGGAGGAGAAGCCTTCCTCACTGTTGACATATTAAAATAAACAACTTTATATCAAGGACCCATTATTTTCTTGCAGGAATTATCTACTTTTGTACCAACACAATCATTCTGTTTGCATCTCTTTGTGAATCTACTACACAATACATCTGCACCTATCATTTCTCTCCTTGCTCTGCTCCTGTCCACCTGGTTACACCACCTTGCACCATTGACTTTGAGTTCTTCCACCCTCATCACCTATATCTTCCTCCTGGCTATTCTAGAGGCCCAATTCCAACTATCATGAAGGAGATCACATCCACTCCCCCTTTGTCCAACGTACCTCCTGCCCAAGACTTCAGTAAGTTGGGGTTTGTCTATATTACAGTATTGGGGCTGCCCTTATGTTGTGCCTCATACTGGAAGTTGGCGCCCCTGGCCACTGCTGTGAACTATATTTTCAGGATTGCACCAATTGTGTACATGGCCTTTCAGGACCGGCCTGCCTCCCCTGTAGGAGTCCAGCCAGACTCTGGTATGGGCCGTGGCAATCATGAGAATGCAATTAGATTGATTACAGTGAGTTTATAAGCTTATTTTATTATAGAAAAGTAAGAGTGCATATATTGTAATCTTTTTAAAGAACCGGCCTAAAGTTAGTTTAGTCTAAAACAAGGGGAAGCTATATAAAAGCAGTTGATTGAACATATGCTAGAGAAAGGTTTTTGTTAAAGAATCTTAAGTTTGAACACGTCCTTGGGTTTCAAAATTGAATATATTTATTAACTGCTCAAGTTGCTGGGAAAAATTTTTATATTATTTGGCTTGGAAGAAATTACTTGTTTTTACGTCTGACAAAGGCCATTGGCAATACCAGCTGTGCCTAAACAGTAGGTTGGTTCTAATGAGTGATACTGCAGTAAAAGGGGTTTTTGGACACTTGGCAGTGTCTCACAGCATCCCTACCTGCAACAGTTGGAATTGAAGTATCATATATGTTGAACAGATGTAAATTAATCTGGTTTGATATTAAGGTAAGACGTTGAATTTCTTATTTGAAACTTACTGATAACCGTTGGAGCTAGAAATAAATCCATTGATTATGATTGGGTGATCACATCTATTTCTCTGCCAAGAAGATAATATTATAAGCAACTAATCAAGGTAAGCCTTAGCTAAACATAACACTAACTTTTTCAACTCAAAATCTATAGATTCACTTTAAAATAAAAGTAAGCTTTGAAATATACAAATATTAACTGTTTTAAGCATGATAGATCAAGGATATTCAAGGTAAGCATATTTTAAAATTTTCAAAGCTAATTATACTTTAAAAATGTAATAAGTTTTAAAAAAAACTAAATCAATTCAAAATTCAAATCTCAGCTGCATTTCAGGTAATCTTTTCACTCAATCTACTAACCTCATTTATTTTTTAAAGGAGCTTTACCCCAAAGCAGATCAAGATTAGGTAAGCTTCTTTTTAGCAAATTAACTAACCTAGATTAAAAAACAGATTTTTGCCCTGAAGTAGATCAAGATTTGGTAAGTAATGTTTTAATTCAATAATATTTTTTTAAACAAAGCTGAACTTCATCAGGTGATTATTCCCAATAAATTACTAACCTTTAATCCTTTTAGATTGACTTTTCCTCTGCAGCAAATCTTGGGGTTGGTAAGTCATTTTTCACTAATTTACCAACCTTGATTTTAAACCCCAGGTTTTTGCCAAAAGCAGATCTTGGGATGATAAGTTTTTTATTATAAAAAATATATAATTCACCAAAAAAACTATTTACCTGATTCATTTTTTTGACCCAAATACAGTAGTTTTCAAACCTGTTGAGATAAACAAAAAAATCTCAGTCTAAAAACATATACTGTAAATTCAGAACCTAAACGTAAAAATGCAGGATAGTCAAATCCTTGGTCCAAATTTTGAATCACTTTTGTGGGCAACTCAGCTGAGTGAAAATAAAAATATTTAATAAAATCAACCATTTAATTTGACTTTTTTTGATTTATTTAAATTGGAAAATTTTGAATCTCTTGAGCAGATAACTCAACTAATAAAAGACAAAACACAACAAACAAATGCAGGATACATGAATCAGAAATGCAGGATTCTAATGTATAATTTAAGATTTCCTGTATGTCTAACAAATCATAGACAACATTTAAAAATTAACAAATATGAAATTGCTGGATTGTCAATCCAAGAACCAAGTTTCAAATCATAATTGCGGTGAATTCAAAATAAATATAATTTATGGGTGTCTCAAAAAGGATGCTAAAGGATATAGAGTGTATTTGTGCTAATTCTTTTAGGAAGAACAGGCATTCTCAGAAATCACCCTATTTCAGTTTAGGACAGCTAAAATTTAGATTGTAATATTCACAAAATTAACATATTTAACAATAAAATTGACTAAAATATACACATCTCTTTTTGAATTTGGAATTTTTAATAAAAATTTATTATGTCTTTTTTCAATAACAACCAAGTCAACAAGCTGTTCCCTGGCCTTGAAAAAATCATGCAGGGCTATGCTGGGTCTCTTAACAGTGAAGCCTCTGTCTATGGCCACTCCCAACCTGCAGGCCCCTCCGCAAGCACCACCCAGGAGTGTGTTCTTTCTCCTGCGTCCTCAAGCATGGCACTGTTTGCCCATCATGCACAGGCAGCTGCTAATTCAAATCACATATTGACAATGGCATCCAGAACCAGTCAATTGAGCCAAGGGGCCACCCATGGAAGCCAGAATCTAGAAACAGCCAATCAGATAGCAGCATCCAGTTCCCAAGATGGACACATCCCACCTCTAGCCAATCAGCCTGCAAGATGCAGAAGAAAGCTAATTACCCCAGAAATTGTTCTTGAAATGGTTGAAAAGCAAGGGATGCTTATGCCTCTCAGGGAAATTGCGGCCGTGATGGGGTTTGCAAAGTACACTTTGGCTACAACCCTGCAAGCCCATGCCAATTGTGACCCCCCCTCCCAAAAAGACCCTAACTGGTGCCCATACGTCAACTGATAGCAAAAAAGCCTATCCCCTTATGATGGCCATTACAGAATGTGACCTGTGGATGCCCCTGGTCCAGGTTTGTCTCCAACTGGGACTCTGTGGTATTTTCACAAATAAAGTAACAGTCAATTTGTGGATGCACAGAGTTGTGGTTGCTGCTAGAATCTTGTCCAATCAAGTTCTCACTGGCCCCAGTTTGGTGGATATTGACCCCTATAATTCAACCATTGTTAATTTTATTAAAGGGAGGGCAATGAGGACACACAATGATGCCATCTTCTTGTCGTATGTCAAGGTTTTTGCAAGCATCCAAGATTATGGAGAAAAATGTATCCAATCTGATGTCTACAAGCGAGGTCCAATCTTGAATCAATTTGTTGGGGTTTTGTTGGCAGTTTTCCCATTGGGTGTCAATTATTACTCAGCAATATCAAACACTTCAGATGGATATGCCTACCAGACAGAGCTCAAGGACATGCTGGAGGAGTGAGCTACCCAAAAAGCCATGTACACAGTTGTACTAAGTGCAGAGATAGAGCAGCAGGAATGGGCAACCAAGGAAATTAGGGCTGTGGGGCATACCTGCTGGTCCTACCCCATCAACCACGCTGACATGCATCTTGCAGATGTATGTATTTACAATTTTGGTTTGGCTCTCAGGCGCCTAAAGCCTGCCACATACAATGAACTGTTCATCTGAATTGAGAAGGGTTATGAGCTTTTCCCATCCATATTTGTCCAGTATTTATCTGATCTCATCATATTCTATGCAAGTGATAGTGATAAGTCCAGAAAAGACTCCTGCCTCCCCCCATGCCCATCCATTTGGTTTGTCAAGCCCACATATGTGACAAAAGAAGAATTTGAGCAATTGAATCAATCAACTCTTGCTGCCTCTTCCCAGTCAACAAACCCTGCCTCTCCAACCCCCCATCAAGACCAAGCCACCCGCCTTCCAACCCTGACTCCCAAACCACCACCCATTCCCTCCCCATTACCTCTGATGCTGTCCCTTTCACAGGCGCAGATGACGCCGTACATGCCACCCATTTCCTCCCCTACTTGTCCTTTGATGAGTAAAATAAAACCTTTCTTTGTGACAACTTATTAAAATTGATATAATTTCTTTTGCTTTATAATTAATAACATATTCTTTTTACATCATTGACATTCTCATAATCAATAAAATGTTGTATATTTTATGAATAACATAAAATTATTTGCATAAATATTTTTCATTATCAATAATAAATTAAGAACCACAAATTTAAAATTTTACATTAGAATATTGCAATTAGATGTCAACTCTTGATATTTTGATATTATGTGCATAACTCAATGTATTTTGTTTAATAAAATTCATTGTGAAATGAGGCCTTTTTCATTGTAATTTATATAAATGGACTGTGGTTATATTAGAGAGCCATTAACACTTAGTACAAATATTGATACATAGTGCATTTTACAGCCTGTATATTTACCTATTGATAATAATTTTGTAAACTTTTTAGTTGGATTTTTGAGGTAATAATAATGTAATGGGTTAATAAATTAATGTTTATTACCATTAATTTATTAGCCCATTACAATATTATTACCTCAAAAATCCAACTAAAAAGTTTACAAAATTATTATCAATAGGTAAATATACAGGCTTTAAAATGCACTATGTATCAATATTTGTACTAAGTGTTAATGGCTCTCTAATATAACCACAGTCCATTTATATAAATTACAATGAAAAAGGCCTCATTTCACAATGAATTTTATTAAACAAAATGCATTGAGTTATACACATAATATCAAAATATCAAGAGTTGACATCTAATTGCAATATTCTAATATAATATTTACATTTATGGTCTTTAATTTATTAATGATGATCAAAAATATTTATGTGTTGAAGGTAGTACTATAAAAACCAGTTTTTTGATGTAATTCAAACAAAATGTCAAATATCTACACCCTTATCAACAAATTAGAGTCAGCCCTCCAAGAGGTTGTTGAGCTCAAACATAACATCAGGGAAATTGTAGTAAATCAGCTGGGAAATGAGGGAAGGGCTTTGGTCCAGCAAAACAAAACTGCAAAAAATAGCCTGGGAACAATAGTCAAAGAAGAACACAAGGAAATAGTTTTAAATCTACAAAAGGAAATACTCAAATGTTTAAATTTCAACAATAAAAGTTACAACTTGTGGTAATTTTCAAAAAAAAAACAGAAAGAATACTCAAAATTTCAAACTGATTGAAGGAACTGAAATCTCAAAGGAAATTAACACTAATGAAGAGGAAACCAATCAAATGAAAACAGATGAAAATAAAGCACAATCAAGAAGCAGAAGCGCCACAAGAAACAATGAAAATTTATCAAATTAAGATCAAGAGGAAGTACAAGTAGCACAGAAAATAAGGAAAATCAAGCCCAGGAAATCAAATGAGGAGCAGCCAACACTCATGAAGTTTGCTGAAGGAGCGCCTGTGGCTGAGGGGGCCACAGGGGAAACAATCAGTAAGTATTTTTATGTTTTACTTATATTTACTTTAGTTATAACTAGTAATGGGGATAAGGTTGCTGAAGTGTTGGCCTTTACGGCCAGTTGGTTTTACGGGGGTTACCAATCACTGGTAGCCCCTGTAAAGCAAATAAATAAAAATGAAATCAATAAAATAGTTCAAAATAACATCAATCAATATGCAACAAAAGAAGCAATGAATAGGTAATTTAAAGTGCCAGAAGGAAGTTCAACTTGGGGCAGAGAAGCCTATGAAGCAGGCACAAGTATCAATATCAAATGAATGATAGATATCCAAATAAATGTCAACATGAATTTTGACAAATATATCTTTGAATGCATTGAACGTTTTTAATTTTCAACTATGAACACATGAAATAAACCTGAAAAAAGTCAATTTCAAGTCCCACAAGAAAACATCAAAGCTGCAATCTTCAATAACTTAATAAAATCAATATCAAATCAAATAGACAATGCATTTTTAGTCAATAAGATGAAATCTTTATTCATATCTTTTGCAGAGGCATGGATGGCAGATCCCTCCAAAATGCCTGACTCTCCTTTAATCAAATTTTCAAATACTCCCTATACAAATAGATTAGTTATTATATAAAAGAAATTCTGCTTATTTGTGGAAATATATACCTCACAGCAACTGTGTCTTGCTGTTTACCTTGGGGTAGTACTACACTGCATTATGAAGGCCAACATGAAGAAGCTGGAGGATGTCCCCCTTCAAATGGATGTCTGCTGGCTGGCACTGGATAAAATGAAGACGCCGCGCGGCTACCAAACAGTAGAGCATGTCCTATACA
>QTSX02007157.1:167735-417103 GCA_014839935.2 Entomophthora muscae | reverse complement strand
GTGCCTCCCTGTTCTGAGCCTTGCCTCCATTGAAGCTGGTCTGGCTGCTGCTGACGCTGTCAAAGATATTGCTTGTAAAAACCATTGTAAAAAACCTAGGATAAAATCACTAAAAGTAGAAATTTTAAAATTTAATGATTTATTTTTATTGTAATCTCAAGTCCATATTTGGAAGGTTCTCAAAACCTTTTCATATAAATCTGGAGCATTGAAAATGGATAAAATGCCTATGTTTCTAAATTGGATAGCTGTTGATTGGCTGTTATACTGTTATTTTTGTATTTTAGGCTGCTCATACTACACATCTTGTGTGAGTCCATTTTGTTTAGTGCTTGTGGAATCTTGCTTCTAGATTGCTCAAATTTTGTTTCATTTTTGTCCTTCTGTTGGTGCCTCATATGAATCCTGCTTGGATTATAATATACTCCGGAACATCATCCATCCATTTCACTTGTTGCGTCAGTTCATTTTGTTTGTGGTTTGAACTACACTGCTTGATGTTTGCTTTAATTTTGTATAATGGGTTAGTGAATTTTTTTTGGTTTGACAGTTCATTTATTAACCAAAAAATTATTTAAATTAATTGAATCCTGAATCTTGCGCGACTTGGATTTTGTTTAAATCTGAAATCATTTTGTTTAAATCTGAAGTATTTTTGCTTGTTGCCATAGCTTTTAAAACTACTGTAATATATGGCATATAATCATTAAATATTGTATAATGATAATCTAGTGATAATACAGTATATAATTGTTGCATCTATTATAATAGACTAACAATTATATGGTGTATAACTGTCATACAATTATAATAGACTTGATGATTTTACAGTGTATAATTACTACACTTGATTAAGTGATAATCTAGTGGTAATAAAGTGTGTAACTGATAAAGATTTTCATGAAATAATTAGCCTGATCATTTGTTGTCAATCAGCCTAATATCACACTGTGGTTCATAAATACTTGGTTCCTGAATAGGGTGGCTGTTTCATTTGTAGTTACTTTGGTTATTGTTGGGATGAAGTGAGCCATTTTGATGAAGCAGTTGGACAATTACAAATATGGCATTGAATCCATTTGAATTTAGCACTTCCACAATGTAGTCCATGAATACTGACTTCCAAGGGCCTTCTGCAATCTGGAGGGGTTGTAGTAATCATTCTGGCTTTCCTTGCTTAGGCTTGATACATTCACATGTCTTGCAACTGCTGAGGTATCCTTCAATCTCTGGCTTCATTCTGGGCCATATGTATGTTCTCTGGATTCCTTTGAGAGTTTTTTTACGCCCAGGGTGTCCTGACATGGGGGTTGTGGTATTCTTTCAATATCTCCAAGCACAGTGGGCCTTCTGGTATGTAGGTGCGTATGTGTAGTTGTAGGGTGTTTCCATGTAAGGAGTATCATGTTCAGTAGTATTGACTGTTGATATCTTTCTTTAAGTCTTGCATGATGAAGATTAAGTGCTGGTCTAATAATTAGCCAATTGGATTTCTTCTCTTCTACTGGCTAGTCCTAGGAATAGGAGCATTGATTCAATAATGTTGGGGAACAATAAGGATTTAGTGTTGAATTTATCAATTTCTTTAGCGTTAAAAAAAGTCTGCTCTTTGGCTCAGGGCGTCAGGTACAATGTTGATCTTGCCTGGTTTGTAGCTGATTTATAAGTCATAATCTGCTAGTAATATGGCCCATCTAGCTTGGTGCTGGTTTAGTTGTTGCAGCTTGAAGAAGTATGTCAGGTTCTTATGATCAGTCATGATTTTCACTGGGTGGTTGGCGTCACATAAGTATCTTATCCATTGTTTCAAGGACTAGATAATAGCAAGCATCTCTTTATTGTAGATGTGGTAGTTCAACTCAGGTGGAGTGAACTTCCTAGAGTAGTAAGCTATAGAGTGAAGCTTACTATCATACCCCTCCTAAAGCAACCCCCCAATGCAAAGTTAGAAGTGTCTGTCTCTACAATGAAGGGTTTATTGTAAAATGGCATTACCAAGACAAGAGTGGACACAAAGGTGTTATTTACCAACTCAAAGGTGGATCTGGCGGTGTCATCCCACACAAAGGGGAGTTTCTCAGAGGTTAGGCAGGTCAAAGGCAAGCAAATTGTAGAAAGAATTTGGACAAATTCCCGGCAGAAGTTTGCCAGGCCCAGGAAACTTTTGACCTCCTTTCAGTTATTAGGTTCAGGTCATGACGTCACAGCCTCTATTTTTTCAGGTGTCATAGCAAATCCTCCTTTCAGTACATTGTATCCCAAGAACTATACTTTTTCTTGAAAGAACTCACATTTCTGGAGTTTAATAAAGAGTTTGTGTTCCTTGAAGCATTGTAGGATAGCTTGAAGGGGGTTGACATGTTCTTTCAGAGGTACAACTGTAAATGAGGATGTCATATAAGTAGGCTATGCAACAATGATCCTTGAGTCCTCCCAAGACCACTTCTGTCATAGTTTGAGAGGTGCTAGGTGTGTTTCACAACCCAAATGGCATAACCAGGTATTCATAGAGACTTTGCCTAGTCTTGAGGCAGTCTTCCATTTGTCACCTGGCCTTATATGGATCTGGTTAAAGGCATGCCTCAGATCAACCTTTGAGAAGATGTTGGCTCCTGAAAGCTGGTCTTAAAGGTCTTCAGAATTTGATACAAGGTATTTTTTTCACAGAGATGTTGTTTAGGTCCTGTTAGTCCATGCAAGGGTGTAGGTCACCGCCCTTATTAAAAAACAGTAAAGAGGACAAACAGGGAGATTTGGAGATGTGTGTGTATTCCTTCTTTAACATCTTATCTAGGTACACTCTTAAGGCAACTTGTTCTTTCATGTTGCAACTGTAAACAGGTCCATGTTTAGGGTGAGTTTCTGGGAGGAGGTCAATGCGTGGTTGAACTGACTGTGTTTAGGCAAGGTGGTGGCTTTTTCTTTTGAGAAGACAAACTCCCAATACTTCAAAAAATTTTGGGATCTCAGCTTTACAAGATTCCATGGTGATGTTGTTTAGCTTTGAGGTTTGCTGGGGGTTCAGCTTGAGACCTCTAAGGTTTGGCTCTCATTAGTGACAGTCACCTGATGGTTCTTATAGTCTAGGTTCAGTTGGTGGTCAACCCACCATTCAAAACCTATCACTACATGTTTGGGGAGATTCTCAATGACGTAGAATCTGGTAGGCAGTAGTTTCCCATTTGACTTCAGGGAATAGACTCTTTGTATTTATGTGAAAGGTATGTTGTCTTGTTACCCAATCTTACCAGTTAGGAGTTTCCTTGGACTGGTACACCCAGTTTCTTGGCTAGGTTACTTTCCATGTAATTTAGGGTTACCCCTGTAATACAGTAGTTTTAAAAGCTATGTCAACAACCAAAAATACCTCATATTTAAACAAAATGATTTCAGATTTGAACAAAATCCAAGTTGCGCAAGATTCAGTATTCAATTAATTTATAAATTTCAGTTAATAAATGAAATTTTAAACAAAAAACAAAATTTCACTAGCCCATTATACAAAATTATATCAAACATCAAGCAGTGTAGTTCAAACCACAAACAAAATGAACTGATGCAACAAGTGAGATGAATGGATGCTATTCTGGAGTATATTATAACCCAAGCAGGATTCATATGAGGCACCAACAGAAGGACCAAAATGAAACAAAATTTGAGCAATCTAGAAGTGAGATTCCACAAACACAAAAAAAAAAAATTCACGCAAGATGTATAGTATGAGCAGCCTAACATAGAAGTATAACAGTTTAACAGCCAACCAACAACTATCCAATTTAGGAACAGAGGCATTTTATTCATTTTTTATGGCACCAGATTTGTATTGAATGGTTTTGAGAACCTTTCAAATATGGACTCAAGATTACAATAAAAATAAATCATTACAATTTTAAAATTTCTGCTTTTTGTCAAGATTGACAATTCTTCCCTTCTGGAAACCCAAGCCCGGGAGCGGAATTTGATCCCCAGCCCTGGATCCCTATGGGCCACCCACCCGTGTTTTTTGGGGATTGAACCCCTGTAAGCTGAGGCTCCTGTGAGTTCCCAAAGCCAGAATACCGACACCAGTCCAGCCATAGTGGCACACAAGGAGGAGCCTCTCAAATTGCCTAATGAAGGCAGAGATGGTGCCTATGTTAATTTCATGAGTTTGAAGTCCTCTCAAGCAACCAATCAGGAGCCAACTCAGGAAAGAGGCACAGGCCTGCAGCCCGGCCCCATGACCACAACACTAAAGCAAGATAATCAGGTAGCCAAATTGAGATTTTTGCCAATGAAAGAACTTCCAGGCCAAGCAGCATTTTGCTGCCTTCAGACCCAAGTACCCAATTCCCCTGGCCCAGCTTTCCCCAATGCCCTGATGAACCCCCCATAGAAAATATTAAGTTTGGAGGTGGGGTGCTATATAGACCAAAGGACCCCGTGCTCTAAACTTATTGCCATTTTTGAATAAAGGTTATCTTACTTTGGCTCATACAGCTATTACCATATTTTGTATTTGCTGTCTATAAGTTAAGTTCTAGATCTCCTGGCCCTCCTGCCCCTCTGCCCACAGTTTTCTGTCCACCTGGTGCTCCCTTTGGGCCCGTCTATTTTACCAATTACCCATTAAAGCCCAAATATAAGGATTGCACACCAGAGAAAATCATTGAACTTGACCCCTTAGCCCGCATCCAATCCGCCGTCAGATACAACCACCAAGGCCCGTGGATATTCTCTACCCCCAAGTTATTTAGAGGAAAATTCAACTACCTCCTGGCCTACAACGTTTATATGGAACCACCCATAACACCCAAACCAATGCCAGCCTCTTCCCCCGACCTGCCAACTGACCATACCAGCAAGCTTTTTGGTATAGTGTACATCACCCTCACTGGGGTGGTGGACACCATTGTACTGGCTGCCGGCCCGTGGTCTTGGTTAGGAAAGTCTGATTCTTACCTCTTAAAGTTAGCCCCTCTCTTGTGGTGGGCTCTGCCTGCAAAAAATCCAGCCCAAGTTACCTCCAAAACCGGCGGGCCGGCCGCCCAAGAGTGGGTCCCTGACACTTTTAGTGATTTTATCCTAGGTTTTTTACAATGGTTTTTACTAGCAATATCTTTGACGGCGCCAGCAGTCAAGCCAACAACAGCCAAGCCAGCTTCAATGGAGGCAAGGCTCAGAACGGGGAGGCACCTGTTTATACCCAAGCCTTTGAGGCAGGTAATGAGGAAGCTGACCTGTACCTGACCACCGACCCCTATATCTTTTACTTGTTCAGTAGTCACACATTGCCTAGCTCTGCCCCTGCCCCCATACCCACCTCTGCACAAGCTTTCTGTCAATCAACCAATCAGGATAGTAACCTTGATTTGGAACAACTTTCTGCCACCACCCAACCTGCCCCCCTACAGCCAATCAAGCTTCATCTCCTCTGGCTCAGTGGCCCAAATGCAGAATCATTACTGCCCAAATTCTCCAGGAAATTGTGGCCCTGATACTGCAGGGTCTGTCCTGGGATTGGATTGCTGACCAATTGAAGTTTACCTGGGCCACCATAATGCGGGAGTTAAACAATCTGATGAACAGGGGGAATCTGATTGGGACGGCCAAGAAGCCCAAGAAGGCCCCCAAGTCACAAATATCTGAGACATACCCAATCATGCTTGACCTCCTCCAGTGGGACCCCAAACTTCCCTTAACCCAGGTCCGCAAATAGCTTGTGCACCATAACATATGGGTCTCCAAGCGCATGGTGCAGCGCTGGATGCACAGAAAGGTGGCTTCCATACAGGCTCTTACCAATTTTGCCGGCAACCAATGGAATGGCACCAAGGATTCCCTGTATGATCTAGACATCAAATCAACCCTGGTCCAATGCCTGACTAGTCTAACATATGACATCATGTTTGTCTTGTACTACAAGTTATTGATTATGTTTGACAATTTTGGTGAGCAAGGAAAAGCTACTGCCAAGAATAGAAGAAAGAAGGTCAAGAAGGGGACGTTTATTGGTGCATTTCTGGCTGTTTCAGCCAAGGGTTTTGTCTACTATTGGGAAAACCCAGATTTCATCAATGGCTACTTGTACAGCCACATTCTTGGTGGATTAATCAACTCCTGGGATGGATCAAATTCAAAGATACCGGGTCTTCTTGAGCCACCAGATAGAGGGAAGCTCCACTGCCCTTGAGGCCATCCAGGAACGCGGGCACCAGGCCTCCGTGTACCCATCTGGTCATAATGACATCCATCTGGCAGATGTTGTGTTCTTTAATATTGGAGATACACTACAGGAGCGCCGCCCTCAGGCTTTCAACAACCTCTATCTTGGGGTCCTTGACCACAATTTTCTCTTTGGCCGCCAAATGGTGGCTGACTTGTTTGGCCAAATTGTCTTTCATGTGAATATGGGCAACCAATCATGGAAGGACAAGCGCCTTCCACCTTGGGCCACTGCTACCTACCAGCCCATCCAGCCAATGACTGATGAGGAATACAACAAGTGTTATATGGCAGTCATCACACAAAACCCTCCTGCCTCCACCCCCGCCACCAACACCCCTCACCCGCAAGCCCAACCCACCCAATCCCAGATCCCCCAGGCCAGCACTGCCTCTACATCTTTCTTCCTGCTCCATTCTGCCTACTAGGCATCACTCTTCCCAGCCTCAATAAACCTCCTGGTCCCAAAAACTTTCTATTTATATTATCTTTGTTTTGAATTTCCAATTGGTTGTGTTCTCTTTGTTTATAGTTGGCTATATTCTTTATGCTCAGCTTATTTCTATAAAATCATATATTTACTATGCCATGTATCTAGATCCAGAAAACAGTTATTTTTAGTACCCAAACATAGACCCTTGTGAAAATATTAACAACAATTTGGTGATTGGCTAAATTTGAATTAGAAAATTATAGGTTAACTTTTTTTTAGATAAAGTTGTTACTGATCAAAATTCAAAACCTTAATGATAAACTTTAAGCCAATCAGGAGCTAAGTGATAAAGTGATTGTTGTGATATAAAGGGTCATTCAATAATTCTTTGATGCATGTGCACTAATTAATATGATTGGCTAGATGTTTTGCTATTGTATGCCATTGCTACTGTGGCAAGTTGTTGGTGGACTAGTGCCCAATCAGCTGCTGGGTTAGCACTAGTCCATCAACAACTTGCCATAGTGGCAATGGTGTACAATGGCAAAAGATCCAGCCAATTATATTAATTAGTGCAAATGCATCAAAGAATTATTGAATGACCCTTTATGTCACAACAATCACTTTATCACTTGGCTCCTGATTGGCTTAAAGTTTATCATTAAGGTTTTGAATTTGGATCAGTAACAACTTTATCTAAAAATAGTTAACACTATAATTTTCTAATTCAAATTTAGCTGATCACCAAATTGTTGTTAATATTTTCACAAGGGGCTATGCAAAGCGCTAAAAATAATATGATAATCAAGGAAACAATGCTAACACAAAGTGAATAACTTGTATTGAGATGATCATAAAACATATACACAATGGGTAAAAAGATGGGATAATGTAGTAAATGGGAAAACAAAAAGGAATAAACAAAGAGGCAACAGTATCAAAATAATATAGAATTTATTGGGGCAAAAGCTATAAAAACATATGGAAAGGTTAGTAAAAAATCAGTGAGAGAATTGGAAAAGCTTCTGAAGGACCTCAACTTGGTGATTGCCAAAATAAAGGATATTGACCGCAAGGTCAAAGCCAAAGTGAAATCTGCTGTCCTCACTGGGGACAAAATTGAAAAGGTGTCCGCAAAGGCACTAATGTCAAAAATGCCTGACACCCCAGAGAAGATAATTGAGCGCTTATTAAATATTCAAAAAAATAGTGATTGAGGGCCTCCAGTTCAAGACATACAATCTTTCTGAGCTGTCTGTCTGGGTTGATGACCCAGAGATGTATGTCCACTTCAAACCCGCCAAGCATGCCAGGGCAGAGGATAAAAAACTGCCCCCACAACTGCTTGCGCCAAGAATGGCAAAGCTGTCTGATGCAGCATGCAAGGAAGAAACACGTGAAGGTAGCATAAAAAAATAAAATTAATAAAAATTTGTAAATGATTAACTGTTTTTTAGAGAACATAGATGGTGAACTCCACCAAGTCCTGGTCTCCTCTGTCCCTGCCACATTCTACGTCAACTACGCCACTCATGTAGCCAAGCAGCTTTATCTGTCCCCCCTGTCTTGCGGGAGCTGGAGGACCGCATCCAAAGGTCCTTTACAATATTGCAGGAGGCATTAGCCTGGCTGACACATGGCAAGGGGGCATCTGGTGGGCAGTTCTCCTACAGGATGCCCACTGGTCTGCCTGTACCCAGTTAACTTCAGTGGAGTTTACTGTGTAAACTTCATTGAGCTTTTTTTGGGACGTCCTGGTGATGCTCCCATTCAAGAATGTACCAGAGATGGGCAAGGCTCATGTGGCTGCTTGCTTCTGCTGCCCCTTAGAGCATACACTATCTTACCTTCTGTACAACTTTGGGTGCACAGTGGGCAAATTAGCTGATACAAATGCAACAGCTCTCAAGAAGACAAAAATCCTCCTTGCCAACTTTGGGCTGGCCTGGAGCGCCAACAAGACGGGGCTCCCTTCAGCCATGGAGCTGACCTTTGCAAAGATCAAGCACAATAAGAATATCAGTTTGGTTTTCAATAAATTCTGCAAGTTTACAGAAGCCTTTGCTGGACAAAGGCTTCATCTGGTGGTTTATGTTGGGTATCTCTTCTACTTCAGAATGGGCGCCAGCATGGAGGATCTTGACGGGGTTCTCCTAGGAATTGACAAGGCCAGGCTCTCCCTGGACAGGAAGAAGGTCCCCCCCAGGTATGACTCGGTAGATCACGTCATCCAGGACACCCTGGTCCTGGCCAGTATCTACAGGTTTGCAGCCCTGCCAGAAAATCTGCTCCTCCATTTGCACCTGACCCTACTCCCATTCACCAGCAGGCGGGAGTGTTTTAACCAGGATGTATCCACTATTCACAGTGTAGCAGTGGAGGTTGTTGCCACCTCCATTACAGGGTGGGTACATACAGAAGAACTCACTACAGGCGCTCTTAATAAATTCTCTCTTCCAATAAATTTCATTACAATTCATATTATTTTTATTATAATAAAATTTTCTAATTCTTATTTTAGCAAGCAAGATTAAAAAATATATCCCAGAGAAGGTCTTAATAAAAGCATAGTAATATTGTCAATAAAATCTACATCTAATTTGTAACTTTTACATTTAATTTCATTTTTATATTTAATTGATAAGAGTGTTATAAATTTATTTGTGTAATCAAGTATCAAGTGTTTGGGATAACCTTAGATGCCATAATAAAAATATTTATAAATAAATAAATCACTAACTTTTTATTGATGATCCTGCTGAATGTGATTGTGGGCTTAGAAGCTTCTAAATATAAAATGATAATTAATAATTATTGAATAGTAAATTAGAGAATATACAAAAGTTGGGCAAGCTAAGCCTTTAATTGATTGGCTGTTTGGCAAGGCACACGGGGATGAACAAATCAGCGTG
The DNA here is from genome assembly GCA_014839935.2 of Entomophthora muscae. Taxonomy (NCBI): domain Eukaryota; kingdom Fungi; phylum Entomophthoromycota; class Entomophthoromycetes; order Entomophthorales; family Entomophthoraceae; genus Entomophthora; species Entomophthora muscae. The sequence goes on along the minus strand of QTSX02007157.1, from coordinate 407,554 downwards.
GTCATAGAATTTGGCCACAGTCTCAGCTGGGAGGTTGTGGATCCTGGCCTACAGCAAATCAAACAGGTCCTTGGTCCCAGTTGGGATTCCATGCTTGATGACTTGCTTGAGCCACCCAAAGACTTCCTCAACGGGATTTAGGAAAGGCAAATAGGCAGGGAGGAAGAGAAAGTGAAAATTTGCTGTGGCCAATTGCTGGGGGCCCACTGCAATGCTTGTGCTGATCATTGGGAATTCCTCAAGAATGTCAGCCACTTTGTTGAGACCAACATTGTCCAACACAATGACATTGGTGAAGCCAGGGCTTGTGCACCTCAGGTGCTCCTGGACCAATCAGAGAAATGATAGGAAGCTCCAACTATTGTGAGATCCCAAAATCATTTGATAAAGCTCAACCCCCTTTGGACCATGAAGAGCCACCATCAAATAGGCTGTGGAGCAGACTGCAGCACGCCAAGCCATCCCATCATTTGAGCCTTTGGGGACATAGCCATATTCATTGCACATAGATGAGGCAAATGCTGATTCATCAATATAGTAAAATTTGACAGTCTCCTTGGCTTTGAGGGCAGTTTACGCCTCTGCATAGTTTTTTTGGGTCTCAATGTTGGTTGGGCTGTTGCTATTATAAGGAGATACCCTGAGCTTTTTCCAGGAAAAGCACATTCCCTTGAGCAGATGGTAGTAAAAGAAAATTGAGGCCTCAAACCCAAAAGTAGACTTGATAATTGCCTGTATATTTGCCAGTTCAAGATGGCAGTACCGGGTGATTTACTGGTGGATTGCCCATTTGTGCTCCTTATTGAGCATGGTGGAAACGCGCAAGGATTTCTCTGCAGCAAGGACTTGACCCGTGTTAATTAGTCTGTGAAAGGTCTTGCAAGCGTACTTGGGATCCACTTTAGCAAGGGCCACAGTTACCGCCTTGTAATTGCCCAATTCACACACTAACTTAAGCCAGATGATGCATTTAATGTCAGGGATGATCTTTCAAGCGGGCTTTTTAGCGGTGGGGATTGACTTGTTGGCATTGGGCACAAACAGGGCATGTGCACCTTGGTGTAAAGCACAGCAACTTTCTTCAACACTAACTGCCCCTTATCCTTTCTGAAGAACTCAGGCTCCTTGTCCTCTTCCTGATTGCCATCACTAATGTAGGGCTTGTAGCTAGTATCAAGTACAGGCTTCACCTTCTCCAGCATGGCTGAAAGGACTGACTCTTGCTGGTATACAATGTTGAACACATACAAAGTAAGTTCTACCTCCTTGTTTCTAACTTTCTTTGTAGTGGTGACCTTGGTGGGCTTCTGGGTCAGCTTGGGGACCCAAGGGTTGATGCTCTGCACCCTAGCAGCTTGTGCTCCTGAACCAGCTGTGTCAGTGCAGCGTCACTATAGAACTCTTCTCTTCTGTCTCCTCCTTGAGTAGGCACTTGGGTTGCACTAACTCTATTCTTTGACCTGCGGGGGCAACCTCAAATGATGCACACAACAGGTGAATTGGTACTCTGGTGTTGTGTTCCTTTCATTTTAAAATTTAATAAAATATTAAATAAATTTCAATTAAGTTACTCCCTAATTTTAAGTTTTGCTTATATCTGAATATGGATATTTAATTAGAGTTTTTCCCACTCAATATCCCAATTATAGATTTTTTATTTCTTCTTTAGTTGTTTTTGGTTTTACAACGCCCATTTTAGAATACTCAAAAAATCAACCCATTTTTCCTAGATTTTACTGCCAAATTCAAACACCCAACACAATATTTTTAAAAATTATGTTTCAGATCTTGTGTCTTATTTTAGATACCTTGGTATCATTCATGATTACAATCCATTGCACACACTGAGTGAGTGTATTTTGTTTACATAGTGAGTTGCTATTGTGTTTTGTTTTTTGGTTTGAGTTTTGACTCACCTTGCTTGGGTGTATTTTGTCACCAATTCACATAGTAAACATATGTACACCAAAAGTTAACTCACATCATTTTTTTTGTGAATCAATGTATTTTGGATTTTATTTTGAATAGTTTTGCTTTGCATGTGAGCCCTTGGTTGCTGTGTTGACCCATTTTGCCCATTAACGCCAATAAACCCTGTTAACATAGTGTATATTTTAGCCTGAGAGTTGGATTTTGTTTAAATCTGAAATCATTTTGTTTAAATCTGAGGTATTTTTGGTTGTTGCCATAGCTTTTAAAACTACTGTATCCAGACATTGTTGGTACTACTTGCAAGAGGTAGGGTAGGAGGTTGGCAAGTTGTAACCCTGTCAAGGCAGTGAAAATATGGTAGATGGTCATTAACTATTGGAATACATTGGCATGGATATTATACCTGCCAATACATCCTGCAAAAACGTTAATATATAGTAAGTAGAGGTGTATATAACAATGGACATTTTGGAGTCAGGCAACACCAGAGGAGGCCAAGAAACAGCTTCTAAAGAGATGAATTGGTCAGAATTGTCATAGTATCTTTGGTCAAACCCCTCTGGTGAGGGCCCAAATGTTCCAGGTTCTTGTTGGTACCCTCCAATCACAAGGCAAGATGTTAGCACAGCTTTAAAGACAAGATATTTCATCTTCATCAGGTTAGGTATTGGGGATTGGTTGGAGTTAGTCTGGTTTGTATAAGTAGTGTAGATTTAGACTGATGTAATTGAGTGGGTAATCTCTCTATGATAATCCACATAGAAGAAGTTTTGCAGGCAAGGGTTGATTTGGCTTCAAATAAAGACACAATACTGAAAGTTGACAGTGTGCTGTGGTTTTGAGACAGGTATAGGCCTAGTAGGAAACATTGGCTACTAGGGAAGGTAAGGCCTGCCTAGTAGGTAACAAAGGACTACTAGAGGCAAGTGATGGACCAGCCCAGCAGGGAACTTTGGCTGCTAGGGGCTGGTTAGGTGTCTCCACCCAGCAGGGAATGATGACTGCTAGGGGTGGGGAGTGGACCACCCTGGTGGGCAACGCAGGCTATCAGGACTGGTGAATGATATGACCATGGCAGGTAACATGGGCTGCCAGGAAAGGGTGGAGCTAAGATAGCTCTATGTGCCCTTGTACGCTTACAGGAGGTCTGTGAGCAAGCACCTTATCTAATGGTTTGGTAGGGTGTCCTTGTCTGTGTTTCTTTGGGGGCTTTGGGGAGGTCCTAAAGCTATCATTAGGGGGCATGGATATGCTCAGGGGTGTCACCAGGGTGGCTGCTTGGGGAAGCAGCTGCAGAACTTGGTATGATCAGGCCTCTAGGAAGTAAAGTTTATTAATTTGCAACTGAAAGCTTGACTTAATCACCTGAGTGAGTAAACACAACTGTACAGACATGAGGATTGTCTGTGGCTGAATGGCTCAGGTGGAGGACACTGGCAAAGGCTCAGTCAAGCGCCAGTATCCTTGTAGACTTATTGGCTGAGTCTGGGGTATTGGTAACAGGAGCTGACACAGGAACCACAGGGTTCATGGTAGTATTAATAGTAAAGACTAGTAAGAGGGACTGTATGATTGAAGTAAAGACTAGTTGAGGGACTGGATGATAATAGTGAGGATTGGAACCAAGATGATTCATAGTGTAGTTGGAACCTAGGTGGTTCAGAGTGTGGAATAGCTGATGGCCTGGAAAAGATTAGTTGATGTACCAGAAAGGACTAGCTGAAGGACCAGAAGATCATGGTGAAGGACTAGCTGAGGGACTGTAAATTAGCTGTAATGAATACAGAAGCTGGGATGCTTGTTTTGGACTTTTAAAGAGAAAATAATCAGAAAGGAGCAGTAAAAGAATTAATTTAGACTGCCAAAAGATATGATAAAAAATATTGAATTAATTATCATATAATTAAGAGAGAGGAAGAGCAAATGATTTACAGTGTTTAAACTGTGAATTTATTAAGAGTTGATTGAGTATGAAGAGGCTGAAAGGGACCAGAAACAGGATGGAGAAACTGTTGGGCAAAGGTCAGAATTTTGCCAAAATGGTTGTGAGAGGCAAAAATCAAGTGATGATTGAGTTCAAAGTGTGAAAATGTTTGGAAAGTGTAGAGAAACTCAGAGAAAAGATGAAGAACCAAGGGTTCAAAAATCCCTTATGTAAAACATAGACAAAAGCGCTTGAGTTTTGCTGGAGAAACATAACAGTAAGTATAGCAAAACCAATTGAAACACAGAGCAGTTGTTTATCCAGAGCAAGACAGCGCTGGGTTCAAACCATGGTCAAGAGCAAGTCATTTGGGTGAACTGTTTGGTAAAACATTTCAATAAAGGAATTTAATTGGCTGCAGGTTGAAGCCTGTTAGAACAGTGTTTTGAGGGCTTTAACTGAAGAGTTAAAGCCTAAAAAATTAGTAAATGAAGCAGAGGACTCAGGGGTTTTATTGGCTGTAGTAAGTTATAGAGTTTAATATATTGTAGAGGAGGAAAAACAGGATAGTTTAAGCTTTGAAAAACAAGAGTTCTGAGAGAAAACAAGGACTGAAACAAGGGGCTATAAAAGGGAGAGCTATCTGAGGCTTTTCAAGGACTCACACAGTAGATTTCAAAGACCACAAGGACTACACAAGGAGCTGAGGACCAAGATAAAGGTGCTGAAGCCCAAGATAAAGGAGCCAGAGCTGGAGATAAAGAGTTGGAGCTGGAGCAGAGTACAGGAGCCCAAGACTCAAGTGCAGGAGTCCAAGACCAAGAAGAAGGAGCCCAAGTACAAGTACAAGGAGTCCAAGATATTGTTGGAGGACTCCAAGGTATTGGAAACCCCTATTGTTTCCCAGACCCCCAGGCAATATATCAGAATTTTCTAAGGGGATCTTCCTTCTGACCGTGAATAAAAGCCTATTCCAACCCCATCCCAAAGTTCAAGTAGTACAGATAGCCCCTATGAGTGAATTGCCCCATATCTTTTACCCTGGCCAAGGGGAAGAAGATAACTATTGTCAAAGTTGTAGAAGGATAGACACTAGTAAGACTTCCCAGGAAGAGTGGGAGAGGTTGACTAGACACCTTGAAATAACGGATAGAGGAAGGAGGTTCATTGGGAATGAGTTTACTAGGTTGCTGAAAGACTGGTACAGGCCCACAGAGGGTCTAGCACCTGCTGAGGTACAAGTTCATGGTGGGGATGCCTGCCTAGTTTTAGTAAAAGTATTGGAAGAGTTTGCATTAATGTAGGCTCATTGATTAACTTCTAGCTAGCCAACATCCTCTACTTGTAAGTGATAACTCCTCCAAGCCGGTCCCTAGCTATGATCCAGGACACAATTTGGGGACTGGCAACCAGGAAACCCCAAACTCTCAATGATAGCACAGCCTATCACTGAGAGGAGGCTCTTTTTTATAGTAATTCACAACATGAAAACTTTTACAAGTGGTAGTGAGAACAAGGGACAGGGTGCCCCAAGAATCTAGATTGAGATCCTTAGGGTTTGGAAAGTGAGTGGGTGATAAACCCTTGTTTTTCTTGAATCTGCTGACAGGGTGGCAGTTCTCCTGGCTGACCAATTTTTAGTTATTCTGAGGATGACAAAGAAGTTTGTGTACCCAGGTTAATTATTAAATCTATTTTTGTTGATGGTGTCATAGTATGTTGTGGGTTTGGCTCTGATCATCAGGTCAGGGCTCCATATTGCCATTGGCTTGGGAAAGAAGTTAATTTGGTTTGGCTGGGAACATGGGGGAATTATTTTTCATGGAGTTTGGAAGTTTTGGGCTGCTTTGGGTCAATCCTATTTCCTTATTGGTTGTGTTGTGATCTGATTTGTGATTGGTTGTGGTAGGAAGTAGTGTTGCAACCAAATTTCCAGACTTGCCTGCCAATGTATCTTATGATACACAGGGGGCGCTTGATGAGTTTCCCCTTGATGTATCCAACAACATGAACCAATATGATGGCAATATTGAACTGCAGGCACTTTCTCCTAATTAGGAGTGCTACCAATTTGACCTGCTGATCCCTGCATGAGTTATTCCTTGGCTTTGAACCCTACATGGAACATGCCACTATGCCACCCCCTTGTGGTCTTGTGGCTTTTCCCAGATGGTATATTAATCACAATATTCTACAATAAACAATACCTTATTCTATTAATTCTTGTCTTTTCTATTGAACTATTGTATTCCCTAATTCAAATACTGAACTTCCATTGGTTCAGTTGCAACAGTAGGCTCTGGGTGCCTGGCTGGCAGGTAGCGCTGGTGAATAAATTGGAGGCATACACAGTTGTGGTGAGCGTCTGTTCTGAGGATAAATCCAACTTAGGCTCCAATTAATTCTGGCTTGCCTGTTTAATCCATTTTTATTCTCTCTTTAAAAGAGGGCATGGATGATTATAAAGTGGGGTGGGAAAGGGGAAACCCCTTTATTTTGCCAAATGGGGAGTATATTGGCAATTTGGGTGCCAGTGTCAGGAATATTCCTGATATGAAGAGTGAAAGAGCAGAAGGACTAGTTGAAGATCATCTATAGTAGCTGAAAAAAGAATAAGAAAGAACAAGGAGAAAAGCTTTAAAAAATTAATAATAAATAAGAGATACATATATAAATCATAGGAATAAAGAGAATATTAAGGAAAGAATCTATAAAGAAAGAAAGGAATTAAAATAGTAAAAATACTTAAAGATTAAATAAATGATGAATTTAAAATAGCTATATAATAAAAAAATTTAAATAAATGGAAAAATATTTGAAAATAATTGAGTAGAATTTATTGAAGAGTTGAATGGAAAGAGAGAAGCAGAAGCAGATAGTAAAAACACAGAGAAACTTCAAAAATCAAGCAAAAACATTTTGCTGTTGGTTATAGTGAAGAAAAAGAGCAAGGTGATGGGGGTGTTTGCGTTTTTCCAAGAGGGGAATCACGTGATAAGATTGAATGAAATAGGGTGGGAAAAATCACTTAAGTAAAACATAAGGCAAAGCAAGCAACTTTTAAAGGCAAAATGTAACAGGAAAACAGGGAAACTGTTTGAAACACAGCCAAAGGGTTTCTCTGGAAGGCAGAGACAACAGGTTTGAGCAGGAGCACCAATTATAGCCCAGGAAACCCATTTGGAGGAATATATAAATCCAGGTGTTGTGTTTGGCTCTTGGGGACAACATCCAGGAGGACACAGTGGGAAATCTTTATAACAAAATATCTGAGGTTTGAAGCTAGCCTTGGGTTAGCCTTCAGGGCAGAATTAAGGGCACATACCTTAATTTCCTGGAATGCAAGAAGAGAAATTCCTTTTGGAAAAAAGGAATGGACAAGACTTGAGGAATACAAAAGCCAACAAAAATGTGGATAAACTTGTCTTTATTAGGAGAAGTAATTCTACTTAAATAGTAGACAAGGGTTAATGACCACTCAATAGGTAGACAGAGTGGCAGAGGGGGTCACATTGGGTTGAAATCATACCAGGATCAGTTGAGGGCAGGTATGTATTCTAGAATGGATGGACATTGATGTCAACCCATTTATGGAAGGCAAGGAATTTCCAAAGTTGAAAGCAAAACCAACCATATCTTTGCACTTATCATTATTCAAAGGCCATATCAAAATCGCATTAATGGTATGATTTCTGATCCCAGGCATTTGATTGGCTTTGGATTAAAGATTATTTTATCAATGTTTTAATTGATAAAACAGAGGGGGAAATCCTAATAAATCAATGAGTTGAAAATAAAAAGTCTGTTATGATTGGCTGTGGTAATGGAGAAGATTAAATTTATTATAGAAAGAGAGAAAAACAATGGTTTAAGCCTGGGGGAAAAGAAAATCAGAAGGAAAATAGGCTGAAACAAGGTGCTATTTAAGGGGAATAGACTGAAACAAGGGGTTCATCTTGAACAGAAAGCCACAGAAGAAGCCTGTCAGGATTAAAAATTTTCTTTCCCTCAAAATCCAGGGCCTGAGCAAGATTCAAAATCTGAATCTTACCACCCACAGGCCGCCATCCCTGAGGACCAAAGGGCCAGCCAACCGCGTTCTTCTGGGATTGAGCCCCCTCAAGCTGAGGCAAAGCCTGATTCACAAAATAAAAACATCAGCAGAAACTTGAAAGCTACAGCACCTGAGGAAAAGCCCAACAACTTTTATAATGGAGGCAGAGAAATTCTAACTATCAACTTTATGAGCTGAAGTCTATTCAGGTAGCCAATCCAGACTCACTACCAGAGGAAAACACGGGCTTAAGGCCCGCTGCCATGACTATAGCTCAAGAACAGAAGGGCCAAGCAAACCTTCCTTAGATTTTGACCAATTAATGGAGCCTCAGCAGCAGTGCCACTTTGATGCTCCAGAACCCAAGCGCCCTGGCCACCTGAACTCAGATTTCCTGATCTTATGATGAACCCCAAAGAAAAATGTAAGTTTTGCAGCAGGGTAGTATATAGACCCAGAGACCCTGCGCTAAGACTTTATTGCCATTTTAAATAAAAGGTTATGAGACATTGGTTACCACAATTATTACCCTATTTTATTCTTGCCATTTATCAGTTCAGCTCAAGATCTTCCATACCTCCTGCCCCTCTGCCTGCAGTTTATTGTCCACCTGGTGCTCCCTTTGATCCCGTCCACTTTACAGAATACCCTTTGAAGCCCAATTAAAAGGAATTACCCTTGAGAAAATACTTGAACAAGATCCCCTGGCCTGGTCAAATTTGAAAGTAAGATGCAATAGACAAGGCCCTTGGTGTTGCACCAAGTCCTGTCTATTCAGAGAGAAGTACAGCTTTCTGTCTGCATATCAACTGGATATGAAACCTCCAATTACCCTAAAGCCAATGCCTGCATCTGCACCTGAACTTCCCTTGGACCACACAAATAAGCTGTTTGGGATTGTGTATATCACCATCTCTGGGGTGATTGACACATAATTCCAGTTGCTGGCCTGTGGTCCTGGATGGGAAAGTCTTTTTCATACCTCTTTGAGTTAGCTCTAATCTTGTGGTGGGCTCTGCCCTCAAAACCTGCAGCTGACGTGATCCCTGAAAATGACAGGGGGGTAGCCCAAGATTGAATCCCTGGAATGTATGCACATTATTCTCTGCAGCTTAGATTAGAGGTTTTGATACACTTGATGAATTGAGCTCCTTTTTATTGCCTGGTAGTGGAGCTGAATTCACAGGACAAGCTTCAGAAGAAAAGAATTTTATCTGTAAATCTAGATTGTGGGGGACTCAGTCCGTTTGGCTCAGTTATAGAAGATGAATTTGACTTATTTGAAGAGTCAAGAGATTTATCTAAAGACTCAGAGTGTATAAACTCTCCTACAGGTTTTAGATGGTAAAGTGAATGTGCTTTTGGTTGTAACCCTTGCTGTTGAACAGAATGATGTATTTCTTGTAGAGAAGGCATTTGATCCAACATTTTGCTGAAGACATCTTTGAATTTATTGAGAAACACTACTAATGCTGATGAAGGCATTTAGTCCTAGGGAGAGGAGTGATAGGTTCAGGAAAAATGACCTCAACTGAACACTGATTAAAATTAAGCTTTCCCCCTTGAAGTCATAAGAACCAGTCTTTGTGAGGTGTTCTTGTATAATGCCGTGAAGGAGCTTACTCATTTTGACTGGGTAAATTTAAAAGCCTACCCTGTTACTATTGAGGGTGATCACTGAGATATCCCAATCAATGTAGCAACAGTTGTGGAGTATCCAATCAAGTCCAGAAATCACGTTGTGACTGAGCCCTGCCATGATTGGCCCAGAGAGTTTAACCTGGATATTCCCCATTCTCACAGAGAAGGGTACTGTCTCATGGGTGATGGCTACTCTAAGGGAGTTGGCCACATGTACTGTCTTGAAGTGGCTAGGAACTTGGTCTAACTGTTGGGAGTCTGAAAATTCTTAGTTGATCATGGTGTGATTGGCCTTAATATCTACCAGAAGTCTATGGGTGTTTCCACAGAAGCAAAATGGATAGGCCAAGCAAGTGATTTTATTTGATGAATGACTGTCTTGGAGGGCAGGGTTGTCACTCTGTACCTGGAATAGTCTAAGGTTTTCACATCATGTACATTGTAGTCACATAGATTTTCAGTGAGGAGAGATCAAGAGTATGAATCAAGCAGTGTTACAAAGTCTCTTGAGTCTACAACCCCCAGGCTTTTTATGAGACTTTGACTTGTGCCAGCCAAAGCTCCCTCTCACAAGGGCGCTTGCTGACATTCTCTTGTTGACAGAACTGGTAGCAATCTACCTAATTGTGGTTTCTGCCAGGTGTGGGACAAGGTTGAAGAGGTGTGTCATTAGATCTGCAAAAGCCCATTGTGGCTTGGTTGTTTGCTTCTAAAATAGCCTTATATTAATCATCAATGGAAGTACAGTGCCCTAAAGGCACCCATTTGCAGATTTAGGTTTTAATCCATTGATGATAAGGGTGAGGTGCATAGTGTTTCCATTGGTGATAGCTTCTGGGGCAGCGGCAAGTGCTTGTTTCCAAGCGGTGAGATACTTGGGGACACTTCCTGTTTGTTTGATGGCAAGCAAGGGGGTCCCCACTACAATGGGTGAAAAGGTTTCACTGTAGCCAGATTTGACGATGTCCCTGAAGGCTGCCTAGGTGACTTTGTGTTCCTGATCAGTCCAGCTGGTAAAGCAGATTGCGGCAGGTCCATTAAGGCGCCCTGACGCAGTGGCAACCCACATGTGCCCAGATACTTGAAAGATGTGGAGGCAGGTTTCTGTGGAGTGTAGCTAACTTACTATGCTGCTCCCTCCATGCCCCTGTGAAGGATTCTAGTTGTAAGTTCATCATGTACTCTGACATATCAGACTGAGGTGAAATGATGCTAACGGCATGTTGTCCCAGGCAGAGTTGGTTGTATACACTGGTGAAAACTAGTTGATAATGGTACATAATGTAACCCTCAGGGGTGTTGTAACGGTCCATATGTTTGGTGGTTTGCAGGCGGGCTTAAGTTGGCCAATTCTATAGGACTGGTCTGAGCTGTTGGAGACTGAAATGAGTTGGCTGAAGGATCATAAGATGATGAAGAACTAGTGGTCCAGAGAAATGAGCCAAGATTTTACCAAATTGATTTGCCAAGGTGGTAAAATGTGGAATGGTTTGCCTTGGTTTAGTAATAAACTCAAGAAGGAATGTGGATAGAAGTGTGGGTAAGTTATTTATTTATTTATTAAGTTTTTAGGATAGTTGAAGGTATGTTGCTATGAGAGCTGGATACAAAGTTGTTTTGGTGGGACATTTTCCTTGGATTTTACTATATTTGTAAATATATGGTGAAAACGCTGAAGAGGTTCAAAAATAACAACTTAAATAGTATTCTACTATTTAAATTGGTTTAGGTTGAATTCAGGGAAGACTGGTGCCAGAATAATGAACCATTTAACGTTTTGGTGCGCAAAGAGTTGTTGCTTTGAGCAGTTTGAGCTGTGGAAATTATTTTCCTAGTTGAATCCTGGTGGAACTTCAGGAATTGTCTATTTCTGCGCTTTGCATTCATTGGTTGAGTGCTGGCAGGTTTCCTGATGAAAATAATTGGTTGGAAGCCAAAAGCTTAAAGTATAAGCAAGGAAATAGTGAATTAATACTTTGAGCTTTTGAGAAAGTAAGTATGTAAGCTTAAGTTATTATAGGGAAAAGTGAGCAGCAATAGTTTAAGCTTCTGAAGAAAGCCATTTTGAAGGCGGAACTGTTGGGAAAAGGACACTATAAGAAGGTGGCTGGCTGGAAAGTTACATGGTCTTTCCGGGTCTTTGACAGGGTCTTTCTGAGTTCTTTTGAGTTTCTGCCAAGAGGTTTTTGGAAGCCTTTTGGTCACCAGAAGGAGCTTGATTGGACTGATACAAGAGGAATACCAAGGCCACTAAAGATATACAGAGAGTTGAAGCCCAATATAACGGAGCAGGAGCCCAAGAATAAGGAGCTGGATCCTAAGCGCAGCACAGGAGTCTAACTCTAAGGTGCAGGAGTCCAAGTTTAAGGAACAGAAGTCCAAGTCATAGGAGAAGAAGTCCAAGACTAAGGTTCAGGAGTCCAAGAACAAGTACAAGGAATCCAAGATATTGTTAGATGACTCCAAGTAGTGGTAAATCTATATTGTTTCCTTGACCCCCCGGGCCATATACCAGAAGGTTTCTAAGGGGATCTTCCTTCTGAGAGTGAATAAAAGCCCATTTTGACCCCTATACATATTTATGAGATACATTTTCTCTTACTAGAGAATGACAATCCCTTTCAGCTGGTCCCTGGCTACAATTGGCAACAGCACCCATGGCAACACTAAAAATGTTGACAGTGGCTATGTCAACACTTTGTCAACATGGCCACTGTCAACTCAAAACTCTAAATCTCCTATGTTTTTGCTAGTTGTGCTAGCTTAATTCTTTTTTTTAAAGCGTTCAGGGGTGCAAACCCAGAAAACACAACAAAATTGTGGCCATCTCAACACAATTTAAAAATTAAGCTTAATAAAAAAACTTGATTTAACCTGGTTTTTCCTTTACTTTTACTAATAAAAATTAGTTTATTTTTTATTTTTTTTACAGCGTAAAAGTGTCAATGTTGACACTTTAAGCCAAACTTATTTTTAATAACAAAACTGAAGCATCTACAGTAAAAAAATAAGTGCACATTTAAAAATATTTTTTATTGAATTATTATATTGAAAAAAACAGTACACATATATTTGATTGTTGAAAGGTTCATGTTATAAATATTTATGTGGCACTTATTCTGGCTTTAATATATTAAGTGGATTGGGTGCTAACGGTGATCCAATAATTTAAGCGTGACTTACTATGTAAGTTAATATAGAATTTATTATTAAAAATAATGTTGACACTTGTAAATGTTGTTTATTTGCTTGTGATCATCCCCTGGGGTGGAGTTAAGCAAATTAGAGTGGCGCAATTAAGCCTAGATTAATATGCCACCTCATATAAAGAATGTTGTAAGTGATGTTGTTGACACTTTACCCTTTTCAATACTTGAATACCACTTCTTAACAACTTCATATAAGCGCAATGGTAAAATATCATATTACCACCTCCAAAATATAATTTTTAATAAAGAAATTAAGAACCTTGATACTTTTTTAACTTATTTTTATATGTTTTTTTAATTTTTATATGTAAACAAAAACACACAGAAAATGGTTAATTTTTTGCTAGCCTGCGTAAATTTAATTAAGCGTACTATGTTTTTTCATAGTAACTTTTCAAAAAAATGTTGACAGTAACAATGTTGTCAAAAATAATGTCTACAATTTTTGTAATTGACAGTGAGAATTCAGCTTTTTTTACTAATTGTCACTCATAATGTCAACACTTTTCAGTTCTCACATATAAAACTTTATGTTTTACATAGTAAAAACTTCTCATTTTTTGATATGTTGTATTTTTGACTTTGCTCTTTCATATTTTTTAAATTTTTAAAATAAAATCTATATCTAAATATAATACTTTTGCATATTTCTCTTAACTTTTAATTTTTGTATTTTAAAACTTTAATAAAATAAAAACTATACAAATAATTTTTAACTTTTAAATGCCAAGAAAAGCCATCTAAGATTTACTTTTTATATATTATGCTTTTTAAGTTGTTTTGTTTATTTTTTATATACATTGCTTTATTTTAAACCATTTTACTTATTATTTTAGGACAAGAACACTTCCAAACAGCCAAAGGGTACCAAGCGTCCCTCCAAGCCCACCAAAGCCACCAAAAAGAAGCTTGTCTCGTCAAAGAAGGCCACCCCCAAACCATCCCCCAAACCATCCCCTGAGTCCTCCCCTGAGAAGAGCCCTGCTCACTCCACTGTGGGAGAGGAAACTGATGGCTCTCTTACAGAGCACAGTTTCTACAACTTGGCTTCTTATGAGGAGCTAACCAAGAAGAAGCGGCAAGGCAAAAAGACCCCTCCCAAGGATAAGTCTCCTGCACATGAGGAGCACCACAACAAGCCCCCTTCTGCTTCCTCACCCCCGCCAAACTCTCCCCCTTAAAGCTCATCTGGGGATGATTTGAAGCCCCACCCCAATTACTTCCCTGGCTTCCGCCACGCTCCTGCTGGCTCTTGGGACCCTCTTGTGGCCCACAACATCTGCAACGTTGATGGCAAGTTCAAGGTTCCTTCCACCCTATTTAAGTTTTTTCCCATCATGAGTGTCAAAGGTGGGCCTGCCATGGTGGCCAATGGGTATATCTTCAGCTGCAACAATGCCAACTGGGGCTTTAAGAGCCAACATTACACCTGCAAGGACCGCTTCTGCCCAGTGCGGCTCAACACTGAGCGCTGGGACCTGGTCCAAACCATAAAGGGCAAGCATACCTGCATCATGCCCAACACTACCATCTCCCGCCTCCTGAAGTGGTATCTGGTGCAGATTATGCCCACCTCCAAAGACCTTTCTGCCACCCAGCTGGATGTGCTTGCTTGCAAGTACCTGTCCCCTACCAACCTCAAGAGGGTCCCTACTCACACCCAGTTGGTCAAGATTGTGAGTGATAGGCGTCAAGCCTCAAACCCCTTGGCCAAGAGTTCCACCAACATCAAGGACCTGGTCCTCACAGATGCCCTCAAGAAGACAGAGGATGGTGAGATGTCCCTGCTCCATGACAATGGGCAGGAAGTGGAGGATAGGATTGTAGCCTATGCCACAACCCAAAACCTGGAGCAGCTGAACACTGCTACCACCTGGCTGTGTGACGGCACATTTGCTACTTGCCCCCCTCTCTTTAAGCAGCTTTGGGTCCTGCATAGGCAGTTCAATGACCAGGTTATCACTCTTGTGTTCTTTCTCCTTCCTGGTGCCAAGACAGAGGTCTATGCCAGAGCCTTCAAGATTGTCTGGGATGCTTTGAGCTCCCTTCCCGTCAACCAGCTCCCCCCTCCCACCCACACCACAAGGGCAAATCCCTCCTCCTCTGAGAAGGATGAGGCAACCTTAGCCGCTGAGCAGCTAGCTCATGTGCTCTCAATTGGGCCAAAGGTTATCATAATGGACTTTGAGCAGGCTCAGTTCAGAGCCTTCCAGGCCACCTTTGATGGAGAAGTCCAGGGCTGCTTCTTCCATTTTAGGCAGGCCCTTGTCAAGAATCTCAAGAGTGAGAAGGACCTTTTTGACAAGTATCTTAACAATGGTAAGGGGAAGTGCCGCTTTGCCCTGACCCAGTTTTCTGCCTTGGCTTTTGTGCGTCCGGAGCATACTGGGCTTGGCTTTGAGGCCCTACTAGAGGATGCTTATATCAAGAAGCACTCCACCATCTTTGAAGGCTACCTGGAGTACTTTGAGCGGCAATGGGTGGGCAAGAAGGTGACTGCCTGGAGAGGTAAGAGCAGGGCCACTGCCCCTTGGAACTGTCAAGGCACCTGCCTCAAGGGGGAGATAAAGACCACCTCTAGCCTTGAGGTTTGGCATAAGCACCTGAAGGTGAAGTTTGTGACCAACCCCAAGTTCAACAAGTTCTTCTCCAAGCTATAAGAGGAGCAGGCCTGGACTGTCTCCAAGTTCCGCAATCTGGCCAACCAGGTGGCCCCCAAGAAGAGGAAGTCTAAGGATCAAGACTAACAGGAGGACGTGCAGAAGGTAGTGAAGAAGAAGTACAAGGTGGCGGAGATAAAGAAGTACCTTGAAGATGTTGCCACTGCTCTTGCTGGTGGCTTTAATTAGCCAAATAAACTTTGCTTTGCTTTGCCTATATATATTTTACTTTTAAACTTTTAATTTTTTGATTTTTTTGGATAGTACTAATCTTTTTAGGTATAAATGGTAAGCTTTATGTTTACTTTCAGTATGGTTTAGTAAGAAATATCTTATATTTTGTTAATTTATCTTTAAGCTATGAGATATTTTCAGTTATGCTTATATAAAGTATAATAAATTAAATATAGAATTTTTTTATATTTTGTATGTATATGATATATAAAATGTCTTTATTTTTGGTTCATTGTTATTTTAATTTTTATGGAAATAAAAAATAATTTTATAATAAAGAGTGTGAATTACATAGTGAGTTGAAAAATACTTGCTTATATATCCTTATTCTTATTACTTATGGTATTTTTTATTGCATTTTTAAACTCTCTAGGGTCATTTCAGTATAATAATGTATTTTAAAATAATTTTTTATATTAAAAATGTTCAGGGTAAAGTGTTTTGTTAATTAAAAATGTGTCAGCATCCAGGAAACGACATTAAGTAAAACCAGGTTGTCACTTTACTATAGTGTCAACATTAAAAGTGTTGACATAAAGTGTCAACATTAGAAGTGTCAACATGGTCACTGTTGACATTTTTAGTGTTGACATGGGCGCTGTTGCCCTACAATCCAGGACACACTTTGGGGACTGGTGGACAGGAACCCCACAGGTGTCCCATCAGGGATGGGGAGGAAGGTCTCTTGGTGAGGTGTAGCCATACGGCCAGAAGTTTGTTCTTTCTTGGGGGAATTTCTTATGAGTAGGTGTCAGGGATCCACCCTGAAGCAGGTTCCTGAAAACTTGCAGGCAGACAGCCCGCAGGCCCAGAAGGAAGGGCCCACCACAGGTTGGGAGCTAACTTTACAATATGAGTATAGAGATTTCCTGAGGATGGCCCAGGGTCTGCTAGAGGGTACCATAGAATCAATTAAGCCAGTGAGGGTGATGTACATGGCTCCAAATATCTGGGTGGAGGTGGACTTACTAGTAGTAACAGATTCTTGTGGGCAGTTGGGCCATGGGATCAAAGGAGGGGTCATTGGTACCAAGCACACAGGCAGGTAATTATATTTGTTGCAGAATAGCAATGAGTGTTTGGTGATCCAAGTTAATTCACAGCCAATAAGCTCTGTTTCTCAGGTATGGGCTTCTGGATTGTAAATTAGGATCTTCTCTAAAGTAAAATCTAAATAATCTGGGTTGGTTGGGTATTCAGTAAAATGTACCAGGCTGAAGGGTGCTCCTGGTGGACAGTATAGTTTGGGCAGTTGGTATGTATTCTCTTTGTATTGGTGTGAGGAAGGGACAAAACCAGGGAGATCAAACTGTAAATAGTAAAGGGCTGGAAGGAGATAGGATAAAACCTGCATGAACCAAAGGTTCATAACACTTTATTGTAAGGATGACAATGAGCATCTTTCTGTTATCTCCAGGGTATAAGTATGCTCATCAAACTTGGAAAAACTTTTTCAATTTCCTGTGGCCCAAGGGGCAGCACTTACCAGGGTTTGCACATTCCCAGGGGTGACCAAAAAATTTGGGTCCTCATTGGCTGGGTCAGGGCAGGAAATCTCAAACTCTCCTTTTGAGGCAATGGATTTGTTATCTCTTTGCAGGCCTTGGTCTCAGGGTAATGCGGGCGGTGTCTCATTGGTGGTAGCCCAGGAGGTTGCAGGGAATATTATTTGGGTTGTTGATCTCATTGGCTGTTCCAAGGAAATTCTCAAAAATGTATGGTTCAAGCGTAGAAGGTACTACATCGGTGGGTTTGGAGGGTTCTCCAAAGTCAAATCTATTTCTTATTTGAGCCTAAAAAAATTTGGGTGGCCAGGCAGCTGGGCCTGCAGGATGGCGGCCCATAGGAGCCCAGGGTTTGACTCTCAAGATTGGGATCTTTCCTTGCTAATTGATAGCAGGAATCTGTCACTTGTGATAGTAGGTTGTCATTTGAACCTACTGTTGCAGCACTGTTGCAAATGAACCAATAATAGTTCAGTATTTAGATTGTTGAAGACAAAAGTCCAAATAGAAAAGACAAGAAAAGGAATAATATGGGTTTTTATAAGAATAATACAGCTGATATGCTATAATTGGGAGCCCCAGGTTACCAGGAGGTGGCATAGTGACGTGTTCCATGTAACATTCTGGTTGGAAATAACTTGAGAGAGGGATCACATTCCAAATTAGTAGTGCCCCTAATTAGAAGATATTGTCTGCAATCCAAAATTGCCCTCAGACTGGTCCATACTGTTAGTCATGCCATGGGGTGGCTCTTTGAGCGCTCCTGTGTATTGTGAGATATGTTGATGAATGAGAGGATAATCTCAGTTGCAACAGCATGAGGAAAGATATTTAATTGAATTGAAAATATCAGACTACTAAGGTAGTTTGTTGAAAAAAGTTGTTAATTAAGGCCCTTGGGTACATCTTGATGAGGTGGCCTGCTTGTGTTTGGTATTTATTAGGCTTAAAGACACCACAAATTATGGTTCTTTAAGCTGCTACCTGACCTCTTAGAAGGACAGGATTTGATGCCCAGGCAATAGTTTTAAGAGAAATTGGGTGTGAGGCATCCACACCCCACTCAGACCCTATTTTCTTTGCCACCACCCACTTGCAATTTACCATTAGGTTTAAATCTACAATTGCTGCAAGCAGACAGGGTTTTGTAGCTTGTTTTTTTAGGTGGTGGTGCTTTGGCTTAGCTACACTTGGAAAAACTATTGTGGAGGAGTTGGATGTACGGGTATCCTGGTTACTGCCAACACACTTTTCATCCAGTTGTTGCCCGAGTTTGGTGTTAATCTCAATATACAGTTCAACATACCAGAAATGGAAACCAAGCCAATATCACATGAATTGTCCAGGTATCCAGCAACTCAAATCTTTCCTGCAAATGACTGACCCTTATGTTTGATCCAACTTAAATCTCCGCTACAGCTGCAAGCTATATAAGTCTAAATTATTATCCAATAAAATATACTTCTCTTCTTCTTAATTCCATATTTGAAGCTTCCCTAAAAGTTGCTCCTCAACACTAGTAGCAGCTACAGTTTTTTCTAACCACACATATGAAGGAAATATATGACTGAACAGAACCTGCCCACATTTGCTCACGTACTCAACCAGGCCACATCCCAGGAGACCTGGAAAATGTACTTCTGCGCCCACAACATTTACAAAGATATACCTAGTGGATGCACTGTATTCAAAGGACTGGTCATGCCCAAAGCATGCGCCAAGAGAATTCAATACAGTTGCTCTCTTCAACCACAAACAAACTCACAGCCACCTATCACAGGTGAAGTTACCAACACCAAGTACATTGGTATCAAAAAGTTCTTTGGTAAAAACAAAGAAAATGTCATCAACTGGCTAGACCACTCAGCTGCTAAACTCTGCGCCAGCCACATTCCCCACAAAAAATGGGTCCAGGAAGCCAGCAAGCGCCTGTAAGAGGCCACAGCTAACTGGTTTGCCACCTGGGTTGGCTCACAAACTGAAAATCAGCTTGACAACTGGGAAGAGTTCAAAGCAGACATCACACACAATTTCTGTGTCACTGAGTCCCTTCATGACATTGCAATACAGCTCAGCAACCTTCCTAAGAAGACCACTATCACATCTTACGCCAAGGAATTTGAGGAAATACACCGCAAAATCCAAAACCCAGCGCAAGCTGATAACATAAATACCAGAGCCTCATCCATCAACAGAATGAAACCATCTGTTGCTGCCCTCATCCGCCCAGAGGCTAATACCTCCATGCCTGCGCTCATTGCAGAAGCCAAGTGTGCAGAAAAACGCGCAAATATGGAATATGCTGCACGTAACAGCTATTGCTCCTCAAATGGCAATGGCAGAGAAAACTCCAATGGCAAAAAATTCCAAAATACCAATCATTGCAATGGAACTCTAATTGCAACAATGGCAATCACAGCCAAAGCACAAACTGCTCCCGTCCCAAGAAAGAGGACACCACCAAAGTAAAAAATTCTGAAACAGCAACCTGCTATGAATTGGACCCCATATTCTCTGACCTCAAAGGTCTCAAAAACAAGGAGCAGGGAAAAGAGGAGAGGGAACAGGCTTAAGCTCTCCTGTCTCCCCCAAACAGATAAGAAATTGTACCAAGGCACAAACTTTGCTGCTCGCATCCCACATGTCCTGCAATCCTCCATTTTTATGAACGTAAAAATTAAAGATCACTCACAACTTCTTGTCTACCCATGCACTTGCAAATCACATACACATAAAATTTTATTTGACTCTGATGCACAACACACTATGGTTAGCAAACCTTTTGTAACCAGGTAAAAAATACCAGCTGCCAAATCCAACTTCAAATACTCTAGAATGGCAGACAAATCAAAGGTTCTACTTGAAGGCAAAACAACTCCCTTCAGAAGTGACCTCCAAGGCATACAAACGTCTATCAAAGGACTTGTCATGCACAACATAAACTACAACATTGTAGCATTAATGGACTGGTTTACCTGAGTAAACCCCAGCTGTATGTTGGAAAACAAAAACCATGACCATCAAAAACAACAGAGTCAATTTCAATATCCTCACTGAGCCCAACAACCTCATTCTAAGAGACAAAGTATTTTTCCAGGTCATAAACCAAGACAACTCAGAACGTCTAACCAAAGATAGTGCCTTCCACATAATGAGGTACACCAAATTCAATAATATACAAACAACCAAAATCCAATGCCCAGAACTTGCGGCACTCCTAAATGAATTTGCTAATGTATTCAAAGAAGAACTCACAGAGTTACTGTCAGGGACCCACTTAGAAGGCAACAAATTCCCTAATTGGTGGGCCAAGGCCCCTAAGTTAAGCCCTGCTATTACAGAGCCAATGGGTACTGTGATCATGGCAAGATGTCCTAGGTGACCCAAGTAGGCAAATCTTCCAAACATAGAGCTTAAACAACCAAGTATATAGTATCCTACCACATACGTTAAGAGATAGAAGGAGACATAAGGTCTAACCAGAGAAGGTTCAGGAGGAGGCAGAGTGAAGGAACAATCATACTGGAATTTACGTCCCCAGTGGCCAGAGGGGTATTTAAACCATCCATATGCTAGGGATTCCTTTTGATGTGCATCATCTGGAGAGGAGTTGTACCAGTCAGTAGTGGGTGTGGGGTTTTCCAAGGTTAACACCAAGGACAGGAAGGAGGCTAGAAGCCAGAACAGGAATAGACTTCCTCTCATGGCTTCAAAAATAAGGTCTCAGAAGATAGTGGATTGGCTAGTATAGAATAAAGTCTTTATTGTTGGAACAAAGAGAAATGATGAAAATAACTCACTTAAATACCCTCAAAATGAAGGCTGGGACCTTTAAGTGGTATTTAGAAAATAAGAGGGATTTTCATGAAACTTGTGATCAAAGTAATACCTTTTTAAAACACTGATGAAAGTGGAGCTTAATAATATGGATGGTAATAGGGTAAAAACAGCAGATCCAGGGATAAGCCACAAAGCTGAACATAATTAAGCGGAGTGTGGCCAGGTAATCACTTAAAATTAATTACAGAGCCTTGCTCAAATATAGGCTCATTTGATTCAAGAGCGGCAAGGAAGACAATGACAGCCAATCAGGACGCAAGCAGTAAGTGATGTTGTTAAATGTATTATAAACCTTTTCAAAACCCAATTTGAAAGCCAGAGCAAAAGTTGAATGAGTAAACTCAACATAAATAGGTAAAATAAATTGAGTCCTTGATTCTGTATTAACGCTGGGCCCTTTCTTAGGGTTTTGAGTTCAATTCCCATTGATCTAATTTTCAGAATATAAGCTGGCCTCAAATACCTTGTTGTTGTGTTGTTTGGAGTGGCCATTCTTGAAAAGATTACCAATAAAATTAATGTAGTCAGGGAAAGAATCACTGACACTATCCTCCCCTGGAAGGCATTTCTCTTCCTTAGTCTCTTTGTAGTGTGAGAGGACTTCTGGTGTGTTCTCTAGATTCTCTTCTGGTTTCTAGGAGTTGGATTCTACCTTGTAGCCCTTCCATTTTACCAAGTATTGAAGTTTGCCTTGTGAGGTGAGGTGGTTGAGTATGTCTTCTACTTCCCATTCCAGAGTATGGTCCAAGATGACAGGAGGAGGATCCTTGTGGTCCATATCAGATGATGCCCCTTAGATTTTGGCAGAAGGCTGATATGGAAGACATCATGGGCAGAGGAGCCTGCAGGAATTTTGAGTCAGAAGTTAACATCAGAGTGTTTTTCAATGACCAACAGGGTACTAATCTTCTTTGGTCCTAGTTTTTGCCCTGGAATATCCAGTTTAAGATTCTTAGCACTGAGGAACACATAGTCTCTCACTTGGATGTCTTCTGGGGTTATTCAATGTTTATCAGCTTGGGTCTTATACTGTAGGATGGTCTTTTCCGGTTGTGTCTTGAGGTACTGGTGATTCTTGAGTAATGAGGCTGCCCATTGGTGCGCAGAAGGAATAGTGTCTTCAGTGATTAGATCAGAAAGGTCTTCTGGGTTATATCCATAGTTGGCAAAGAAGGGGGATACTCCAATAGAATCATGGTGATTGGTGTTGTAGCATAGTTGGGCAATTGGAAGTAAGGTTACCCAATCATCCTGTTGTAAGTTCACATAGTTCCTGAGAAAACCTTCCAGCACTTGGTTAACCCTTTCTGTTTGTCTGTTGGTCTGAGGATGAAAGGATGTAGACATGAGAGCTTTAAAACTTAATGCCTTCATTAGGAACTGCCAGAACTTGTATGTGAATTTTATGCCTTGACCAAGATGATGTTGCTGGGAATCCTATGGTTGGCAATTACATGAGTAAAGAGCATGTTGGAAGTGTCTTCTGCTGTTGCGCGTTTGAAGGGTGTAAAGATTGCATATTTTATTAGCTGATCTACTATCACAAAGATGTCGGTCATGTTGTCACTCTCTGGAAGGTCCATAATAAAATCCATGTAGATGGAATGCCAAGGGCGCAGAGAAATAGGTAATGGTTTGAGTAATCCTTGGGGCTTCATGGTGGAGGGTTTGTTGCGTCCATACAGCACACATGTGGAGATGTATTTGGCAACTGTTTTCTTCAGATTGGGCCACCAGTATCTTTGTTGGATTCTCTTGACTGTCTTGTAAATGCCTTCATGTCCTGTGAGAGGGGAGTTGTGGAAACTTTCCAAGATTGTTTGTTGGTGTTTGTTGGTTGATACATAAAGACTTCCATTCTTTGACCAAGATCTGTTGTTTAGAGTAAGCCCAGTGGGAGTGTTATCCTTATCAAGGAGTTGGGATGCTATGATGTCCTGGTCCAAGGTGAATAGATAAGATAAGGTCATGATGTGGGAGAGGAACTGATCTTCAGAGAGTATAGCATGTTCATTGTATTTAACGTAGGATTGACTTGGGTCATCCAAGTCCTTTTGTCTACTGATGGCGCCTAGTACTATGTTCTGGTGTCCTGGAGTGTAACTAATCTTAAAGTCAAAGGCAAGTAGATTGATAGCCCATTGTGCCAGACGTGGGCTAATCTTTCTCTTCTCATTAAAGTAAAGGAGGTTCTTATGGTTGGTTCTGATTTGCACAGGGAATTTACTTCCTTTCAAGTAGTGACGCCAGTGGTTCAAGTATTTTATAATGGCAAATAGTTCCTTCTTGTAAACATGGTAATTTCTCTCTTGGTCAAGCATCTTATAGGAGTTGAACGCCACAGGGTGGAGTTCACTATCCTCCCCAAGCTGCAGTAACACCCCTCCTAGGGCAAAGTTGGAGGCATATGTGTCCAAAAATACTGATGCTCAGGGTCTGGGCAAAGAAGAACCAGGGCCAAGGTGAAACGCTTCTTAAGGGTCTCAAACGCCTGGCCAGCTTCTGAAGACCAGACAAAAGGAACCTTTTTGGAGGTAAGATGAGTGAGATGGAGAGAAATAGAGAAGAAGTCCTTAATAAACTTACAGAAGAAGTTTGCTAAACCTAAGAAACCACAGAGCTTGGTGTGTGTTGTAGATCTCAGCCAGTCCAAGATTGCCTGTACCTTGGAGGGAGCAACCACAAACCCGCCTGGGTTAATCTTGTATCCAAGGAATTCAATTTTGGTAACAAAAAATTTGCATTTTTTAAGTTTACAGAACAATTGGTTGTCAATGAGCAATTGGAGGACCTCCTTTAGATGTATAGTGTGGGCCTCCTTTTTCTGCAAGTATACCAGAATATTGTCAAGGTAGACAACAACACAGACGTCAAGTAGAGGGAAGAGAACCTCACTCATTAAGCCTTGAAAGGCTGCAGGGGCGTTACTCAACCCAAAAGGCATCACAAGGTATTCATAGAGCCCAAAGGGAGTGCAAACTGCTGTCTTCCATTCATGACCTTCAGCAATACATATTTGGTTATAAGCACTATGGAGGTCTAGTTTGGAAAACACCTTGGCGTGAGTAAGTTGTTTGGTCAGGGATTCAGCAGATGGTAAGGGGGTTCAATTCTTAATGGTTATGGCATTCAGTTTGGTGAAGTCCACAACTGGTCTCAAGGTCCCGTCCTCTTTCCCTATGAAGAACATGGGTGATGAACATGGGGAGTTGGATCAACACATAAACCCTTTTGCTAAGTTTTTGTCAAGGTATGCCTTCATTGCAATTCCCTGTGCTTGGTTCATGGGGTAAAGCTTTCCCCAGGTGGGTGAGAAGCCTAGTATCAAGGCAATTCTAAGATCAGATGGTCTTCTATTGGGGAGGATGGAGAAGAGTTCTTCTCTGAAGGCCTTCTTTAAGTCTTGGATTTCTTCTGGTATGGAGTCCTGTCCCTGGTCACCCAAAAGAAGTAGAGAGTTCAGGTAGACTGTAAAATTCTCTGGTACCTGGTGATATGGTCTCTTGAGAGGCATGGTGGTAGGTTTTTCATGAGAGTAAAGTGTGACTGAATTGGTGTCCCAGTTGAACTGTAACTTGGCTTCCTGACACCAGGGAAATTCCAAGACTAATGAAAAGGCCAAGTTAGATAGTGTAGAGGTGGATAGGTGGTATGAGTTGTTCCCCACCTGAGCGTGGAGGGGTTTGATAAGACGTCCTACTTGGGAAGGGGTACCTTCAGCAAGTCTTACAGAGGCTAGACCTGAGGTCTCCAACCCTAATGAAGTCAAGAGATCTTGGTCAATGAAGTTCTCCATAGCTCCTGTGTCAATTAGTGTGTAGCTGGTTGTAGTGCAAATTCATGGTCTAGAACAATGGACAAAAGAGCGTAAGACTGAGTGGAAGATTTATTGGCATTGGTGGTTGAAAGAAGATGGCCTGAAGCAGATTGTACCTTTGAGAGTGCCTGGCAATCTTTAGCTAAATGTCCTGTTTGTCCACAGTAGAGGCACAATCCTTTGCAGACTTGTTGTTGTTTCTCTTCAGGGGCTAACTGATACCCTCCCCCCAGGTTTAGGAACTAGTCCCTTGGGAACCTTGGCAGGGGAGGGTAAGTTACAGGCGGGCATAGTCTTGATATTGTTCCAAGAAGGGAGTTGCTTTACCTTGGAGAACCATTTCAATACCTCTTTGGTAAGCTCAGAAAACTTGTCAGGAAGTACATGGTGAGCTAGGAAGTTCTTGAGTTCTGGAGATAATTTTTTCTGAAAGAGGTAGCAAGCTTCGGCATCTGTCATCCCAATTGCTTCCTTGAGACAAGAGAATTCTTCAATATAATCCTTGGTGCTCATTCTGCCTTGATATAAGGTCATAATGTGGTCTCTGAGTTCTTCTGTGGTTTGTGCCGGCACAATGATAGATAACAAGGAGTTGCAGAAGGCAGGGTAGTTGTTTAGTAACTTCTCCCCTTGGAGGGTGGCTTTGGCGTACCAGACGCAAGCCTTGTCTGTAAGCTATTTGGCCACATGGTGCACCTTCTGTGCGTCAGTCTGAGATTGTGCGGGAGATGTTTCAAACAGTGACTGTGAGAAAGCCAGGAGCATAAGAATCTTGTTTCCTTTGTTGTTGTTGGGGGATACTGCTGAAATCTGGTTGAGTACCATGGTTTGGTTTTGGACCTGTTGAGGTGCAGATGCGTTGATGGCAACAGAGGTCTTGGTGTGTATGAAGAGACAAACCATATGATAGATGGTGAGGCTGACAATGGCGGTAGTCAAGATGACTGCCAGGCTCTTGATGAGTGTGGTGTAGAACAGGTAACTTGAGGGGGTTGATTCTGAGCTTCTAAGCAAGAAGCCCAAGATAGGTTCCAACAAACTGTCAGGGACCCACTTGGCAGGGAAAAAGTTCCCCAATTGGTGAGCCAAGGCCCCTAAGTTAAGCCCTGCTATTACAGAGCCAATGGGTACTGTGATCATGGCAAGATGTCCTAGGTGACCCAAGTAGGCAAATCTTCTGAACATAGAGCTTAAACAACTAAGCATATAGTATCCTATCACATACTTTAAGAGATAGAAGGAGGCGTAATGTCAGGGATCCAACCTGTGGGGGGTTCCTGAGAACTTGCAGGCGTAGGGCCCATGGGCCCAGCAGGGAGGGCCCACCATAGGATTGGGGCTAACTTTACAATATAAGATAACAATTTTCCAAGGACTGCCCAAGGTCCGCTTGTAGGCATCATGGAATCAATCAATCCAGTGAGGGTGATATATATCACCCCAAATACTTGGATGGAAGTGGATTCATCAGTGGCAATGGATTCTTGCAGGAGGTTGGGCCGCAGGGTGTGGGGCGGTGTCATTGGAACCAAATATGCAGGCAGGAAATTATACTTTTCTTGGAATAACAGAGGGGGCCAGATAATTTTGGTGTCTTCTCTGTAAAGGACTTCTGTCTCTCTAGTTCTAGCTTCAGGGTTGTGGATTAGGACCTCCTCCAGGGTAAACTCCAAATACGCTGGGTTGGGTGGGTACTCGGTAAAATGTACTGGGCCAAAAGGAGCTCCTGGTGGACGGTAAAGTTTGGGCGGCTGGTCTGCAGTTTCTTGGGGTAGGTAAGTGTTGCAACTGAACTAATGAGAGTTCAGTACTTAGAATTGGGGAAGACAACATTCCAATAGGAAAGGGCAGAATAATAAGAATAAGGTGTTGTTTATTGTAGAATATTGTGATTAATATACTATATGGGGAAGCCACAAGGCCACAAGGGGGTGGCATAGTGGGGAGTTCCATGTAGGGTTTGGAGCCAAGGAATAACTTGTGCGGGGATCAGCAGGTCAAATTGGCAGCGCTCCTAATTAGGATGAAGTGCCTGCCATTTGACATTGCCATCAGATTAATCCATAACGTTAGATATGTCAAGGGGTGACTCATCAAGCGCCCCCTGTGTATTGTAAGATATATTGGCGGGCAAGTCTAGAGGCTTGGTTGCAACACCCCCCTTGCCCCCTGCTTGCTGTCAGACACCAGGACTGGAGTCTGCAGAAGGTCTGGGAAGGTCTGCACAAACAACCTTTATGTGGGGATGGCACGGCAGAAGTGCAAGCAATTGTGGTTAAATTTCTTGGTGTTCCCCTGGGCATCCTCATTTTGGTAGGTGTGGTTGTAATAGACAGCAGCTACCTTGAAGGGCCCTAGGTGGTTGGGTTCTAATTTGGCAGAATTGGGATTGAGGGTATAGATGGGGTCACCTATAGTGTATCTAGCTTTGAGGTGTTTTTTCCCTCCTGCAATCCGCTTGTGTTCAATCTCTTGGGCTTTGGCACGCCATTGGTCTAGGGAGGGAGTTGGCACTAAGGGGGCTTATCAGGAACCTTGGACTGTAATTTCCCCTGTTCAACCCCTGTCAGACTGTCAAGTGTTCCAAAGGCCAGGGTGCTAGGGCTGAACCCAGTGCCCCTGTTGATTCTTGCTTGCAGGATCAGTAGGGTGGTGGGAAGATGTTCAGTCCACGCAGTGTTAGGGTGCTCTTGTGAGAGCTTGGCAATCAGTTGAACCAGGAAGCCATTTAGTTGTTCCACGTGTACGTTGGCTTGCGGATGATAGGGGATTGTGACTATATGCTGGAGTGCGTTCTTGATGCAGTATGCCTTCACAACGTGTCCAACAAGTTTGGGCCTGCCATCTGTGATGAGATGCTTGGGTTACCCAAAGCAAGCCACAATCTCTTTGCCAATAAAGCGGGTAACAGTGATGGTGGTGTGGTTGGTTGTTGCTCAGGCCACTGGCCAACGCATGAAGTAGTCAATAGCGGTGATAATATACTTCTTACCCAGTCTGTCTTTGGGAAGCGGTCCCACAATGTTGAGGGCCCACTGTTTGAAGGGTTCCATAGCCTTGATGGGTAGGACAGACTTGGGAGGTGTAGGTTTGTACATATTCTTTTCACACAACACACACGTCTCAGGGAGGTCCAAGATGTCTTGACACATGTGCGGCCACCAAACCTTTTGTTTCATAATCTCAAAGAGGTTACACCCTCTGATGTGACCCAAGGTTTGGTGGTAGTGCAAGATGGTGTCCCCTTGTTGTGTGGTGGGAATGTATGGTGTCTTCTCACCTGTCTCTGCCCAGCGGCAGACGTTACCAGCATCAGTGATGAACTGACTTTTGTTGTCCTTTAGCTTGGAGATGGTGACTGAGTTAAGGCCCTTGTAGCGGGTTGCCTCAGGGCGCAGGTAGAGCATGGGCTAATCTGGGTCCAACCTGTTGTCCCCAGTGATGGACACTACATAGAGTTGTGAAAGAGCGTTGGCTGTGACAAGTTCCTTTCCAGGCTTATATTTGATGCATAACTGATAGGGGGATATACGCTCAACCCATCCTGCTTGGTGGCGTGTCAAATGGGACTGCATGTTGAAGTACTGGAGTGACTTGTGGTCTGTCAGAACGTGGGGTGGGAAGATTGCACCTTCCAAGTAACAACGCCACTTCTCAACACAGTGTACAATGGCTGTCAGCTCCTTGTTGTGGATGTGATAATGTTGTTCCAAGTCAGTGAGCTTCCTGAATTCATATGCTACGGGGAGGAAGACGCCATTGTCAGTTTTTAGCCTTAGCACGCCCCCTATGGCCCTGTCAGAGGCGTCAGTCTCAAGTTTGTACTGTTGGTTTTGGTTAGGAAACTGCAGTACTGGTGCTGTTGTGAGCCTTTGCTTCAACGTCTCAAAGGCTTAATCTCTGGCAGGGGTCCAATGGAAGCGCTGTTTGGTATTGAGGAGCTCAGTGAGAGATGTAATTAGTTCCCTACAATTGGGGATAAATTTGCATTCATAGGCAACCATGCCCAAGAACGTCCGCACCTGGCCCACATCAGTGGGGGGCACCATGCTAGTGATTGCCTTGGTTTTGGCAGGGTTGGGCTTTTTCCCTTGGGCAGAGATGGTGTGCCCAAGGAATAACAACTCTGACTTGAGAAGCTCACATTTGGAGGGTTTAGCTTTTAGCTGGTTTTCCCGAAGGGTGTTGAGGACAGCACAGAGGTGTTGGAGGTACGTGGTTTGATCTTGACTGAAGACAATAATGCCGTCAAGGTACACCACCACACACTTTCCAATCAATTCCTCAAAGGCTTTGTTCATCAACATGGTAAAGGTGGAGGGAGTGTTGGTCATTCCAAAGTTCATGACACAACACTCAAACAACCCGTAGCATGTGCAGAAGGCATTTTTTGCCTCATCCCCTGGTGCAATGCAGACCTGGTTGTACCCTGCAGTGAGATCAATCTTGCTAAAGACCTTTGCGTCTGCAAGTGTATCAAACAGGTTGACAATCAGCGGCAGGGGGTATTTATTTTTAACTGTCACCTCATTTAGGGCGCGGTAGTCTGTGACCAGACAAAGGGACCTGTATTTCTTGGCTACAAAGAAGACCGCCACCCTGTATGGAGAGAGCAAGAGGCAAATGAAGCCCTTATCAAGTGCGTCCACAAGGTGCTGGCGGAGGGTTTCATCTTCCTTTGGTGTGAGACAGTATAATAGTCGTGCTTTAGGTAACAATCCTTGAAGTTGTACAGTGTGCTGGATCTCCCGGGGTGGAGGTAGTTGTTTGAGTGTTTTACTGAATACGTCCTTGTACTCCTCAAGGAGTGCAGCTAGCGCTGGTGGTGGTGATGTTGACAAGGGAGGGACTGCAGGTGGTTCTGCATGGATAACTTTGACTGAACATTGATTAAAGTCTAGTCTCCCCCCTTGAAATCATATGAGCCTGTTTCTGTCATTCTGACAAACACAGTGTCATGTAGTAGTTTGTTCATTTCCATGGGGTAGATCTGGAACCCCACCCCATTTCTATTGAGGGTGATGACAGAGGTATCCCAGTCAATGTAGGGGCAGTTATGCTGGAGCCAATTGAGGCCAGCAATTACGTTGTGGCTGAGGTCTGCCATGATTGGCCCAGAGAGCTTAACCTGGATGTTTCCCATCCTTACAGAGAAGGGCACCATCTTGTGGGTGATGGCAATTCTACAGGAATCAGCTACATGTACTGCTTTGAATCTGCTGGGTACTTGATCTAATTGCTGGGAGTCAGCAAACACTTGATCTACCATGGTGTGATTGGTCCCGGTATCTACCAGTAGCTTGTGGGTGCTCCCACAGAAACAGAAGGGATAGGACAAGTGTGTTACTTTATTTGAGGAGTGGGCAGCTTGCAACACAGGGTCATCACTATGGACCTGAAGGACATCCAGAGTTTCAACCTTGTGAAGATTGTAGTTGTGGAAGTTCTTTGCAGACAAGTGCTGAGAGGACGGTTTGGTTGGGGTTGTAAGGCCTCTTGGTGCTACAACCCCCAGGCTTTTCCCTGGTCCTCAATTAGTGCTAACTGGAGCTCCCCCTTGCAGGGGCGTTTAGATGCACTTTCTTGTTGACGAGGTTGGCAACAGCCCACTTGACCTTGGCCATTGTTAGATGCAGGACGTGGTTGGGGCAGAGCATTGTTGGTGCAGCGGAAGCCCATCAAATCCTGGTTATTGGCCTCTACAATGGCTTTATAGCAGTTTTCAATAGAGGTGCAGCAGCCAACAGGGACTCACTTGCAGATATGGGGTTTTAACCCATTAACAATAAGGGTGAGCAACATGGCATTCCCATTGGTCACTGCTTTTGGGGTGGCAGCAAGGGCTTGTTGCCATGCAGCAAGATACTTGGGGACAGAACCAGTCTGCTTGATGGCTAAGAGGGGAGTCCCCAAGATGATGGGAGAGAAGGTTTCACTATATTGGGACTTGCCGGCGTCTCAAAATGTTGCCCAGGTGATGTCAAACTCCTGGCTGGCCCAGTTGGGGAACCACACAGCGGCAGGCCCTGTAAGGCAGCCAGATGTGGTGGCAACCCACATGGACTCAGGGACCTGACAGATACAAAGGCGCGTTTTGGTGGACTGGAGCCAACTGACAATGTCAGCTCCTTTGACACCGCCAGTGAAGGACTCTAGTTGGAGGTTGAGCATACGTTGAGACAGGTCCAACTGTGGCAGGGTGACACTAGCATCACACTGCCCAAGGTGGAGCCAATTGTATACACTGGTGAGAACTAGCTGATCTTGATAGATGACATAACCTTTGGGGATGTCCCCCTTGGGGATTGGAAGGAACGTCTCTTGTTGTGGAGTAGCCATGCAGCCTGTACTCTGTCCTTTCTTGGGGGGAATTTTGTTTTTACGATAGGTCGTCAACCTACCTGTGCTACCACTGTTGCAACTGAACCAATGAGAGTTCAGTACTTGGAATTGGGGAAGACAACAGTCCAATAGGAAAGGGCAGAATAATAAGAATAAGGTGTTGTTTATTGTAGAATATTGTGATTAATATACTATATGGGGAAGCCACAAGGCCACAAGGGGGTGGCATAGTGGGGAGTTCCATGTAGGGTTTGGAGCCAAGGAATAACTTGTGCAGGGATCAGCAGGTCAAATTGGCAACACTCCTAATTAGGATGAAGTACCCACCATTTGATGCTGCCATCAGATTAATCCATAACGTTAGATACGTCAAGGGGCGGCTCATCAAGCGCCCCCTGTGTATTGTAAGATACGTTAGCGGGCAAGTCTAGAGGCTCGGTTGCAACATGAGCACAGGGAGTGGAGCCGCGAGGAGTAGACTGTAGATGAAGTAAAACTAATAACAAGTATGGTATGATCTGGTTGAACCAGGTTCATGTCACTTTATTGCAAGGATGGCAATGGGCATTTTCCTGGCGGCCCAGGGTATAATTATGCCCATCTGTCATGGTAAAACTTTCACAAATTCTGTTGGCCTGGGTTTTCCTGATTGCTAGGTCTTCCCAGTCTTTGGTGGCATCAATCACAGGGGTTATTTCATTGGCTGGTTTGAACTGAGGAAGCTCAAATTCCCTAGTCAGGTTGAGGGATTAGTTGCCTCTGGGTGGCCTGTGTTCTATGGGAAAATTCTCTGTTTTCCCTTCTGTGCAGGCCTGAGTTATTTTGGGATCAGTGGCTGGGCCTGCCCGTTGATTGGCTGTCTTATCAGGATCACCCAGTGTGGAGAGTATTGACATAGGTACATTTGGTTCATCAAGCTTAAAAGGATTTTCCAAAGTTGAATCCTGTTCTGATTTGAGCCCAAAAAACTGTGGGCGGCCAGGCGGCTGGCCCTGCAGGCTGGCGGCCCGCAAGATGCCGGGGTTTGAGTTTTGTAGTTGGGGCTTTCTGATAAGCATAGTTGATAAGAGTTTGTCACTTGTGACACATAAGGTCTAACCAGAGAAGGTTTGGGAGGAGGCGGAGTGAAGGAACGACCATACTGGAAATTACGTCCCCAGTGGCCAGAGGGGTATTTAAACCATCTATGTGCTAGGGATTCCTTTTGATGCGCGTCATCTGGAGAGGAGTTGTACCATTCAGTAGTGGGTGTGGGGCTTTCCAAGGTTAACACCAAGGACAGGAAGGAGGCTAGAAGCCAGAACAGGAATAGACTTCCTCTCATGGCTTCAAAAATAAGGTGTCAGAATGTAGTGGATTAGCAAGTATAGAATAAAGTCTTTATTGTTGGAACAAAGAGAAATGATGAAAATAACTCACTTAAATACCCTCAAAATGAAGGCTGGGACCTTTAAGTGGTATTTAGAAAATAAGAGGGATTTTCATGAAACTTGTGATCAAAGTAATACCTTTTTCAAACACTGATGAAAGTGGAGTTTAATAATATGGATGGTAATAGGGTGGAAACAGCGGATCCAGGGATAAGCCACAAGGCTGAACATAATTTTAAGTGATTACCTGGCCACACTCCACTTAATTAAGTACAGAGCCTTGCTCAAATATAGGCTCATTTGATTCAAGAGCGGCAAGAAAGACAATGGCAGCCAATCAGGACGTAAGCGGTAAGTGACATTGTTAAATGTATTATTAACCTTTTTGAAACCCAATTTGAAAGTTAGAGCAAAATTAGAATGAGTAAACTCAACTTAAATAGGTAAAATAAATTAAGTCCTTGATTCTGTATTAACGCTGGGCCCTTTCTTAAGGTTCTGAGTTCAATTCCCGTTGATCTCGTTTTCAGAATATAAACTGGCATCAAATACCTTGTTGTGTTGTTTGGAGTGGCCATTCTTGCAAAGGTTACCAATAAAATTAATGTAGTCAAGGAAAGGTTCCTGACAGTTACCCCCCCCCAAACACGAAGTCAAACATGGCATCAACCTATGTGAAGCCGTGCCTAAACCTGCACCCCTCTACAGACTCTCTCTCATGGAGACCCAAACCCTCAAAGCCCATATTGAGGACATTCTAGCAAAAGGATTCATCCGTCCATCAGAATCCCCTTGGGGGCAGCAGTGTTCTTTGTAAAGAAAAAGGAAGGCACTCTTTGTCTAGTAACAGACTACAGAGTTCTCAATGCAAGCATAGTGAAAAATAAATATCCCCTTTCACTTATAGAGGGCATGTTTGCAAGACTCTCTGGAGCCAAAATTTTCTCCAAAATTGACCTCACATCTAGTTATAATCAAGTCAAAGTAAAAGAAAAGGACATAACAAAAACTGTGTCTGTACACAATTTGTATCCTTTGAGTGTAGGCTAATGAACTTTGGGATGACCAAAACTCCCACAACATTTATCACTATGATGAACCAAGCACTAAATGGTCTCTTAAATACATTATGTTACCTTGAAAATATCATCATAATCTCAAAAACCAAAGAGAAACACCTCACACATGTCCGCAAGACACTCAATCAACTTGCAAAGCATAATTTCTATAAAAAGCCTAGCAAGTGCCAATTTATTGAAAATGAACTCTTGCTCTTGGGCCACATTGTCTCTGATGGTGGCATCAAATCAGATCCAGATAGAATCAAAGCCATAAGCAGCATGCAACACCCCACCTCAGTTAAACAAGTTAGATGCTTTCTCAGAATGGTAGCTTACCTAAGGAAATAAATCAAAGACTGCAAGAAGCTAACTGCACCAATCAAGGACCTAACCAAGAGTAATGCCAAAAAAATTCATCTGGACACCAGAATGCAAACAAGAATTTCCAGCTACTAAAGCAAGCTCTGATTGAAGCGCCAATCTTGAAATACCCTAATAACAATGGGTGCTACAAGCTTGAGTCAGATGCCAGTGACACTGCCATTGGCACAGTACTATACATCCACCAGCCAAGTCAGAAAGACTTCATGCCAGTATGTTACAAAAGTAGAAAACTAACTAACACTGAGCAGAGGTACCCTATACACAATAAGAAATTGCTAGCAATATACCATGCATGCAAGAAATGGAGATGTTATCTAGAAGGACATTTAAACATTTGAGTACTAAATGACCATAAATCCTTAATATAATTCAAAACTCAGAACACACTTGCATGCCAACAAGCCAAATGTATGTCCTTGCTTGAGCAGCTTAACCTGGACATCCAGTACAAAAGGGGGAAGAGCTGGTCACAACTGACTCTCTCTTAGGCTATGTCAGCCAAGAAATGATCATCCTGAACACCTGGACCCTGACTGGCCAAACCTATATAACACTGAGTATAAAACCAAAGGAAAAGATCCCTCAACACATCAGCTAACTCTTGACACATTAGTAAGAAATGAGAAACATGTTCATGTATGAAATGATACAGTATACCACACCATCAAAGACAAACACATCCCCTACATTCCACTTGCACAAAGAGTTGATAATATCCTCAGACATCACCGCCTACCAGGGCACACAAAGACCAATAACCTATACCTCACCCTAAAAGAAATAGTATGGTGATCTAATCTAAAACAAGACATCATTGATGTTCTAAAGAAGTGCACATTATGTGAAAAATACTCAATCACCAAAGCTCCAAAGCCTACAGTTAACCCAGTATCTGACCCAGAACCATTCAAGATTTGGGGACTGGACATAATGGGACCCTTCCCAGAAGCTAAAGCAAAACAACCCTTCTTAATTGTAGCCATTGACTTTACAACACACTGGCCTATTTGCTGGGCAACCAAAGACCACAAAGCAGAAACAATCAACTGCTTCATCAACAAGGCAATTATAGCTGACTACGGAACTCCAGACTATATCATAAGCAATGAAGCCACAGAACTATCAGGACACATAGTGAATGATAACTTAAAATCAAAGAATATCAAACATTCCACAACCTTGCCCAATAGGCCACAGGCCAACAGCAGAGTTGAATGTCTAAACGGCAGTCACATCAGAACTCTTGAGAAAATAATGGATGACAAAGCCAAAGACACATGACCACTATACATGAAACATGCATTATTAGTATCACGGGTCATACCAACCAAGGGACAGGCTACTCACTGTTTGAACTAACATATGGGTACAAACCAGAGATAGTCACCCGCAATAACCAACCATATGTGAAGATTCCTCCAGGGAAACCCCCCACGGTGTAACAGGCTCCAGCGCTACAACACATACGCCTCAAAGCTAAGATAGCAGAAACCAAGAAACTCAAAGTATAAAAGGTGACCTCTGCAGAGGAATCACTCCCCATCAACTCCCCAGTCTGGGTCCTGGCTGGAAACAGAAAGAAGCTGGATTCAGTACATAGAAGCCCGGGAAGAGTTATCAAATACAGACTGGACAGAAACACCTACCTGGTCATGTTCCAAGGCGCCAAAGAACCCATAATCAAAAAGTATCACAGATCCCGCCTATGCCTCAGCAAAGGGGAACACTCAACTCGGTTAGTACCTACTAGTAAACAACTCCAGGAACATCAGACGGCAGCCATCAAGACAAAGCACCCTCCTGATGTACCAGAGTAACTCCTTAAGGAAGAGGTTTGTTGAGGAGCTGGATGTACTGATATTCTGGTTGTCACCAACACACTTAACATCCAGTCATTGCTCGGTTTGGTGCCAATCCAATATACAGTTTGACATTTCAGAAATGACAACAAACCAATATCACATGACTCTTCCAGGTATCCAGCAAATTGAATTCATTCTGCACATGAACACCCTTATCTTTGATCCGACTTAATTCTCCACTACAGCGCAAGCTATATAAGTCTAAAGTATTATCCAATAAAATATACTTCTCTTCTTCTTAATTCCATATTTGAAGCTTCCCCAAAAGTCACTCCTCATCACTATGTTTGTGACACTCCTTCTGTGATAGAGAAACTACACTTGTTTCTATAAATTTTTGGTTTGTGAAAACCATAAATACACCCTAAAATTGAGAAAATTGCTGCAACTTAATCTATTTAGGCCTAGTAAAATGAGAAATACAATAGAAGAGAACCCCAGAAGGTAAAAAATAATCAGTTGACTCCAATCGACCCCCCCAATTAGACTTGTCCCAATTTATAAAAATAGAATATGAAGTTCATCGCCTAAGCTGTTATTTTCACCCTCAGACTCCAAACTACTTTAATTCCCCGTTTTTAAAGAAAACCCTGTAAGATGACATCATGTCTCTCGGCCATTGTGAAGTGATACCATTGGACCTTGTTATAACAGTCTGTTTTTGTTTCTAGATTTTGATTTCTCTATCAAAAGCATAACCAAACCCACCATTATCACATGGTGCTTTCAATTTATCCAAAATAAACCGATGTATCTAGCCCTATTGTCCAGATTGGATCGGGCTTTGCTGATACATGACTGTCGATTTAAGGGGGATCAGACAGGGAGTTCACCAATTCGGCAATAAAATGCCAGTGAAACGAGATGTCACCAAATCGTTGGGTATTCAATATCGATTGATTCCACTTTAATATTATAAGATATCATTCCTTTTCCACAATAAGATCATCTGTCAATAATTGCTATTTGATATTCACCATTACATCAGTGCTTAGCGTTAGGGATGCTTCGGCCCTGCTTCGGCTAGCTTTAGACTCTGGGCCGCTACAACCATAGCGAAATTACTTAATATTTAAATAGTTTAAACCATTCTTGGGTACGAGCGATTTAAGCCAGAAACTGGCCGCAGCTGCCCCTACTTAGAATCGGGACATCCCATCTGAGACGATGCATTGATACCGTTTAGGGCTGGTTCGGTTTTGCCTTTGACGGACCAAAGCTTATAAAAGAAAACGTATATTTAATATCGTCTTAGCCTAACTATCCCTAAACAGTTGTCTCGGACAAGCCATTAAAGTAAATCCAACCACATTCTGAATGCTGGCCGCTAGAGATTGCATGGGTTTAGGCTAAACGGATCAAACGGACAATTTAAAGGATCAATTTGATGTGCTTAATAAAAAAGATTTCAAACCCATTCTTAAACAGAGTAAGGGGCAGTAAAAAGATTACGAAAGATTTGTCTACTTTTCACACGATATCTTTCGCGAATTTCCTTTGCCAGCTGCTTGATGACATGGCTTTAATCCAAGATGATCTTAAAGCCAACGGAGATATAACAAGTATAAAAGTATGGAACCTGGCGCAGAAGCAAGTAAATGGCTACTCAATTCTTGTCTCCTCAGGCCTGGTTTGAAGCAGGATATGAAAAGGTGGTGGGAACTCCTGCATCTGAGTTCCGCTATACCCCTGGCACCACTTTCATGTCAACTTACCGTGAAGTGGTGCCGGTGTGCTTATTGTATCTTGTTGTAATCCTTGGAGGGCAGCACATCATGAAGTCCTTAAAGCCCTTCAAAATGGCAACAGCTTTCCGCATCCACAATGCCTTCCTCACCCTCGCCTCGTTTGTCTTGTGGATTTTGTTCCTAGAAAACGTCATACCCTTGTTCAAAGAAGGACTCTTCAACTCGTTTTGCTCTTCTCAAGCATACACCCAGCGCCTTGAGCTTCTCTACTACCTCAACTACTTGACAAAATACTATGAGCTTTTAGACACTTGTTTCCTTGTCATACGTAAGAAAAAACTAGGTAACCATAAAACATTGGATTCTATTAACAGTTGCAGAGTTCCTTCACGTGTATCACCACTCCATGACTGCATATCTCTGCTTTACTCAACTTGAAGGAAAGACGAGTACATCGTGGGTGCCAATTGTTTTGAATCTTGGAGTTCATGTCATCATGTATTCCTATTATTTATTAGCAACCTTTGGCATTCAATGCTGGTGGAAGAGATACATCACCGTAACTCAGATTGCCCAATTCATCACTGATTTGGTTGTCTTCTACGTTGGGGTGCTTTCTGATGCTGCATTCTACTCTGGTGCGCTTCCATCACTTGGCCCCTGCTCCGGCAGCGTCTTTGCCATGTACTTTGGCACTGGGCTCCTCACGTCCTACCTGTTTCTCTTCCTTGAGTTCTACTACAGAGTTTACTCCAAACTTCCAGCCAAGCTTCCAGCTAAGGAAAACTAGGCTCATGTTTCTTATCTCAACATTTAGATGCAAGTTTCAATTGATTTTATGCCCTTCATTACAACTAGTAATACAATAATTATCGTCATTAAACCACTTTTTAATCCTACTGTTTTTAAAAACTTTCAAGTTCACAACATGGCGAGTATAATTAGTGAATTCGAAGATAACCCAATGAAGTCTAACTTATGAAAATTAAAACCCACTGATAGGCAAATTTAAGCTAAATCGAATTACTAATAAAGACATTAAAACGAAGACAAAGACTTAACTATTGGTTTATCAACTATAATAATAAATGCTTAGCCCCTTTATAAGAGAACAATTGCTTAAGTTTACATAACTGTTTCATTATTATTACTTAATTTATATACATTAAAATATATTTAAAAATTAGTAAAATAAATTTTTATACAATAACAAAAGTAAAATGAATTACAGTATAGTTTATCAAATTAAAAAATATTTAATAATTGTCAAGAGAGTGGATTAAACCCTCTAACCTTCTATATTTGATGATTTTCCTCTATCCCTTTGCTGTAAAGATAGTTCAGTCACATGAAATCAGACACATTATTATTTCCACTCATACGCAATCCTTAAACATTAGTAGGATTAAGCCACAATATCTCAAGTTTAAAAGTCAAATATATTATTCAGCAAAAATATTCTTCTCTCATTTATTTCTTGCTTCCCATAAATAGGCTGCCTCTTTGTCACTGGCAGTACGTCATTTTTGTCCACACCTGAATAAAAATGGTAAATACAACAGGATCACTCATTATCATGCAGGTCCTTAACCAAATCACAAAACATGGAAGGACACCTTTCATCCCTACAGTATCAACAATTATATTCTCAAATATCATACTGTGCTTGAATTATATGTCATTCCCAAGGTATGTACTGAATCATCCATCACATCTGTACCTTGAATCCTACTGCTACACCGTTCACATGTGAACACCCTTTCACCAAGTACATTAGCATAGGTAAATTATTTGATAAAAACAAAGAAAATGTTCTATGATGGTTCAATCGCACATCAGTCAAACTTTATGCTAACTGCATCCCCCAAAAATGTTGGACCCATGGGGCCAGCTGGTTCACCACTTGATTAAGCTTATGAACTTATGGCCAGCTCAAAAACTGGTTTTATTTCAGAGCATGCATTGTCAACAAGTTTTAAATTTTCAAAATCTCTTCAGGATACTGCAGCCTAAATTAGTTATATCTGTCAAAAGATAAGCATTCTGCATACACCAACAAATTTGAAGAGATCCGACACAAGCTCCAAATTCCTGCTCAGGATAACAATTTGCACAGAATTGTGTTCTTCATCAATCACATGAAGCCCTCCATTGCTGCACTTATGCTAAGGCCAAGTATTCTAAAAGGTGTGCCAACATGAAGTATGCAGCACATATGATAAATCACAGCACCACCAACAGCAAAATGCACACACACAACAATAGCAGTAACACTTATGTTAGAGATAACAATGGTAACTAGAATTATAATAACAACAAGATCAATCATTGCTGCTATTGTGACGCAGGGGTTTTTCAGTATCTCAATTCATATTAGCTTGTGGAACTTGATCAGGTGAAATGTAAGCTGATGATTAGAGAGAAAACACCTCTATTTCATTTGAAGAGGATGGCAGTTTTATAGTGAAATGAATCTTCTTGGAACTAGCTTCAGGAATAATAGTATGGAAATTAGAAATAAATAGAGTTATTTAGGATATCTAGTTATAGGTATCAGAAATCAGCATATAATGAAATTTTAACATGGGGGAAAAGATAAAGATGTAAAGCAATATTAAAAAATCAGTACTGTAAATTCAGAGCCTGAACATAAAAATGCGGGATTGTCAAATCCTTGGTCCAAATTTTGAATCACTTTTGCGGGATAGCCTTTTTTAATTAAATTGATTTTTTTGAGTATTTATTTGAATTTTTAAAAATGCGGGAACTCATAGACACTTTGCAAAGTTCAAGTCAAACTGCATATTTCCAATGGACAAAATGAATTAACTGGAATCAGATTTGAAGCGTTCAAATCCATCAACCATTTTCATTAAGTTTGCTATATTTTTTGGAATTGCAGGATTGTCAAATCCAAGAACCAAATTTCAAATCACTTTTGAATGCCACTAGTAAACTCAAATAATAATTGCAGGAACTGGAATCCAAATTGAATGTACAGTAAGTAACTAGGACAAATCAACCCAAATCAAGAAGCTCCACTCTGGATAAAATCAAATGAAAAATTCAATCTCAACAGCCATGTTTAGACATGAAATTAAGTGAAATGAAAAATTGTCTAAACTGGAAATGATGCAATATTGTGCACTTTGAATCACTAATATAGCAACAATAAAACCATATAATGATATATGAGCTACCCTCCTGATGACGCAGAAATTTTTTAAAAGTTTTTTGGCACAGGGGGGCCAACCAAACCTTTCAAGGAAGAAAATGAGGGGGAAAGATAAACCATTAGTTTACTAACTATGTATTCATGTATTGCTACTAAGGATACTTGATTATAGTAGATCTTAAAAATGCTAATAATAAAGTAGAACTATATATTAAAATCTATCTTATCATGTTGTCTTTCCTTTGGTGTGTTGATAATGTGCTTGCAATTAATTGGATAGCTTCACCTCCAGTTGCCTTGGCAATAGGAAATCAAGCCGCCTCCCTGAGACTAGTTGGTCTCAGGGAGGCGGCTTGATTTCCTATTGCCAAGGCAACTGGAGGTGAAGCTATCCAATTAATTGCAAGCACATTATCAACACACCAAAGGAAAGACAACATGATAAGATAGATTGTAATATATAGTTCTACTTTATTATTAGCATTTTTAAAATCTACTGTAATCAAGCATCTAAATTTCAGCCGTCCTAAAATGGAATAGGGTGATTTTTGATAATGCCTATGATTCCTAAAAGAATCAGCACAAATTCACTCTAGATCCTTTGGCATCCTTTTTGAGATGCCCATAAATTATATTTATTTCAAATTCCTTGCAATTATGATTTGAAATTTGGTTCTTGGATTTGTACAATCCCGCAATTTCAGATTCTTTAATTTTTACATGATGTCTATGATTTGATTGAAATACAGGAAATCTCAAATTGTACATTAGAATCCCGCATTTCTGATCCATGTATCCTGCATTTGTTTGCTGAGTTTTGTCTTTTGTTAGTTGAGTTATCTGCTCAAGAGATTTGAAATTTGCCAATTTAAATAAACCAAAAAAAATCAAAATAAATGGTTGCTTTTATTAAATATTTTATTTTTCACTCAGCTGAGTTGCCCGCAAAGGTGATTTGAAATTTGGACCAAGGATTTGATAATCCCGCATTTTTACATTCAGGTTCTGAATTTACAGTAGGATAAACTATTATATGAGGTTTCAGGATGATATGCCTGTTAAGAAGGCCCATTAGTTGTTGGACTTGTGCTGGCTATCAGCCAGGATGATGGGCAGAGCCTATTATATTATTAGGGCTAACTTGAACACATAAGAGAGAGAATCATAGCCAGGATCATGGACCAGTTATGAGTATCATATAATTCATCACCCCTGTAAGGCTGATGTACAAGGTGTCAAACAACTGACTGGAGGAGGCACCTGCAGAAAGTTTGCAGGAACACAGGAGAAAAGCTTGGTTTGGGGCAGAAGAAGGATTAATAGTTCTAAATGGGCAAGCAGGTAGTTGTATTTGTTATTAAGAAACCTGTGTAGAATAGTATGACATATTTTTTCTCTGTTGACTTTGGTGGGGTTTCTGGATTGAGCCAAGGGATCAGATAGCAAGATTTTCTCTAATGGATGAATTCTTGATATTTTAGGATTGACAGATACTCTGTGAATTTTACTGGGCTAAAGAGAGAACCCAAGTACAGTATAAGTCAGGCTGTAGAGTAGCCAGTAGGTTGTCTTTCTGGCTAGGATGGGTGGATGAGCCAGTGATGATAGAGCTTAAGTGGTATAAAACAAGGATTAATCAGGAAAAAGTGGGTGAACCAATGTTTCATAAATATTTATTTCAAAGTGGCAATGAAGCTCAATATGGAGTTTCAGGCACATGTACCCTTCATTCACCAGGATTTAGCTCTAGCAATTGGGAATCTATAGTTTGGGTGGGCATGCTGGCAGAAATATGAGGCAAAAATTGCACTAAGACAGGATAGCCATTCATTGAAGGGTTATGTAAAACAGATATTAAGTTCATTATGTTCTTCAAAGTTATTCTTAAAGTTAGGCTTGTTGGTAGGGTGCAAACCAGTGGTGAACAGTTGGTAGTATTTTTAGCTATTATCATTGGTGGCCCTCCTGAAAATTTTTATGAGGTTTCAATTAGGAAGAATATTGCTTCAACATAGGTTCTATGATCACATGCTGACCAGGTGATAATATTTATTAGGCCTGAGATGGGGTTATTTTTCAAGGACATGTCCTTATATAAATTACCTTCAAATAGGCAACTGTGGTAAGTTTGACTCCCTTAAAATTGACTCCCTGTTCTCCTTGAACTCGACACTATAGTAAAGTGAGAATTCAGCTTTTGCCCTGATCAACAACTGAAAATTGACACTTTTTTAATTAACAGATCTTGATGTACTGAAAGCTTTTAATATAAAAAAATGAAGCTATACAGCTATGGTATACTAAAGTGACTTCATGGAGCTCAAAAATGTAATAAAAACAGTATCTTAATTAATAGAAATAAGGAGAAATAAGCAATTATTTATCATTTTACTATGAAATTTACACTTCTCATTATAAAAATATTTTTTATTACTGTAAAAATTAAAATTCCAACGAAACAAAAATAAACACAAACACAAAAAATAAAGTTATGCAAAAAATGAAAAAAATATTAATGTTTATTTGATATAGTTCATATAAGCATAACTGTGAATATCATATGTTTTATTTGGAAATTAACAAAAATTAAGATATTTCACTTACTTCCAACTATAAATATTCATCTCAAACTTACCATGTGTACATAGAACAATCACTGCTATCTAACTAAATTAAAAAAACTAAAAATTAAAGCTAAAAACTAAATGATCAAAGCTAATAAGTAAAAATTAAAGTTAAAAAGTTAAAAAGTAAAAATCATATAACTGAGCAAGCAAGCAAGTTTATTCCTTGTCATTCTTTCCCCACTTCATCTTGGCCCCTTCCAGGAGGGCAGTGGCAATAAGCTCAAGCTGCTTCTTAAGCTCAGAGGCCTTGTATTTGTGCTTGGCCGCACCCTGGATGGCCTTGGTGAAGAGGGTACAGCGGGTTGTTGGCTTGGTGGGGGGACACGGTTGGAGAGATCACACAGCTTGGAGATGGTTTTCTCCTGTCTGTGCTGCAAGAGGGAAAAGAACTTATTGAATTTTGGGTGGAGCCCAAAGGTGGCCTTGAGGTGTTTGTGGTAAGCCTCTAGCGCTGAGGTGGTCTTGAGCTCACCATTCACTGCCTCCTGGTACACATTCCAGCTGGCCTTGGCACAGGCCTTGCCTTACCTCTGCGTGACAACCTTCCCAATCCACTGGGGCTCAAAGTACTCAAGGAAAGGCTTGAACTCTGGGTGCTTCACTATGTAGGGATCCTTTGAGAGCACCTCAAACCCCATTGCAGTGTGCTCTGGCTTTAAAAAAGCCAAGGCACTAAATTGTGCCAGCACAAATCTACAGGTGTCCAAAGTATCCCTCCGGCTCAACCTACTAAGCTCCATGTGGGCCTGCACGTTACAAGCAACTGCTTGGCGGAAGTGAAAGTGGCACCCCTGCACCTCCCTGCTAAACAGCTGCTTGAATGCATTGAACTGAGCAGGCTCAAAGTCCATAATGCATACACAAGGCCCAAGAGCTCTTAGCCTCGCCTTTTCCTCCAAGTCCAGGGTGGCCTGGTCCTTGTCAGAGGCAGGTGGGTTGGCGCAGATGTGGGGGGAGTCTTCTTGGATTCATCATCATTGAATGGAGGAAGGAGGGAAATTTCTTGGCAGAGGATGGAGAACACGCGGGTATAGATGGCCTCAGTGGCCCCGGGAAGAAAGAAGAACGCGAGCAGAATCACCTAGATGTCAATCTGGGCATGAACCATCCAGAGCTGCTTGAACATCCAGGGACAAGTGGCAAAGGTACCATCAACTAGCCAGGTTGATGCCCTTTTCAACTCTATCAGGTTCTGCTGAGTTGAGTAGCAGATTATACAGTCCTTGGCTACAGGACTGTCATCATGAAGCAGGAAGCGCTCCCCACTAGGAAGCTGCTTAAGCTCATGAGTGAGTG
Source organism: Entomophthora muscae (assembly GCA_014839935.2). Classification (NCBI taxonomy): domain Eukaryota; kingdom Fungi; phylum Entomophthoromycota; class Entomophthoromycetes; order Entomophthorales; family Entomophthoraceae; genus Entomophthora; species Entomophthora muscae. Next base: position 362,933 of record QTSX02007157.1, on the reverse strand, counting down.
TGAGCTCAGAGAGGACATCAGAAGCCTTGGGGGGGGGGGGATTTGCATCAATACGCTTATTGCTGATGAATTTGACTAACTGCTCCTGTGTTGGTACTAACTTGAGATTGTTGGGTTTGAGATGTTGGAGGGCCTTGATGGCCAGATCTAATGCACAAAGATGAGAGGATGTGGGTATTACTTGCATAAGGTACCACTTTAACATCCAAGTGATTAGATGATTGGGGGGCTCACAAGTGTGCTCCCCTTCTCCAACGTTACTTGCTCCCAGCCCTTGGTGTTCAACCGGGCCCCACAAGTCTTATCCTCCCAGACAAAGTGCTTGCTTTTGGTCTGCCGCTTTTGTTTGTTGCAGTTAAAGGTATGTTTGTCGGCAATGTAACCTGGGCTGCCCTTTACAGACATGATCAGAAAGTACCAGGGGAAGCGCTTAGGAACTTTATACTCTCTGTCCATATTGCAAATGTTGTGGATGGCCAGTGGATCCCAAGCCACATGACCAGAAGCTTTAAACTTCTTGGAGTAATCCTCTGGCTCATCTTGGGGGTCAGATGAAGAAGGAGGGGAAGAGCCATTGGGAGGGGGAGGGGAAGGATTCTTCAAGGCCTGCTTGGATGCCTCCTTTTTCTTACCAGAAGAAGAGGTGGGCTCCTTGGCAGCCTTTACCTTCTTGGTCCGGCGCTCCTTGGTAGGCTCGGAGTCAGCCTCTGAGTGATAAAATGAGTGGTCAGTAAGATCACCATCTGATTTATTGGGGGAGGATTTTTGGGGGGAAGGTGAAGGGAATGTAGAAGATGAGGGTGGAGGGGGAGGAGTGGGAGGAGATGGGGTTGGAGACTTTGCCTTTGCAGGCTTCTTGGCACGCTTGGGGGTGGAGGCAGTTTCTTTGGAGCCTTTGGAGGCTTGGCAATTATGCTGCTAGCTGTTCTTGCTTGATTTTGTCTAAAGAAAAGTTTAGCATTGTAAATCAAATGATTGAGAAGATATTGCAAACACAAAGAGGTAAAGCAAAGCAAAAGTTGAATGAAAAACATACAAATAAAGTTTTATTTATAAAAAAACATAAAAAAGTAAATAGAAAAAAAAACTCAAAGTGTAGATATAAAGGTTAAAACATAGAAAATAAGTGAATTTATGATAAAGCATCAAAGATGTTAGGTTCAGCATAACATCTTAGTGTTAAATCAATGTAAAAGTTTAATTGAAAATCAAAAAAATATATGAAAATTATATGGAGAGCAGCAGAAAAATTAGTAGATTATAATAGCAAAAAAAATTTATGTGGAATTTTTTTATTGAGAGTGGAAAATTCAAAACATAGTAAAGTGTCAAGTTCAGCACTGTCAAACAGCCAGAAAAAGCTGGATTCTCACTGTCGAGTATGCTGGAGTCAAGCAGAAACATCAAATTTACTATGTTTTTTACATATAAAACTTGCTTAAATTTAAACTGGGTTTGAAAGTTAACCCAAAAGCAAGGCAGTTTTGTATGCTCAAAAATAAAAAATACAACATAAGTTAAAGAATTAAATGAATGGGAATATGTTTATTAGTGTTTAAGTTATGCTGGGAGGAGCTGGGAGTGAATTATTTACCATAGTGTTGGTTGAAACGTTAAGAAGCTCTCTGTACTAATCCCCAAGTTAAAGTGTCAAGTGGGTGAGTGTCAAGTGGTGCTCATAGTGTGTCACATATTAGTTTAGCCTTAATTCTGAGCCTTTGATTAGTTAAATCCAAAACCAATCAGGTGTCAAGTGAATAGAGTCAAACAAAGAAAGTGTCAAGTTTCAGTTTTTTATAAATTACATATGAAATCTCTTAATAAATCAGGCTTAATTTATGTGGCACCACTTAATCCAAAAACCAGGGAATGACATAATGTAAAACAAGTGGGGTATTTGATTAATATCTGTACCACTAAATCCAGTATAGTGGTGCTTGGGTGCCTAATCAGCAATTATGGATACTAATAATAAAAATATATTAGTAAATAACAATTTTTATATAAGTGCATAAGTATTTTATTAATAAAATTAAAATTTGGCTTAAAAAGTGGAACTGGTCACTTTTGGGTTTAGAGTGTCAAACACAGGTTTTTTCATTTCTATTAGTAAATTTACTTATAAATTGCCCCTTAAATTGGTATTTTAGCTAGCTGATTTATTAAACAGAGTTGAGTTCAAGTAAATTTAACCTTGGTTTTTGGTTCTGAACCCCTAAATTACTAGTAAAAATTAGCTTAAAATTGGTTAAGCCAAAAATACTAATAGATTCACATATGCAGCACTCAACTCCCTGGTACTTGACACTTTGCCAAGTACCAGGGAGTCGAGTTTAAGGGAGTCAAACTTACCACAGTTGCCTTCAAATGTGGGCTGTAATAATAATGGGCAGCTGAACACTTGATCCACTGGGTGGGTGATTCCTAGGAAATGTTGTTCAGGGTTCAATCCATGTCCAGGACTTTGATTCTTCATTTGAAAGAAATTGTCATTCTTGATAGGGAATGAGATTGAGCTGTGAGATATCCACAGAATTAACAGCATATGTAATAGGCATGTGTTGCAACATCTTTGATTACTCCATCTTAGGGAATTAACGCCCTAAGTAAATCACTGAGCAACTCACCGAGTGGTTCACTGCCCAGCCAATAAACTGGTGGCACCATTATCAGTTAGTCATCTATGACAAGAGATCACTCAATCCAGGTCCTAAATGGAACACAACTTGATTAAGCCTTGTGACTCAAGAGGAACATTACTCAGATAATCTCCATGACCTCCATGACGTACATGGACAACATGTGGCTTGCCATGATACTATATATTAACCTATATTCATATTAATAAAGTATCATTCTCTTCTTAATCTTCCCCTTTATTTTGTTTATTATACTTCCCAGAAGTATAAACTCAACACATGGTTCCCTTTTTGCATATTTCTGTCATTATCAAGGAGTTATGATACTACACTGGATATATGAGGAAGCAAGTTGGTTCTCTGAAAGCCCATCAGGGCTGTCAGGGCCCAAGGGCTCCCAACTCTGATCCATTTAAACTATAGTCTAAGAGAAGTCCTTTATTTATTATTCAGACCAAGAATAATCACAATGGAGAAAATGGTAGCTAGGTTCTTTTTATACCATTTACATAGATCTTTGAGATTCTTCCAGATTCTTCCTGAAGTTCCTTGTCTCTCTATCTAGAGGGTCATGCTAAAAGTTTGAAACATCAGCTGACTAATTCTAGTCATATTCTTTTGGCCAGATTCAAACTTCGCGGTTTGCCTCAGTTGGTCATCTAAAAATTACTTAGGATGGATTCTCCTTATCTAGGGCTTTCATTTGAGCGTAAGAACGTCCAAAACTGATCACTGGAAGCTGAGATATGGTTGGATTTGCCCGCTTACTGATTGTTGCTTGTCTCGATTTGAAATCCAATCTCGCGACCATTTCGGGACATGCTGACAGGGTTTTTGAACTTGGCTCTTTAAATTGCCATAACTTTTGATCTAGGGTACCTAGGGAGATCATCAAGGTAGCTTTATCACGACAAGAAGTAGCTTTATCAATCCAAGCTTTTAAAATGTGATTTTTTAAAGCTACTATGTCATAGTGGGCCATGACAAGGGCAATGATTATTGGATATATGATCATGAACCAATGGAATGCGTTTTTGTGGAAATGAAAAGCCCAAAGTTCCCAGAAAAGTAGGTCATAAATATTATACAGGTGTGTACAGGGCTAGATAAGTGGTGAATCTTAGAGGCGCCAGAAGCAACTAAGTGTAACCTGTATAGGAGTTTAGTTGTGGTGGCTCCTGGAAGTATGCCTCTTCAGCATCATCAGGTATAGGCCTAAACTGTCACAGTAGTATCATATTTTCCTTTAATAGATCATCTAAGGAAGAAGAAGGTAAAAAGAAAGCTTAAAACCCCCTAAAACTGCTAGATGATCTAAACTTAGCATTGATAAAAAATGCACTACAGCAGCTTCTATTGTGGGTGAAGAAAATAACCTGCACCTCCTGGGATTCTTCTCAAATAATTATGCACTGAAGATTAAGTGATGTCACCACCTCCTGGCTCTTGGCAGTTGACTGACTGGTTGCCCCAAAACAATGGATTTTGACGTTATAAACTCTTTGACTGAGGTCTCAAACCAAGAGGTAAAAATATTTCTACTCAGCCAATCAACTTTGAGTTTGCCTTCACCAGTCAAGCTATAGTTCATTCACATCCCCTCTGAAAACTTTTTTTCAGATAGTTTTTCCTACCAAATAATTGATTTAAACTTCCCTTTTGATGAAAGCAACTTTGGGGTCTAAAATACACCTCATGCCATGGCTGTCACTGTCTTGTCCTGGCTAAGAAAAGCCTCCATCCAAGACCAACAGGCTCTGTATCCCTTATCACAAAAGCATTTCTTTCAGTTGTTCATCTTTGTATCTTTTTTGCCTTTTCCTCCTTATTTTTATTGAAATTTATTTCCTTCTTCCATAGGTCTGTAGGCTTAAACCTTCTGTGTACCATTATTTTATCTGTTCTTGTTTTATTATGGGCAATTTACCCCCTTGATTTTCATCTGAGCTCATATCTGATTTACATAACTCTAACATAAACTGTGAAAATAATTTATGGTTGCCTCAATATTAAGGAATGTTGTGATAATATAAGAAGAGATGAGATGATTGATCTGTAGACTTGGGAGAGTGATTTAATATGGCATGCTTCTTTACTTGTTCTGATCAGGTAAGTATTGATTTCTGTGATATAAAATGGTGTGATATTCTCTCAATAATAGCATAACCTATCCCTGATGAACTAATCTTTATTATATACTTGTTTTGAGGAATGAAAGGGAAAGAGTAAAAACTGGATCAGGGAACCCATTAGTTTGGACTGTACTTTTTATTCTCTTTCTGTGTCTGCTCTACAATTGGTTACTGCTCAATTTTTTGAACGGGTACTGTATTATGGCCTTTCTACAGGAATAGCCCTTTAGCAAGAATTGAAATTCTTGTTCTGGTCCTTTGGTTTCTTAGATTTCCCTATTTGGAATATTGTACAAGGTCAAATTTATGGCCTGGGCCCTGCAGATTATAGGTTACTATTTTGGGAGTGAAAACTAATTTTTAAGTTTTCATGTATGATTTTTGCATTTTGATCCCAATTTGGGAACTTTCTTGATTTGGAGGTTTCCCCAGGTTGCTACATTTCTGTTAGAGAGTTGGGTCCTGGGCTGGGTAGGGAGCAACTGGATGAAGCACAAAAGTTGGGAAGTGCAGGGTAGACAGGGACACTAGCAGCAGGCTGGACTGACAAGGGTATGTGCAAGGCCTTGGGTAGCTGCTGGTGTGAAGGTGGCAGAGCTTGGGAGGGGATGGTGATCCAGTTTTGGATTCAGATTTGATTTCTAATCCAAAACCAAATCTGGATTTTGAGGCAGTTTTACTAATAAGGTAAAAATGCCTTTTGTATCTTGGAATCTCCTTCTAGTTTTGTGTGTGAATTGTATGCTTGTTAGGCAGGCATTAATTTTCAGGATACCAGGCTTACTGTGATGCTCCTTCAGATGAGAGAGGAGCAGATGCAGTACTGGCATGGCCCATTAGATGATGTGACCTAACTTTATCAAGTAGGAAAGGGCCTTCCCAGCCACAGCCCAGGGCCCAGCTACTGGCAAGACAGAGTGAATAGTCCAGTGAGTGCCAGGTATAGCACTCCCAGGAATCAACTACTTTGGCTAGTAGCATAAGAAGTAGGTGGGGTTGAGATAGTTGGTTTGGGTGTCAGGGGTGGTTCCATTGGGACTAAGTAGGCGGCAGGATTATTGTATTTCCCAATGAATATCAAAGGGTATATAGTGATTTCTTTGCCATCACGGATTATTTGATAAGGATCCTTGGGAGCTTCTGGGCAAGTGTACCGCTGCAAGTCTTTCAAGGTCCAGGGTTTGTGATCAGGGTTATGGGGATACTCAGTGAAGTGCACAGGACCAAACAGGGCGTCAGAAGGGCAGTAGTAGTCAAATGCTTCTGCTTTATCAACTGGCGCTTGGCTTTCAATCCCTGAGGATGAGTACTGGTGCTTAGGTGATTGCATATTGAAGAGTATCAAAAATATGTAAAGAATTAAATTGGTGAACCAAAGGTTCATAACAACCTTATTGGTAAGAATGAGAATACAGAATCTTTCTGGTGCTTCTGGCTTATATACTCATTCGCATGCAGGTGCCTCTAGGAATTCTTCTGGTGCTATCTGGGTGGCAAGGTTTGGTATCTCAAATTCTGATAGTTGGTTGGCTGCTTTGTCATCATTTTTGGGATCTTCAGGAACAATTACTTAGATTGCTGGTGGCCTATCTTTTCCTGACTGGTCATTGGTTCTGGTGGGTTTGGCTGCAGGTGTCATGGGGTCTTTTCCAATTTGATTACCATTTTGGGACTGACTTGACAGGCATTTTGGAGGCAAAATAACTTGATTAAAAAAGGGGTTCCCAATTGAGAACCCTAAATTACTAAATGGAGGGTGGGCTTGAACTGAGATCTCTGAGCATCTAAATTTAGCTTTCCCAAGCCCAACTAAACCCACCAAGGCTTGGACATAGCCTTTAGGGTCCAGGACAGGACCCACAGTTACTGCCAGGGCAGGAATAATTCCCACACCTGGGTATTTGCTTTCTAAAGCAAACCCAGTTGCAGTGAGCTCCTGCCACCTGCTCTTCCTGCCTGGTGGCAGGGAGCAAGTTTGAATCCTGTTCCAGGATCCAAAACTGTTACTTTTGTAACAATTATATAGTAATTTTTGATGTTGATTGTTTCCCTTTTACTATTTCTCCTTCAGTGCCTGAAATATTTCTGATACTTTCAAGTAATAAGAGATCTATCCTATTTTGTCCAAGAAGTGAAGTACTGAATTTTCTATAAGGGGTACATCTTCAATTGAAATAATGAGAAGAAGACTGTCTGTCAAGCCCATTTCAACTGTGACAATCTTGGCTACCCAACCAGGTTCAACACCTATAAGATCACAAGATTTAAGATCCTTACTGTTCAGTACAACTGTAATAATCCTCTTGATTTCTTGTATCATCTTATACACAGATACCTCCACCAATTCATAAAAATCACAATGGATAAAACTTCTAATATTGTCAATATTGTCCTGTTAAACCTTAATGATTATCTACTTGCCTAGCTTGATAATTTTAATAAAACTCAAGAGGTACTTTACAGACCAGAGCTGTTCTTTGAGCACTGAGGGATTCAGTGCCACCTCCATAAATCATCTTATACTAACTGAGGATTGCTTCTTTCTCCACAACAATAGAGTAAATTTTAATTGGTTTATAATCTTTATTGTCACCAGCCAGGATTTACACAACTTCCTAAAATACAAAACCTGGCTTTCATATGGCACCTTTTCCATCTACTCAAAGCTCTTCAGCCAGCTTTTGAACATTCATATACATTTTGGCACCTTATTTATTCCCCTTGTCTGCTACTTCCTGCTCCAAAATGAAGCAGGACACATATGTCTGAGATTTAAAAGTCTTGAAGAATAAACTGGGTGAAGTTCTTGGCAGCTGTCAGCATTTAAACTGTCTACATGTAACATTCTTTATGTTGACAGTTCCAAAAAATATTTATGTATTTTTATTGGATGTTTATTTGTTTTTTGCTTTAAATAATTTTTCCTAATGTTAAAAGTTAAATTTGATTTGTATTTCAGGTTTTGAGTAAAATTTTAAAATATAAAGCCAAAATAAAATTTAGAATTGTTGATATGGAGGATGTTAAATGCAGACAGTTTAAATTATGACAGTTGCCAAATTCTTCTTATTCTTGAAAAGATGTCCAAGGAGATCAGAGAATGCAAAAAGAAGAACCTCGCTCAAGAAAAAGATGATTTCACCTAAAAAAACTACCCAATAGCATAATCTACATAAAATTATCTTGTGATAAGTTTTGAGAAGGATAATTTCAATACTTTATCTTTTTAAGGACTTATCCCAGGAATGATATTTTTACTTTTTCCAAGTGCTCTGCTGCTGCCTCCAAAAGTGCTCAGATCTCAATTATCTTGCCAATACTGTTAGGAAGCCAGGCATAGGTAGAGGCATTGGGCGGCTTGGGATGGGGTGGGCCAAGCCAGCGGGTAAAGCCCACCATAAAATGGGTGCTAACTTGATAATGTAAGATACAGATTGCCCAAGTAAGGACCAGGGTCTGGAGTTAGGGACCATGGAATCCACCAATACTGTCAGAGTAATATAGAGTACTCCAAACAGTTGGATAGAGGTGGTCTCTGCTGCAGCAGTAGGTTCCAGCAGGCAGTCTGGTTGTGGGGTTAAGGGAGGAGTTATAGGAACAAAGTAGGCAGGCAGATAATTGTACTTGTCTTTGAAAAATATTGGCAGCCTTTTGTACCACTTTCCTTTGCATCCTTATGTATTTGGTTTCTCTAGTCCTGGCCAAGGGATCAGCAATGAGGATGGTTTCCAAGTTGTACTCCAAGTAGGCCAGGTTGGGTGGGTATTCAGTAAAATACACAGGTCTAAAGGGGGCTCCAGGGGGACGGTATAGTGCCTGGGGCAGTTTGGAAGGTTGGTCTCTGGAGGGGGCAGTTGCCTGGTTGTCTACTTGGCCAGAGTTAAAATGGAAGATCACTAAGACTAGATAAGGTAAGATTTGTTTGAACCAAAGGTTCATAAAAATTTAATTAGCAAAAATGACAATGTGGTCATCACCACAGTGCCAGTGTTCTTATAACATGGGATTTTGCTTCTTCGCTTTTTGCGGGCTTCAGGTCCATGGGCAGTTTTCTGGTAGGGCATGGATCTTGGCTTAGGGTCTGGAGAGCATCAGGTCCTGGTTGGGTAAACTCTGGCAAACAGAAGTGGCAATGCTTAATTTTGCCGCTGTGGTTCACTATGTCACCTGAGTGGGCTAATTGCATTCCCCTTTCTGGAATGGGGACTGGCAGCAGTTGGTGCTTATTGGCAGGGTTAGTAGTGGGTCTTGCCCAAGCCACGGCTTCTGCGAAGGTCTGGGCCCTCAGTGGCACCGGTTCAGAAGGTCTTGGCTGGACTGGCTCTGGAGAACAGAAGTGGCAATGCTTTGTTTTACCGCTGTTGTTCACCATGTCACCTGAGCTGGCCAATTGCAATACTTTTTCTGGACTGGAGACTGGTAACAGCTGGTGTTTGTTGGCAGGGTTAGTAGTAGATCTTTTCCCAACCTCCTTTAGGCAGACCACATCTCCTGTGTAGGCATGGATCTTCAGTGGCACCGGTTTGGCCGCAATCTGGCAACCATTCAGGGAATCCTCATTATTACGCCGGCAGGCTGCGGGACAACTTAACAATTTGAGTCTGTGACTTAACGGGTTGGCAGGACCTGGGCCATCCTGGGGGGCTGATCCGCCTTCAGAGGACTGGGGTTCAACTCTTGGGTTTTCAATACAAGTATTGAAATGTCATTCATGACAAATACTAAATTAATTATATAGTCTAAAGATGCCTTCAGCTGAATTGGCTCTGATAAGAAAGGAGGGAGTTAACACCTTTTATGATACTATTATGCACCATCTCTATAATAATGCTAATTAGGAAGCCTTTTCTACATTCATTGGTTATTTTAGGATTCAGTGGGATAAAGCGCTCTAAGAAGCATGCCAGACAGAAAAGTGATGGCTCTGCTAGCTGGAACTGCTTCAAACAGGTAAATAACTGTTTGATTAAAACTAAATATTCCCTTGAAGGATGAAAAAGCCAGGATGCAACTAGGGTTGGGGCCAAGAAGCCAAAGTTCAACAATATCATGGTTCATCTCAAGACTCAACAGTCCATCTCTTCCCACCTCTTCAAGTCTGGTGTAAAGAACAAAGACTATTTACCCAAGCATAAAAATGCTGTAAAAATATATCAGTACATCTGCAAGATAGTCCTTGCCTACTATCTGAAGGATAAAAAGCTTGAACACCTTTAAGCCATCTCTTTGGCTCTTTCAACCAAAATTTAATATTTTATAATAAACTCTTCTTCTTTTGATAACTTTTTATAGTTTTGATGGGGTTTGACTTTTATTTTGGTATTTATTTACTAGGTATGTATATTGAACACTTAGTATATCTGAAAGGAGCTTCATTTGAATATCCTGGCTTCAGAGCTTTTTGTGACCTAGCCTCTTATAATTAACCATTTTTATTGAAGATTTGGATTTATGAGGCCTTTTTTTAGTCTAAATATGACCTTTTGTTTCAACTGAACTAATTTATAGTTAAGAACTTGAATTGGGGAATATAAAATCCCAGAGAGAAAAGACAGATATTAAGAATAAGATAATAGCTTTATCTAAGATTTAACACTATTATACTGTGAATGATAGCCACCTATTTATAAGGGGGTAGCATTATGGCATGATTTAAATATGGCTTGAATTACAAACAACTTGTTAAAGGATTGTTGTCTGAAATTGGCCTTGCTCCTAATTTTGGAATATTTTCTGTATTTTGGCATTTGAAGAGGAATGGGGTATGTTGTTGGATACACCATGGGGCAGCCCTATAAGTGCCATTATGTATTGTGATATATAGTTGGCAGCTGAGGTGTTGATCTTGGTTGCAACACTTTATTTTTTTTATTTTACATGCTTTTAAATGTCAAAAGCAAATACATTATGAGGTATTGTTTTTGCTATTAATGATAGTATAAATTGAGATGTCATATTTACTATTACTTTTGAGATGCCATACCCTACCAAATAATTGAAAAAATTGGTGACATATTGTAAACCATGTATGTAGGGCTTGGCAATCTCAGATTTTTATAAATAGGTTGTACTTTTATAGCATTGTCCAGCTTTAGACTGGGTATAGGCTCTTCGCAATTTAACTATAACAATAATTACAAGCTGTTGGCTAGTTTTAGTAATTTTTAATAAATATTGCTGTTTTAAGATATTCTTTAAAATCTAAGCTTGTAAAATCTAAAAAAATACGAGCAGAACTTGGTGAAATCATTTTTAACATATTGAAAAATGTGCTTTTATACTATTGCATGCCTATGATTTTTTTAAATAAGTTCAAGTTTGGGTTAAGCTTAAATTGATGTTTCATTTAAAATCAGGCAATCAGATAAAATGTAAAAATGGGTTTTGTTTAAATGATCAGCTAGATTGCCTACGTCTCCCACAATCTTCGTTCAAGAAACTATGAAAACAGAAATTTCTACAATTGGCCAGAAAAAACGTAACTTGGGATCTATAGCCAATCATATTTCATCGCTTGAATAAAAGGTTGTCTCGACCGGTGTCGTTTATTATAAAGCTGTCATCCAAACCTTTGTATTATTTCAAGCAAATTTGGACTTTATAACTTGGTTCGTTTACTTATTCTCAATTGAAGGTATCACTGGCCTTTTAAGTATACATACCATTTGTATGTCTATTAGAATTAAATATGAAACTATCTCTAAAATATGCTAATTTATACTAGAATTTTAGCTCAAAATGGTCGCCTATTATAATATCTTTGGGTATGAAAGTTGCCAGCCAATACGTAAGCTCTTTATAAACTTTCTTTTAAAAAAATCTTCAGCTTGTATTTGCTACTTGGGGGGCTCTCGGTTTAGGAATCTACTCCTACAAGAGTGGAAAGTCTAGCGCCAAGTCTATCGAACCTAAAATCAATGCTTCTTCTCCTTCTGAGGAACAGTTCATCCAAGAGTTTCTCAAGGCAGCAGAGAGTAAACCAAGCCAAGCGAAACACTAACTGCGCTGTACAAGTGAACCTCCACAGTGATTCCAGTAAATATCTTTTTGCTGTTTAATTTTAACTCTTTATTCCTTAGTTTTTTAAAAGTCCTGAACTTTGCAAATAGTATTATCCTTTTTGTTTGTCGGCTTTATTTTGGAGAAATCACCTTATTAATTTAAAGGTTTCAAAACTCAGATATTTTTGTTGTAACTTAACCTTTTAGCTTCTTCAGTGTTTTAAATAAATCTAAGTGCATTTCATCGGACTTAGCTTCGTTTCCGGTCGGCAAACTATTCCTTATACTTGCTGAGTTACATACACCACTGCTTTCGACTCATTTTATTTATTTAAATTCACGCCGAGTTATTTTCATAAAGCACTTTGATCAACTCTCCTGAATAATATTTTTGCTAGAATTCGCTAAGATTACCTTCGTTTCAATAAGTTAAGCTTAAAGTATTTTTGCTATTTCGATTGTACATTGCTTTTGCTGGTTAAACAGGTTCCCTTGACAAAACTTATTCAAAAGTTAATGAGAAAAAATAGGGTTCCTAATTGTTTATATCAAGGGCTTACAACTCAAAAATTTGTTTCCTTTAAAATTGATGATCTATCATTTTTAGTGTTTCATATAGTTCCTATTTCCGAACTTAAGCGCAGTTTCTTTCAAACTGGCGTTTAGGGGTTCAACTAGAGAATCAGTATCAGATTAAAGCTGTAATAAGTTCGCAACTTCAACTATGATTGTAACATCATGACGTTTCAGTAGAACTCTTAGATATTATATATTTGTCTATAAATTTAATTTAACCAGTCTGCATACTGTGCTTACTTTGACTTATATATTGTGATTCACAAGAAAAGTTATCTGATGTTTACTATCTTCTTATCAGAAAAGTTAAAAATTTATTAGCGTTAGTGGCTTAAAAATATAGTCAATATAAAAAGCACAAAATCTCTTTAAAACTAAATAGAAAATAAACCCCAAGCTTATCTAATTCAAGCCCCATTCTATTCATAGGCATGTAATCTGGCTGATATCAGTTATCAATATGCACATCATAGCTAACAAGAAAATGAGTACATTATGATTGTAGTGAGGGTTAGATAAATCAAAAGGGGTAGTTATCTCCTAATGCTGAAACAGTATATTCAACCAACTGCTAAATCAATTAATCCGACAAAACTGGTATTATTTAACCAATAACAATTGTTTCTTGCAAATAAAGTATTAGGTCAAGTCAAGAAACTTCAAAAGTTAATCAGTTTCAAAACTGCCAGCTAAATAAAGCTCTTGGTTATTATTTAAACTGAGTCATAACCCTACTAGAACAGCATTTATTTCTAATTCATCTATATAAGTGGTTATTTTTCTCACAATTATTATGTTTTAAATTCAGTCTTTGATCTGAGCTACTATCTCAACCCATCTTCAACACTTATGGTATATTGGGAGATTATATTTTGCCGTCAATGTGCATATTCAAGACTGCATATAACTGGAAATTTGCATAAAATTTTCTCCCTGCAATTCAAATTGATCTAAGCCACAAACACTGTTGCATTTGCTTGACACTACTAGATGTTTCTGATTTTTGTGCTGTAGCCCATGAGTCATTTGCATATACAACATTCATATGCGACTAGAATCATCTCCACAATTATTGTACATTGTTGTCACATCTGATTTCCATGATAATTCCCCATTTTCTATATAAGCACACTCTTTTCAATAAAGAATCCACCCCTTTAAATTTAAGCTTTACTTTTACTGCACACTTAGCATAGTCAGATCTTCTACCTTTAAACACAATAACTGATTTGTGCACCACATTTTATTACGTAACTTATTAATACAAAGACTTATTTGCATACTTCTCTACAAAATATTGTGTACAACAATGTCTACCTAAATCAGATAGTTACATTACTCCAAAAATAATGATAAAAGCTTTAAAATATTGGCATTAAGCTTAAACTATCAATCACGTGCCTAGAAAACATAGCCAATCATAAACATCTATACATTTAACTTACTGTGCTTAAGGAAAAACTGATCATATTCCTAAATACTTTAAGCTTTAATATTAACTGTAATAGGAATAGACTTTGAAAAATAAACATAGTCTTCTTTTCTCTCCTTTTTTAAGTTGTACAGTGGTTTTAAAAGCTATGGCAACAAGCAAAAATACTTCAGATTTAAACAAAATCCAACTCTCAGGTTAAAATATACACTCTGTTAACAGGGTTTATTGGCATTAATGGGCAAAATGGGTCAACACAGCAACAAAGGACTCACATGCAAAGCAAAACCGTTCAAAATACAATCCAAAATACATTGATTCACAAACAAAATGGTGTGAGTTAACTTTCGGTGTACATATGTTTACTATGTGAATTGGGGACAAAATACACCCAGGCGTGGTGTGTCAAAACTCAATCCAAAAACAGAACACAATAGCAACTCACTATGTAAACAAAATCACTCAATCAGTTTGTGCAATGGGTTGTAATCAAGAATGATACCAAGGTATCTAAAATAAGACACAAGATCTGAAACAAAATCTTTAAAAATATTGTGTTGGGTGCTTAATTTGGCGTAAAATATGGGAAAATGGGTGGAAATTATTTTGGGTATTCTAAAATTGGTGTGGTAAAACCAAAAACAACTAACTAAGAAATAAAAAATCTATAGTTGGGATATTGGGTGGGAAAAAATATTAATTTAATATCCATAAACAGATAAAAGCAAAAATTAAAAATAGGGAGTAACTTAATTAAGTTTTATTTAATATTTTATTAAATTCTCAAAATGTAAGGAACACAGCAACAGACTACCATTGCACCCGTTGTATGCCGCAGTTGCAGTTGCCCCCGCGGGTCAAAGAATAGACTTAGTGCAACACAAGTGCCTACTCAGGAGGGAGGCGGGAGAGGAGAGTTCCATAGTGAAGCTGCACTGACACAGCTGGTTCAAGGAGCACAAGCTGCTAGGGTGCAGAGCATAAACCCTCGGGTCCCAAAGCTGACCCGGAAGCCCACTAAGGTTACCACTACCAAAACAGTTAGAGACAAGGAGGTAGAACTTACTTTGTATGTGTTTGATGTTGTGTACCGGCAAGAGTCAGTCCCGTCAGCCATGCTGGAGAAGGTGAAGCCTGTACTTGATACTAGCTACGAGCCTTACATCAGTGATGGCAATCAGGAGGAGGACAAGGAGCCTGAGTTCTACCAAACCAATGAGGGACATTTAGTGCTAAAGAAAGTTGCTGCATTTTACACCAAGGTGCCCATGCCCTGTGTTGTGCCCAACGCCAACGAGCCAATCCCCACTGCTAAAAAGCCCGCCCAGAAGCGCATTCCTGACATTAAGTGCATCATCCTTCTCCGGCTCATGCGGGAATCTGGTGATTACAAGGCAGCTGCATCTCTTGTTGGGGTAGATCCCAAGTACGCCTCAAAGACCTTCAACAAGTTCATTGATACTGACTGAGTCCTTGCCACGGAGAAATCCTTGCATGTTTCCACCATGCTCACCAAGGAGCACAAATGGGCAATCTGCCAGTGGATCACCCGGGACTGCCATCTTGAACTGGCAAATATACAGGCCATGGTCAAGTCTGCTTTTGGGGTTGAGGCCTCAATTTCCTTCTATTATCATTTGGTCAAGGGAATGCAATTTTCTTGGAAAAAGCTCGGGGTATCCCCCTACAATTGAAACAGCCCAGCCAATATTGAGACCTGGAAAAATTACGCTGAGGCGTACACTGCCCTCAAAGCCAAGGTGACAGTGAAATTCTATTATATTGACAAATCAGCATTTGCCTCGTCAATGTGCAATGGGCATGGGTATGTCCCCAAAGGCTCAAATGACAGGATGGCTTGGCGTTGTGACGGATCCAGGAAATTCATGCTTGCTTTTTTATTATCCCAGTCTGACTCTTTTATGGTTTGACAGGGAATCCTTTATGTAAGCTTCAATGAGCTTGGATTCCAGGCAAGCAATCTTGGCGTTAAACTCGTTGCCACCTGGTGATCACTTCCACGTTTTTTGCTTCCCATAGTCTTAGCTGCATACCATCTCTTTCATTTCATGGTAGTCTTCTTTCAATCAAAAGCCAAAAAAACACAAAACATAAAAAGATTGAGGGGAAAGCAACCATTGTCACACATAAGTATCATTCTTTATTAATTATTATCCTGTTTCCATTATATACCAATCAGGGTACATTCGGCTGAAAACCCCTCCAGTTCTGGAATCACACCTGGATTCCTATCACATGGTTTATGATATAACAGCATCATTCAATCCAGATCCTTAACAAAAATTCTTCACACTCTTAACCTATAAGAATGTGCCATAATACATTCCAGAATCACCTGATTCTTTCTGTGAAAATATATTGCTTTGACTTGAAGCATTCCAGACTTCTGGCGCCAAATCCCTGTGGAATATACATATTCCTGATCCAAGCTATCCTTGTTCCAACTGGGAACCAGCTGATCAATTCTGAATGTATAGACACCATTGTCTATATTTAGTTATTTTTTGCATTTAATGGTTCTTTGTGTTAAAAACCCATTAAAACACTTCAAAACTCAAACCAGGCGCCATCACGGCGCCCAGGAACTTTCCCAGGCGGCGCCCCAGCGCCTGAGAAAATTTGATAGCAGCGCCTTGGCGCTTTGCAAATCCATTAGGCAGCGCAGCGGCACTTTTAACCCAATGAATTTGCCAACACAGCGCTTTTAAACCACCATTTGGGGGTTTACTTTTGGCTAACCTTAACCAAACTTCTTGACACAGTCAAGTCCATTTCAACCCTATGATTAAATCCCCATTAATCATATTCCAGGGTATCATATTAATTAACCTTCCCAGTTAATCAATCAGTTTAAGACACCTAGTCTCATAATATGAACCGTTCAGATTATTCAGTACAGCCCTCAATTAGTATAGCCTAATTGATTCCTGGGTATCAATTAACCTCCATGGTTAATTAGAAGGTTTGAGACACCTAGTCTCATAATCTGAATTGTTCAGATTATTCATTACAGCCTCAATTAGTACAGCCTAATTGATTCCTGGGTATCCATTACTATGCTGGAAAGTCCCTCCAAGGCCAATCCTATTGTTTTGAATTTCAACCTATGAAATTCATCACAATTCAACCTCTTTGTGAAACCAAAGTCCAATGTGACTGTAGTACGGTCACATGCGTGCTGCAGTCTAAGCCACAGCATACTCAATGGTGGCTCTCCTTGGTCCAAAGGGGGTTGAGCTTTATCAAATGATATTGGGTTCTCACAACAGCCATACCTTCTTGTCATTCCTCCAATTGGCCCAGGAGCACCAGAGGCGCACAAGCCTGGGCTTCACCAATGTGATTGTGTTGGACAATGTTGGTCTCCACAAGATGGCTGACATTCTCAAGGAATTCCCAATGATCAACACAAGCATTGCAGTGAGCCCTCAGCAATTGGCCACAGCAAATTTGCGCCTTCTCTTCCTCCCTGCCCATTTGTCCTTCCTAAATCCCATTGAGGAAGTCTTTGGGTAGCTCAAGCAAGTCGTCAAGCGAGGAACCCCAACAGGGATTGATGACCTGTTTGATTTGCTGCAGGCCGGGATCCATACCCTCCCAGCTGAGACTGTGGCCAAATTCTATGGCCATGCTGATTCATTCATCCCCGAATGCCTAGCCAAACAGCCAATCAATTAAAGGCATAGTGTGTCCAACTTTTTTTATAATCTCTAATTTACTATTCAAGATTTATAGATTATCATTTTATATTTAGATGGTTCCATGCCCGCAATCACATTCAGCAGGATCCATCAATAGAGGTAAGTAATTTATTTATTTTTTATTAATTTTTTTATTATGCCATCTGAGGTAATCCCAAACGCTTGATACTGGATTACGCAAATAGATTTATATCATTTTTTTCAAATAAATAATTAAAAATGAAATTTAAAAAAATAAATGTAAATCATACAAATTAGAAGTAGATTTTATTGACATATATTATATGCTTTTATTAAAAACTTCCCTGGAATTTATTTTGTAAGTAATGTTTGCTAAAATATTATTTTATAAAATTATTAATTATAATAAAAATAATCTAAAGGGTAAATATATTTATTGATATAGAGATAAAATTAAGTGCGCCTATAATGAGTTCGGCAGTATGTACCCACCCTGCAATGGAGGTGGTGCACAACCTCCACTGCCACACCATGGACAGTGGATACACCCTTATTAAAGTATTTGCGCCTGCTGGTAAAAGGAAGGATGGTGAGATGGGAATAGAGGAGCAGCTTTTCTGGGGGGATGCAAACCTGAAGATGCCAGCCAGGACCAGGGCGTCCTGGATGATGTGATCCACCGAGTTGTAACCTGAGGGGACCTTTTTCCCGTTGAGAGCAAGTCGGGCCTTGTCAATCCCAAGAAGGACCCCGTCCAGGTCCTCCACGCTGGCGCTCATCCCAAAGTAAGAAAAGGAACCCAAGGTAAACAACAAGGTGAAGCCTTTGCCCAGCAAAGGCTTCCGTAAACTTGCATAATTTATTGTATACTGAGCTTATTTTTTTCTCATGTACTTGGTTTTGCTGAAAGTAAGATCCATAGCTTCTGGGACCCCCGTCTTGTTGGCACTCCAGGCCAGCCCAAAGTCCGCCAGGAGGATTTTAGTCTTCTTTACAGCTGTTGCATCTATAACAGCCAGTTTTTCTACCGCGCGCCTGAAGTTCTCCAGCAAGTAGGAGAGGGTGTGCTCCACTAGGAAGCAGAAGCAAGAAGCCACATGAGCCCAGCCCATCTCTGGTATATTCTTGAATGGGAGCATCACCAAGACATCCCAAATAAACTCAATGGGGTTTACACAGTAAACTCCACTGAGGTTAACTGGGTTCAGGCGGAGCAGTTGAGCATCCTTGTAGGCAGTAACTGCCCACTCAGATGCCCCCTCACCATGCAAAAGCCCAGCCAATGCCTCCCTGGACATTGGAAATGTATAATGGATCCAATCTTCAAGCTCCCACAAGACAGGGGGACAGGAAAAGCTGCCTTGCCACATGATTAGCGTAGTTGGAATAGAAGGTGGCTGGGACAAAAAGGACCAGGACCCAGAGGAGTTCACCATCAACATCTTCTAAAAAAAGGTAAGTATTTAAGAATTTTTATTAATTATAATTTTTTAGGTTACCTTCTTGGGTTTCTTCCTTGCTGGCGGCTTCAGACAGCTTTGCCATTCTCAGCACAAGCAGTTGTGCGGGCAATTTGGTATCCTCTGCCCTGGCACGCTTGGTGGGTTTGAGGTGGGCATACATCTCTGGGTCATCAACCCAGACAGACGGCGCAGAAAGATTGTATGTCTTGAACTGGAGGCCCTCGGCCACAGTTTTTTGAATATTTAGTAAGCGCTCAATTGTCTTCTCTGGGGTGTCAGGCATTTTTGACATTAGTGCCTTTGCAGACACCTTGTCAATTTTGTCCCCAGTGAGGATGGCAGACTTCACTTTGGCTTTGATCTTGCGGTCAATGTCCTTTATTTTGGCAATCATCAAGTCAAGGTCCTTCAGAAGCTTTTCAAATTCTCTCATTGATTTTTTACTAACCTGTCTATATGTTTTTATAGCTTTTGCCCCAATAAATTCTGTATTATTTTGATACTGTTGCCTCTTTGTTTATTCCTTTTTTCCCCATTTACTACATTATCCCATCTTTTTACCCATTGTGTATATGTTTTACACACATCTTGATATGTGTTGTTTGCTTTGTGTTGGCATTGTTTCCTTGATTACCATATTATTTTTGGCGCTTGACATAGCCCCTTGTGAAAATAGTAACAACAATTTAGTGATCAGCTAAACTTGAATTAGAAAATTATAGTGTTAACTGTTTTTAGATAAAGTTGTTACTGATCCAAATTCAAAACCTTAATGATAAACTTTAAGCCAATCAGGAGCGGAGTGATAAAGTGATTGTTGTGACATAAAGGTCATTCAATAATTTTTTGATGCATGTGTGCTAATTAATATGATTGGCTGGATGTTTTGCCATTGTACGCCATTGCTGCTGTGGCAAGTTGTTGATGGACTAGTGCCCAATCAGCTTCTGGGTTAGCACTAGTCCACCAACAACTTGCCACAGCGGCAATGGCGTACAATGGCAAAACATCCAGCCAATCATATTAATTAGCGCACATGCATCAAAGAATTATTGAATGACCCTTTATGTCACAACAATCACTTTATCACTCCGCTCCTGATTGGCTTAAAGTTTATCATTAAGGTTTTGAATTTGGATCATTAACAACTTTATCTAAAAACAGTTAATACTATAATTTTCTATTTCAAATTTAGTTGATCACCAAATTGTTGTTAATATTTTCACAAGGGGATGTGTTTGGGTGCTAAAAATATCTGTGTTCAGGATCTAGATACACAACATAGTAAATATATGATTTTATAGAAATAAGCTGAACATAAAGAATATAGCCAACTATAAACAAAGAGAACACAAACAATTGAAATTAAAAATAAAGATAATATAAATAGAATTTTTTTGGGACCAGGGGGTTTATTGAGGCGGGGAAGAGTGACGCCTAGTAGGCAGAATGGTGCGGGAAGGAAGACATAGAGGTGGTGCTGGCCTGGGGGGTCTGGGATTGGATGGGTTGGGTTTGCAGATGGGGGGTGTTGGTGGCAGGGGTGGAGGCAGGAGGATTGTGTGTGATGGCTGCCATATAACGCTTGTTATATTCCTTGTCTGTCATTGGCTAGATGGGCTGGTAAGTGGCAGTGGCCCAAAGTGGAAGGTGCTTATCCTTACGTGATTGGTTGCCCATGTTTACATGGTAAACCATTTGCGTAAACAAGTCAGCCATCATCTGGTGGCCAAAGAGAAAATTGTGGTCAAGGACCCCAAGATAGAGGTTGTTGAAAGCCTGAGGGAAGTGCTCCCATAATGTGGATCCCATGTTGAAGAAGATGACATCATCCAGATGGACGTCTGCATGGCTGGCAGGGTAGACTGAAGCCTGGTGCCCGCGTCCCTGGATGGCCTCAAGGGCGGTGGAGCTACCCTTCATCTGGTGGCTCAAGAAAACCTGGTACTTGGAATTTGAGCCATCCCAGGAGTCAAGTAATCCACCGAGGATGTGGCTGTATGAGTAGCCATCAATGAAATCTGGGTTTGTCCAATAGTAGACAAAACCCTTGGCTGAAACAGCCAGAAATACACCAATGAATGTCCCCTTCTTTACCTTCTTCCTTTTATTCTTGGTGGCGGCTTTTTCCTTGCTTGCCAAAATCATCAAAAGCTATTGATAGCTTGTAATATGAGATGAACACAACATCATCAGTTAGACTAGTCAGGCATTGGACAAGGGTTGATTTGATGACAGTGTTATACAGGGAATCTTCAGCGCCATCCCATTGGTTGCTAGCAAAATTGGTAAGAACCTGTATGAAAGCCACCTTCCCATACATCCAGAGCTGCACCATGCGCTCAGACATCCATATGTTATGGTGCACAAGCTGCTTCTGGACCTGGGTCAAGGGAAGCTTGGGATCCCACTGGAGGAGGTCATGCATGATTGAGTATGCCTCGGATATTTGTGACTCAGGGGCCTTCTTGGGCTTCTTGGCTATCCCAATCAGATTCCCCTTTTCATCAGGTTGTTGAATTCCCACATGACAGTAGCTTGGGTAAATTGCAACTGGGCAGCAATCTGTTCCCAGGACAGACCCTGTAGATTCAGTGCCACAATTTCCTGAAGAATTTGGGTGGTGATGATTTGTTGCTTGGGGCGCTGGGCGGCAGGAGCTGAAGCCTGATTGGCTGAGGGGGGGGCAGGTTGGGCAGTGGCGGGAAGTTGTTCTGGATTGAGGTTGCCATCCTGATTGGTTGGTTGACGGGCAGCTTGTGCAGGGGTGGGTGTGGGAGCAAGGGCAGAGCTAGACGCTAAGTGACTCTCAAACAAGTCAAAGCCATATGAGTTGGGGGACAGTAATAGGTAAGCTTCCTTGTTACCCGCCTCAAAGGCTTGGGTGTAAACGGCTGCCTCCACGTTCTGAGCCTTGCCTCCATTGAAGCTGGTCTGGCTGCTGCTGGCGCTGTCAAAGATATTGCTTGTAAAAACCATTGTAAAAAACCTAGGATAAAATCACTAAAAGTAGAAATTTTAAAATTTAATAAATTATTTTTATTGTAATCTCAAGCCCATATTTGGAAGGTTCTCAAAACCTTTTCATACAAATCTGGAGCATTGAAAATGGATAAAATGCCTATGTTCCTAAATTGGATAGCTGTTGATTGGCTGTTATACTGTTATTTTTCTATTTTAGGCTGCTCATACTACACATCTTGTGTGAGTTCATTTTGTTTTGTGCTTGTGGAATCTTGCTTCTAGATTTCTCAAATTTTGTTTCATTTTTGTCCTTCTGTTGGTGCCTCATCTGAATCCTGCTTGGATTATAATATACTCTGGAATAGCATCCATCCATTTCACTTGTTGTGTCAGTTCATTTTGTTTGTGATTTGAACTACACTGCTTGATGTTTGCTTTAATTTTGTATAATGGGTTAGTGAAATTTTGTTTTTGGTTTGACAGTTCATTTATTAACCAAAAATAATTAAATTAATTGAATCCTGAATCTTGCGCAACTTGGATTTTGTTTAAATCTGAAATCATTTTGTTTAAATCTGAAGTATTTTCACTTGTTGCCATAGCTTTTAAAAATACTGTAATAAACCTAACCCAAAATGTTAAATTCTAAAAATCATCTATTGGATAACTGTTTCCCCATTTCCATTTCTTTCTTTAGCCAGTTCAAACTTACTATATACTTTGAAAATCCCAATCCAAATATTCTACTATGATATCTTCTATGAAGCTACCTTGGTTCTCTAATAGCTCAAATAAGCAACATAGTAAAAACCTTCCCTAAATTTCAGATTTATCACAAAAATCATTTCCAATATTTTAATTTCTTAAATTTTTAAATTAAAATTTATTATGAAAGACTATTTCTTTCTGGTATTTGAAGAAATTATGGAGTTAAAATTATTCCAAATTTTCATACTCACTGTTGCCATCTTACTGACCATCATTGATAGTTTCTTGGGCTTGCTTGCCACTTTGGATTGGGACTACAGTAGTTTTACAACCTGTTGAGATAAATAAAAAAATAGTTCAGTTCAGAACAAGTTGATTCAGCCACATAACAAATTTCAACTTTTTGATAGAAATAGGGGCTAATTACACAGAGAAATGTGCACTGATTGGCAAAAACGTCCTGTCACACAACAACCTATGTAAACTTGGAACAAATGAATGCTGTTTCAACAAAAAGTATACCAAGCACTAGAACAAATAGATTTCAGTTACAAAACAAAGCTACAATGCTTAATATTATTTTTGAGAACAAAATGAACTCAGTCACTAAAGTGAAAACTCAATCTAACAATGCACCCCATAGCAACTAAACATACAACAAAAACATCAAATATCAAAAAAAATCAGTGAATATATAATAATTCTACCGGTTCATTCTACTTGATATATACAAGCTAAAAATGAAAGTAGAAAAAATATTCTGATTGTCTGTTTTGGGATTGAAATTATCAAAAAAAATCAGATTTAATATTACATACAGTTAAAAGTGCACACTTACAACCAAAAAAGTTAATGTGTAAATTTCAAAACCTAATGTGAAATTGATGGTAGTGACTACAAGCTTTTATGCTACTATACATAGAAAAATAAAAATCATATTAAATAAATTATATAGTTAAACTGATTTAATTTTCTATTTTATACTAAAATGGGCTTATCACAACAACAGAGTCAAGGAGCTGAAGAAGTATGCCACAGATGTGGATGTCCTTGTGGGTCAAAGAACAGAGTGGCTATAGCCTAGGAAGGGGAAAATGAGAGTTGTGCTGAATCAGGGAGTGAAACCCAAGCTAAAAAAAAGCAGCAACAAACTCAGGACACCCAGACTGATAGAAAGGGTAGTATTAACCCCAGAGTTCCAAAGCTGTCCAGGAAGGCCACTGTGGTGGTCTAGCTCCTCATACATAAAAACATGTCCTGGGTCAATGCCAGGTGCCAGCTGGGAGGAGTCATCATTCTCCAAGTGAAGGAATTATGTGATAAAGATATTGTATTTGGCCTGGAGGATTAAAAATTCCTCAAGCACCTTCCCAATAACTTTCCTAGCATCCCCTCAGTAAAATATCACCTCAGCAAGTGTGCTTCCCTCCTTGGGTTGTTACCAGACTTGAAAAAGTCTCTTGAACTCTTTTCCTAGGAGCTCCTTGCCTCTGGGGGTCATTCTGAGTTGTTCAAACAATTGATACCACTCCTTGTCAGAAGATTTGCTAGTGGAAAACTTACTGCAGCTCTGTTGGTATACATCCTCCTCTTGGGCTAGGGTAGTAAATGTAGTGAGTTTTATCCATGTTAAACTATGTTAATTCAGGGATAAGGTGAAGAGGTTCAGATTGACATTTATTTGAATCAGAAGGAAGATCCCCTTAGAAACCTTCTGTGTTGTAACCTGTTTTAGAGGAATATATTCAGGTTACCAAGTCTTGGGCTTCTTGTTTTATGTCCTTTAAATTTGTACTTGGTCTTAGGCTTCTTGTTTGTGACTTTGCACTTCTTATTCTTGGCTGTCTTGCTCTGCACTTCCTTGCTCTTGGCCCTGGGCTCCTTTCCCTATGTCTTGTGCTCTTACTGTGGCTTTCTGCTCTGGAAAATCCCCTTTTTCAGTCTTTTACCCCTTAAATAGCCCCTTGTTTCAGTCTGATTTTATTCTGAGCTGCTTTTTTTAGGCTTAAATTATTGTTTTTTTCCTCCTCTATAATAAATTAAACCTGGTTTATTACCTCAGCTAATCAAGGAAGACTTTTTCCTTTCAACCCCCTTTATTTAGGCTTTTCCCCCTTGTTTTATCAATAAAAAATTGACAAACAAGCCTTCATCTGAAGCCAATTAATTGCCCAGATCTGCCAATTTCTACAAACTGTTTCCCTTGGCTATATGATGTCATTTCTTGCTCAAATCTGCTGTCATTACTTCCCAGAGAAGCCCTTGGCCTGCATTTTGAACATTTCTCCCTTTTTCCTGTTATGTTTCCCTGTGTCAATTTGATTGTTTTTCCTTATGTTTTACATAAGGAATTTCTCACCTATGTTTCATTCAATGTTTACTGCAACCCCTACCCCTGAAAACTTAAACACCCTGTTGTCTTGCTCTTTCTCTGTACCATAGCCTACAGTGGAATGTTTTTTCTCTGTCTTAAAAGTTTCCCCATGATGTTTCTGTCTGCTTCAATTCTATGTTCCACTCAATCCTCTTGATAAATTTCTCTTTAACCTTTTCAGCTCTTTTTCTACCTATTTTAATCTTTTAATTCTTTAATATTTAATTCTTTTTATTGATTTATTGATTTATTTAATTCTTTTATCTTTTAATTCCTTTCTTTATTTATATTTTTTATTAATTAACTCATTAATATTCTCTTTAATTTCTGATTTTTTATATATCTATATCTTGTTTCTTTTCAAAAAATTTTTTAACATTTTCTCCTTGCTATTTCTCATTCTCGCTTTCTAGACACTATAGATGATCTCCACCTAGTCCTTCTGCTCCTTTTTTCTGCTGTCATTAATAAATGACCTCCATCTGAGCTTCTCTATCATAGTAGTCTCCTATCAGTCAACACACCAGACTCAGGCAATAAGTCTCCACAATTGAATTAACCTAGACTTGATCCCCATCAGTGAAATATCCTTTAGGGCATCAGAAGCAAACATTCCTCACAAATTGCCACTGTTTTTACTCTCCCAAGTGGTTAGTTTGAGCTTTCAGGCGCAAAGTAACCAACTTCACTTCCCAGTAGCCTCCAAATCATTAATTTCTGCAACTTTTTCTATGGACAGCCACCATAATGATGATTCTGAACTATCCATGCTTACCCAGAAACTTTAAGAACTCCTTAAAGCTACTTTGAAGCCATAGAGAGAGAAAATTTACTTCCATCATAGGTAAAGTTGCCCAACTGTATTCTCACCCCAGTTGGTATCAGGATTTCAACGCTATCTCAGCACATTCATCTCAGGGTAGCCAAAACTTCTCTATTCTTTCAAAGCACTATCCAGGGACCACCTCATTACCATTCTAAGGCCTAGATTGCTTCTCTTAATTCACAAGAGCTAGATATATCAATAAACCAACCAACAAAATTACCTGTCTTAGACAACCATTCTCTAATTGGTCAACATCAGCCAACACCTGCAAAATAGCTCCTCATGTGGATTCATCACAGCCACCAAAGTCACAACCACCAGAAAAGTGTTCAATACCACTACTGAGAGAGTTTAATGGGTATAAAATCCTTTATATCCCCAATATCATATTCCTACCAGTCTTATAGAGAGTGTAAAGCTTATTCTGGATACCACATACAAGCCTTATGTGAGTGAGGGTGAAAGGCAAGATAACAATGAGGAACCACAGTACTATTGAACTGTAAAGGAAAGAAGGTTCTCAAAAGGTTCACTGTGTTTAACAGCCAGATGCCTATGCTGTATGTCTTTAAAGAACCTGATGAGGTGTTGCCTACCTCTAAAAAAAACTCAAGCACACAGTGATCCCAGATGCCAAGCACAAAATCTTCATCAAGAATATCAAATACACTTGCAACTACAGGAAGTCCACAGAAACAGTTGGGATATCATAAAAAACAGACCATATGCTGTGTAGCAATTAACTGAAAACTGGAGAAATTCTCCTTATGGAAAAACCCAAGCGTAAGTCAACCATCCTGTTAAAGGGGCACATCTAAGCAATAAAATAATGGGTTGTCCAAAACTGCCATATTGAGCTTAAAAATATACATGCCATGGTAAAATATGTTTTTGTAATTGAGGCCCTGATTCAATTTTACTATCATTTGGTAAGAGGATTGAGGTTTTCTGTTGAAAACTCTGGGTATCTCCATATAACTGTAACAGCCCAATGAACACTTAGACCCTGTCATAAATACTCTGAGACATACACCACACTAAAGAATAAGAGCACATTAAAATTCTATTATATTGATAGATTTTCCTTTGTGTTCTCCATGTATAATACATACATCTATGTGTGTAAAGTTACTTCCCTCTTTGGCCCTGGATTGAGCCATCTTTCCTTGTCACACAAAAAGTTCCCCCAAAATCCCGCCAAGCCTCTTAATGCTATGGAGGATTTGGCATACACAATTGATGAGATATTTGTTCTGGAATACCCTTCTCTACTTCCCAGGATTCCCTTGCTGCCATTTACTTAACCCAGGAGGCAAACTAATTGAATTGGAATGTCTGTTGGCTTGGGTCCATCTCTACCTGAAAGCTACTATATTCCCATAATAATCTGGCTCCACATTAGTGCTCTCATTTGATTCAAAATATGGGAAAATGCCTTGCCCAAACTATCCTGAAGTTCACAGCCAATCAGCTGTCATTTTGAATATATGTTGTAAAAGTTGCAACCTGCCTAATTCTGGCTTGGAAAATTTATGCTTGACCCAATTAGAGACTGCTCCCCTCTGTGTCCCTGAATGAGGTACCAATCCCTAGAATTTCCCCTTAAAATGCAAGCATGGCCCCCTGGGGCCTTGCTTGTTAATTTTCAAATTAAGTTTGGTTTTCTGAGAATTTTTAAAGTCAAGTATTCCCTTTAGAGCTTTGTTAAATTTTTTGGAATTTTTACCATCCTCCTGTCTATCTGACTATTACTACTGGAGTTCCTGTTGTCCTCCATGAATCTAGTGATTAGTGTTGACACTTTAGTGTATATATTACCTTTCCTGTGGATGAAACTGCCTTTTTTCTTAGTTGTAAGTAGTTTTTCTTATAAAAAAACCATTTTAAATGTAAGGCACCCACCCATTTGGAAATAATCTTCCAAGATGATGAATGATGGCAGAGGAATTAAGACCAGTTACTAGTGTGGGTGGGAAACCGCTTCATGCAGCAATTGAGTGTGTCAAGGTGCAAGTCCTTGGGATACATCCTGTTGAGTGATGCATACTCAATAACTTCCTTTGGGGGGTAAAACAAAAACTCAAAGACCAGTTACTAGAGATCCCACAGGAATAGATACCATTCCAAGGTGGAACAGCTCTCCAAACAGGCTGTACCAACCCAACAGAGGATTGAAGCAGCCTAAGAAGAAATACACTCCTAAATTGCTAAGGAGGAAGACAGAAGTCAGCAGGTGGAAGACCTGAGGCTTGGTGGGCTTCTTGGTGGACTGATAGTTCTGAGGTTCTTTCTTTCAGGGAGGATTTTGGGACAAATGGGTTAAAGTTTACCAGACTCCTGGAATTACAAAACACCAGGATTTCTCTAAGTAACAGGTTTCAGGGGAGGTACCAGAGTCAGCTCGTTTACCCAGAAAAATGCTGGCCTTGACAGCCTGCAACAAGATCATCCAAAAAAACCATTTATAACCAAGAGACTCCAAAATGGAAGTCTTGGGCAATCTCTAGGTTTGGATTAAAAAGGTTTAAGTCAAACTAGAATAAACAGTAATTCACTTGGGTGAATGAAGACTTTATTGATTGAAAAAATTCTTAAAGATAAATTACCAGCCTTATATAGCATGATAGATGTCGTGTTCTGAGGCGCAGCACAGACACACAACAGGAAATCCTAACCTTAGGATGGGATTTTTACTAAGTCTTGGTTAGATGACAGGGAAGGCTATGTGATTACCTTGCGGCCCTGGAAGATTGATCTCTACTAGTTGTGGCTAGAGAGAGGCGTGGAAGTACTGAAGACACAAAGACAAAAATATGAATAGAACTTAATTTTTATTGGTGAATATGAAATGGAATATATAGTGGTTAGGAATACCACAAACCACTACCAGGACGGTAGGATCACTTGCCACAAGCATGAGTGGGGCAAGTGAGTTGTGCAGAGTCAGGAAACCAAACAATTGTATTTCCTGATTCAGTCATCAACTCATTTTGAGAGGCAAATAGCAAAAGCAAGAGTGAGAGATTTGTCTTTGAAATGGCCCACCAAAGGCAAAATTGACACATGGTGAATAGTGGTATTCACATCATTGCCCTCTCTTAGATTGGCCTTAGGGGATGGTACTTGCGGAGGAACTTGGCATACACTTGAGAAAAAGGACGGCCACTGGAGAGGAGCTTCACAGTGCATTTGGACCCTTGTTTGAAAGTCACCTCTAAAGGACCAATCCACAGGGAGTCCAACTTATGCGCGCGCCCACCCACACAGTGTTGGTAGTACAGGACATGGTCACCAACATCAAACTCAGGCAAGGGGGAGCGCCCAGCGTTGTCAGGAGAGAGCTCAAGCGCCTTAGTCTTATATGCAGAAGTGTAGGTAGTGGCCTGTATATCAATGATGCGGTTGACTAAGTCTTTGATGTGGTTGTCCGGGTTCATAGCCTTATTAGAGGAGAGTAGGGGAACCCCCAAGAGCAACAGAGTGGTGGCTTCACGCCCATACAACATGGCAAAGGGGGAGTACCCTGTGACCCAATGCTTGCTCAGACAATAGGCAAAGAGTGCAACAGGTAAGTATAAATCCCAATTGGCAGCGTCATAGTAGGTGAGTTTTCTCATGATAGAAACCAGTGTTGAGTTGGTACTCTCAACTGCCCCATTAGTGGAAG
Source organism: Entomophthora muscae (assembly GCA_014839935.2). NCBI lineage: Eukaryota > Fungi > Entomophthoromycota > Entomophthoromycetes > Entomophthorales > Entomophthoraceae > Entomophthora > Entomophthora muscae. The sequence continues at coordinate 333,468 of QTSX02007157.1, read as the reverse complement.
GATTATAGGGGGCAGAGAAAGACTGGTGAGTTCCTAGAGCTTCAACAACAGAGGTTACAAGTTTGGCATTGAAGTTGGTTCTTTTGTCTGACAACAGCACTTGAGGACAGCCATGGCGGTAGAAAACATCTTGTAACAGGAAGGCAGCAGTTGTCTTGGCCGTGATGTCCTTTGTAGGGCAAGCCTCTACCCACTTGCTGAAGTGATCAACAGCAATCAGTATAAAGCAACACCCAGAACGTGAGCGGGGGAGAGGACCTACCACGTCAATGCTGACAGTATGAAAAGCATGTTGAGTGGGAACTAATTTGAACTTGTGGGCAACAGCTCAAGGCCTCTGCAGCTGGCAGTTGTGGCAACTAGCTATGACATCTGGGATTAGCAGGCAAAGGTTTTCCCAAAAGTAATTCTTCTGAAGCCAGTCAAAAGTCTTAGCAATGCCTCTATGCCCAGTCTCTTTATGAGCTTGTGACACCAACAAGAGGCAAAGACTGGGTTGTACATAGGGCAGATACTGATCTTGTACCTTTTTGAAGAGTTGATTGTCGTGTATGAGGGTATCTTTGGATAGCTTGGACAAAGCCAGTTGGACCTCCTCTGTTTCACTCTCCCAAGTAGAATGGTATCCAATTAGTTCATAAAACTGGTCAGCCTCCACAGGATGTAAAGCAAGAATGGGCATTCTGGATAGCCCATCAGCGTGCTGATGTTGAATCCCAGGGCAGTGGAGCACAGTGAAGTTGTAACCTTGCAGAAGTAGGGCCCATCTAGCTAAGCGCCCTTCTGGCTCCTAAATTTGTTGTAACCATTTAAGCAAAGCATAGTCAGTGACAACTGTAAAATGGGTACCATACATGTAGTGGCAGAACTGTTTGACTGCATGCAACACGGCAAGACACTCCTTATCTGTGACACTATAATTCTTCCCATGCTTGTTTAGCACGTGGGAAGTGTAAGCCACAGGATGGTCTACACCCTCTTGTCTAGTTGGGCCAGAATAGCTCTAATAGCAAGATTGCTAGCGTCAGTGTATAGGAATAACTCCTTATCATAGTCAGGATATACTAGGATTGGCGCCTCTTTTAGTTTTTGCTTAAGGGTTTCAAAGGCTTGCTGTTGACTGGCAGTCCATTCAAAAGAAACACTATGTAACAGCTGGACTAGAGGTTCACTAGTATTGGCAAAGTCAGGGATAAACTGTCTGTAGTAGCCCATCATCCCTGGAAAGACTTGTACCTCTTGCAGGTTGGTGGTAGGAAGCATTTTTTCAATGGCCTCAACCTTCTTAGTCATTAGGCGAATCCCTGTTTGGGTTACTTCATGGCCCAAGAATTCAAGACGCTCTTTGAAGAAGGCACACTTGGAAGGTTTTAGTTTGAAGCTAGATTCTCAAATCTTTAGGAACACCTCTTTGAGATGAGCCAGGTGGTTGGTGAAGGTAGCGCTGAAAACTGTTATATCATCCAAGTATACTAGGATGCATGACAGCTTCAAGTTGCAGAGGATGGAATCCATGGCTTGTTGGAAGGTAGCCGGGGCATTGCAGAGTCCCTGTGGCATGCGAGTAGGCTCAAAAAGCCCTTCAGATGTAATGAGCACAGTTTTTTGGCAATCCTTGGGCAATAGGTCAACTTGCCAGTATCCAGATGCCAGATTCATTGTGGAGAAAAACTTAGAGCCTTCAAGAAGTTGGAGAGCATCATTGATACATGGCAAGGGGTATGAGTCCTTCTTGGTCAAAGAGTTCAATTGGCGGTAGTCCATCACAATACAATGACCTCCATCTTTCTTCTTTAAGATGAGTAGCGGGGATGCCCAAGGACTTTGGGAAGGTGCCAGCAGCCCAGCGTCTAACAGTTGTTTGAGCTCTTTAGATACCTGGGGGTCCTCCACACAGCTGCGGCAATATGGTTTAGCACAGAAGGGAGGAGCGTCACCAGTGCCAATCTGATGGATAACGCTTTTGGCTAACCTATAGTTGGTACTGTCCTTAGCAAAGATATCAGAAAATTGTTCTAGCAAGTCTAGCACCTCTTTCTGTTAAACCAGGGACAGCTGTGTAAAATCTTGTGTAGTGAACAAGGATAGGACTTGGGGTTTATCCTCAGATAGGTTAAAATCTTAGAATGTGCCAAAGGGATGAAGAGACATGACATCAGGAGCGCTCAACAACTTGCCATATCCGACAACCTGTCCCCTAGACACAATCATGGAGAGTGCAGTCAGGTTGGCTACCAACAATTGAACAGGGTCCTTATGGGAGACATCTAGTATTCCAGGACAGAGATAAGGTTTGTTGCACCCTAAAGAGGGAGGAGAGTACAACTCCAAGACGGTTTGTTCAGGTAGTTCATATGATATATGGGAGTCTAGGATGACCTGAGAGCCAGGGGGATGGTAACAGCAGACGTGGCTAGGAGAGGGATCCCTTCAGATGCAGGACAAGCCATTGGTGGACATTTCATGTTTAAAGAGTGGGTGTGATATTTGAGGTTGAAAACCCCAGTGGGATATTCCAAGGCACATGTCTTGAGACGTTTCCCGGGAACTTTAACCGGCTCTTCAAAGATCAGAGGGACTTTGTATTCCAGAATATAGAGGTAACCATGTTTCAAGTTGATTATCCCATTATATTCCCTAAGGAATTGGGTGCCAACTAAGAGATTGTAACTCTCGTTTTTCAAGATAACTGCTGGCGCAGCTAGGAGAAGCTTTCCAAACTGCATGGGTAGAGCGTAGTACGCCCCTATTGAGCGGGTCATAGACAATCCAGCTGTGCCATACAACTGGTGATAATTAAGGTCAGGGGCAAGTTTGAGTTTCTTCACAAGCTTGGAGGATACAACGTCAACTGGCAAGCCAGTGTCTAAAACAGCCTTGATCTTCACTTTTTAAATAGATATCTCTACTCAAGTGGTAGTGCAACCAAAGGATGGGAGGACAGCCAAGATATCTTGAGACTCTGCTAGTTCCTTATTTCAATTCCCAATCATGTATCTTAATCCTGGGAATTCCTTATATTCAGTCTGGAGAGGGAGCAAAACAGATACATTCTTGAAGACAGCGTCAGTGACCTTGGCAGCTTCTTCTGACAACTCCACTAGCACAGGGGACCTCTTAGCCTAAGTGAGGTAAGGGAAAGAGACAACTTCTTTGGCTTCAGGCAAAGGCTTAGTGATAGTTGTAGTCTTTCCTGATTGCAATTTATAGGGGACTGTAATGGTTTCAGGAACAGCCAGGACAGAGTACCCATATGCATTGGCGTAGTCAGTATCAGAGTCATCTAGGTCAAAGTCATCAGAGATATTTTGGAACAAGAGGAGGATAGGAGGAGCCTCATTATCAGCAGGCTCAGAGTCAGATATAGAGGGAGGGATGAAAAGAGACTGGGAAGAATTGTCAACCAAGAGCATCTCTGCCTCTAGGTTGACTGTTCTTTTCCTGCCTGCTCTTTTGGATCAGCTCCTTCAACCCGTGGGTTGGTGCAGACTCAAGAATGGTGGCCTATCTGACCACAGTTGTGGCAACCTTGGCATCAAGAAGGATTTTGCAAGTTCATGGTAAGAATGCAAGGACCACAGGAAGAAAAACCAGAGTTAGAAGCAGCTTAACTTTCCTTAACAACTGCTCCAGAATGGGTAAGATGCATGTCCTGCAACAGCGTCTTTATGCTCTTCATAGAGGAAAGCATAGCTTTATGGGCTTTGAAGTAAAGGCACAGAAGCTGGTTAACTTTGAGAGCTTGAGCGCAAGCCATGTAAGCTTCATGGGCTGCCAATTGTCTGCTTGTTATCAGTTGCTGTCCTTCCATGTATAATCTTTCTGCAAACTCAGCTAGCGTCTCTTTAGGCTTGAAAGCAATGTGCATAAAAGCGTCATTTTTTACTTCCAGGCTAAGGTCACCACCAAACTTGTCAATCAGAAGCTGCTTCATATCTTCCCACGTCTCAATGGTGGGTAGTTCAGGCATCACCACCTCCTGGCAAGTTGGATAAAGACAGGTCAGAATATGTTCTTTCTTAACCTTGTCAGATGATCATCCCATGGCAGTTTTGTAGATAGTTAGGAAAGCTGCAATGTTTGAGGGTTTGGGGTCAAAGACTTGCTTAAAGATAGGCTTAAAATGTGCTTTGGGAGTTGGACCATAATTGTTGCTATTGAGAACGTTTATACACAGGGAAAACTCTGCTTTGGATTCAGAGGGGGGCTGTCTAGCCCATTACTGACAAACACTCTCTTCAAGGGTAGTCAGAGTCTCAACAGCACGGGCACCTGTATTGACAGCTTGAGTGGTCTGTTGTGCAGTAGCATCTAGGCATTGAACTTGGGTGGTCACTACTGTGGAGAGCTCAGCCAGTCAAGAAGTGATGGAAGGCCCCACTGAGAGGCAAGGGGCAAACCTGTTGTTCACAGAGTCAATCAAGTCATTCATCTCTTGTATGTCTCTATCCAGCTTAGTATAGTCCCGTTTCAAATGATCCACTTTTTTAGCTAGGGCAATTAGTTCCCTAGTACATTGGATTTGAGGGGCTCTTGGTAAACTAGGGGAGCAACCATCTTTGTCAAAACCCCAACTGGACTAGCAACAGTTGCCATCATCTAACGTAGGGCGGCAAGCTCTTGCTGCAGCTCTGCAATTTGAGTCAGTCAACTCAAGAACCTGGGGGTCAGGTTGAGGCGCCTTAGCAGGACGTCTTTGACTGCAAGTAGTTGTACATAGCTCTCAAATAGCATCCCATATTCTCTGCTCTCAATCTGCTAAGTCATCAGAAGGGGTAGAGGGCGGAACATCTGGCTTGGGCATAGCTAATTCATCCACTTGACTCTGGAGTTTAGCTATAGCAGCAGCAGTGGCAGCTCTCTCTTGATCAAACGCTGTACTGAGTTTCATTAAGGCTGTTAGCAGCAAAGTCTGCTACCTGCTGTAGTTGCTCAAATAAATACATGCTGAATGCATTGAGCTGCTGCACAAGTTGTTTGAAGTTAGTGAGATAAGTGTTTAAAGTGGAATCTACCTGAGTTTGCCAGGGTTGTTCTAGCTGGTGAAACTTGTGTAGATGCTCTCTCATGTATTTGGGGATGGACTGTTGCATTTTTTTGATAGAATTAACCAAACAGGTCTGGGAGGTAACAGAGTTGCGCTGATTGTAAGATACCAAGGAAAACAGGGAATGGATCCACTGTTGGTAGGCAGCAAACTGGTCCCAGTGATGAGTAACTACTGCTTGTAGAGGCAAGATTTCTTGGACGTGGAGCCCCAACACCATTTGATGGTGGGCCAAGGCAGGCTGCACAAAGGACAATAGTAAGTGCTCAGCAGAGCCAGCTGCTGAGAGGAGATGCTGTGGAATTTGAGGAGCCACAATCAATTCATAGTATTCCACTTGACTGAACTGCAGCTGAAGGCAAGGGATGGCTCCTTCACAGGCTATCCCAAGGGCTACCACCATGACTTGTTCTAAGTCAGGGGTACCCATGGGGTAAGCAACTAGGCAGGGACCATTCCTGAGGTTCAGTATAGTAGGGATAATAGGTGGGTTGGCAATATCTTCCTCAATAGGAGGGCTAGTAATTTCAGGTGAAGTTGGCTCTTGTATAGGTGGAGGCAAAGGACCTGAAAACGTGGATGCAAAAGGGGTAACCAAGGGGCTTATAGCCCCTGTTGTGAGCACCATTTTTGTCTTGTTCTGAGGCGCAGCACATACACACAACAGGGAATCCTAACCTTAGGATGATATTTGTACTAAGTCTTGGTTAGATGACAGGGAAGGCTATGTGATTACCTTGCAGCCCTGGAAGATTGATCTCTACTAGTTGTGGCTAGAGAGAGGCGTGGAAGTACTGAAGACACAAAGACAAAAATATGAATAGAACTTAATTTTTATTTGTGAATATGAAATGGAATATATAGTGGTTAGGAATACCACAAAACACTACCAGGACTGTAGGATCACTTGCCACAAGCATGAGTGGGGCAAGTGAGATGTGCAGAGTCAAGAAACCAAGCAATTGTATTTCCTGATTCAGTCATCAACTCATTTCAAGAGGTAAAAGCAAAAGCAAGAGCAAGAGATTTGTCTTTGAAATGGCCCAAAGAAGGCAAAATTGACACATGTTGAATAGTGGTATTCATGACAATGAAAATAAAATATTGAGAGCAAGGTGTAAAGGGTTTAAGGCATTTGGAGATGATTCTGGAGAATTTAGGAGATTAGGAACTTAAAAACTGGAGAAATAAATTACTCTCATCATATTTATGTTCCTTATATCAAAATAGTTAAAATTTCATCACATTATGTCCCTAAATGACAGGCAAGACTTGGAATTTTAACAGATATCCCCACAAGGAAGATGGGGACCAGGATTATCCTCACCAGAAGAAACTACACCCAACGGACCTGGAGCCAAACCATAAGAGTTAGAAACATAGACAACATCACCAGGATTAACAAACCATCCATCCAAATCTAAATTCAATGTTTTTGATTGATTGGAGTTAAGAGCAAGAGGTAACAATTGGTTGATATCCAAATTTAAGCTAACTTCAACTAGGTTCAAAGCAAGCTGGGTCCAGAGCAGACCCAGGTTCAAATCCTGTTCTTGCATTCCCAGAGTAATTAAACCCATTACCAACTAATTCTTCATTTATAGGAGCTTCTAAAGGACCAAAAATAGTCCCATCCTCTATACTAGGTGCCACCAGTTTATTGTTGTCAGGAATATTCTAAAGAAGGTTTCTGACAGGAACAGAAAATTCTCACAGCCCTTATGAAGGATTTATTCAATGAACATTCTCCATGTGCCTTTGTCATTTTTCTGCCCTTAAACCGGGTAACCTGTCTGCCCAATTTACCATTTCCAAATTTTTAGAAACCCAATAATTAGAAATAGGTCTGGTAGTGGGGTATTATATGAACCCCTAAACCCTGCACTGGACTTTATTACCATTTTGAAATAAAGGTTATGAGATGTTGGGTTTCCCAAGTATTCCTCTATTTAATCTTAATCATCTATCAGTTTGATACTCATCCTTCTGGCCTGTCAGCCCCACCACCTGCAGTTTTCTATCTACAAGGTGCTCATTATAGATCTGTCATCTTTCCAAGTTTTCTTTAAAACTCAAGTATAGGGAATAAAATTTTGAGAAAATATTAGCTTTTAATCCCCTGGTCCATACTAAGGAATTGACTAGATTTAACAGAAAGGGTTTTTGGTATATTAATGAACCATGCTGTGATAGTACACATGGAAGCAGTTGTGCAGGCAAGGGCTGATTTGTCCACAATAAAGACTCTATGCTTAAAGTTGGCAAAGGATAGTTGTTTTGGGACAGGTAAAGGCCTAGTAGGTAACATTGGCTACTAGGGGAGGATAAGGTCTCCACCTAGTAGATAACAAAGGACTACTAGGTGTGGGGAATGTACCAGCCTAGCAGATAACATTGGCTGCTAGAGTGCTGGATAGTGTCTGAACCTAGTAGATAACATTGGCTACTAGGGGAGAATAAAGTCTTAACCCAGTAGGTAACAAAGTACTACTGGGGAAAATGACTCTTCAACCTGGTAGGTAACATTGGCTACCAGGGGAATGGGTGATGTAACCTAGCAGGTAACTAAGGAATTCTAAGGAAAGGAGGAGCTGAGGTAGCTCACACAATCCCTTGGACACTTACAGGGGGTCTTTAAGTGGTGACCTTACCTAATTGTCTGGTAAGATGTCCTCATTTGTGTTTTCTTGGAGGCTTTGGGGAGGTCCTGAAGCCATAATAGAGGCATAGATATGCTAAGAGACTTTATCAGGGTAGCTGATTGGGGAAGCAACTACAGAACTTGATAATGAACAGGTCTCTGGGAAGTAAAGTTGATTACTTTGTGACTGAAAGCTCAGAATTAACCACCTGAGAAAGTAAAGACAATTGCACAGAAATGAGGATTGTCTGTGGTGGAATGGCCCAAGTGGAGGTCACTTTCAGGGGCCCATTCAAATGCCAGTACCCTTGTAGACTTATTGCCTTAGTCTGAGGTATTGGTAACGGGGACTGAAAATGGAACCAAGGTGGTTCATAGTGAGGAACAGAACCTTGGTGGTTCATAGCTGAAGGACTAGAAGATCATGGAGAAGTACTAGTTGAAGGACTAGAAGTTGGCTGAGAAGAACTAGCAGAAGTAGAGGAAAGAGCAGGCAAAATGAGCTTGGACTGCTGGGAAAAGAATTAAGAAAAAGAATAATCAGATAAAAGAATTAAGTAAACTGCCAAAATGATATGATAAAAAGATTTAGATAAATATCATATAAAGAAATAAGAGGAATTAGGAAATAGTTCACAGAAAATATACTGTGGATTTATAAGGGATTGATTGAGTAATCAGGAGCCAGAATAGCCAGAAACAGAATGAAGAAACTCTAAGGGCAAAGGCTAGAGTTTGCCAAAATGATTAAGTGAAGCAAGAAGCAAGCAACAGGCGGTTTCAAATGGCTGAAATGTGGAAGAAAACGCGGAGAAAACTGGAGAAGCATTGTAAAAATTAGGGTTCAAAAATCCCCTAAGTAAAACATAGTTGGAAGCACTCAAGTGTGGCCAGAGAAACGTGACAGGAATCATGGCAAACCCGTTCAAAACGCGGAGCAAGTGTTTATCTGGAGCAAGATGACACTGGGTTTGAACCAGGGTCAAGAGCAAGTCATCTGGGCAAAGGTTTTGGCAAACCCACTCAATCTGGACAAATGATTGGCTGTATCTCAAAGCTTGTTTGATCAAGGTTTTAAGGGCTTTAACTGAAGGGTTTAAGCCTAAATGATGAGGGAATAAACCAGGAAAAACTGGTTTTTAATTGGCTTAAGTAAGTTAAAAAGTTTAATATATTATAAAGTAGAAGAAACTGAATATATTAAGCCAGGAAAACTAGAGATCTGAGAGAAAAAAGGACTGAAACAAGGAGCTATAAAAAGGGGATCATTCTGAGACTTTTCAGGGATTGGAAACAGTGGGTAACAAAGTCCACTAAGACTACACAGAGAGCTGGAGACCAGGATAAAGGAGCTAGAGCCTATAATAAGGAGTAGGAGCCCAAGCAAGGAGAAGAAGTCCAGGACTAAAGAGCAGGAGTCTAAGACCAAGTACAAGGAGTCCAAGAGATTGTTGGAGGACTCCAAGTATTGGTACATATCAGTTGTTTCCCAGAGCCCTGGGCCATACACCAGAAGATTTCTAAGGGGATCTTCCTTCTGAAAGCAAATAAAAGCCCATTTTGACCCCTGCCTAAATAAACAAGTAGTAAAAATAGTCCCTATGGATGAATTGCCCAATATCTTCTACCCTAGCCAAGGGGAGGAAGATACCTACTGCCAAAGTTGTTAAAGGTTTGCCACTAGTAAAACTTCCTAGGAGGAGTGGGAAAGATTAATTAGACACCTTGAGATGACAGATAAGTGGAGGGAATTTATTTGTAATGAGTTTACTAGGCTGTGGGAGGATTGGTACAGGCCCACAGAGTATCAAGCACCAGCTGAAGTACAAGTATATGGTGGGGATGCCCGCCTAGTTGTAGGAAAAGTATTGGAAGAGTTTGCAGTAATGCAAGCCAAGTATAAACTTCAAGCTAGCCACCTACCTCTACTAGGGAATGGCAACTCCTTCCAGCCAGTCCTTGGCTATAACCCAGGACACACAATGGGGACTGATGAACAGGAACCCCACACTTACATGTTCCAAGATAAATATAACTTCCTCCCTGCCTACCAACTAAGCATGGACCCTTCCCTCACTACCAAACCTGTTAGAGTGAAGTGATAAGCTGCATGATTCAAGGACAAACAATGAGGGTATAAAAGACAAATTTTGAGTTGCTTGAGAAACAGGATACCAATTCTGGAGGATGGCATCAACATTTTGGAGCCAGTGTTAGTGTAGCAAAAGATGGTCACCAAAATTGTTGCAATCAGAATGATTTGTAGGGGCAAATTAGAAGAGGAATCCGGAGGTGTCAGCGTGTAGAGAGCAGGCCATGATGCAGAAATGGAATCAATGGCAACCTTGACCACAACAGAGACTAGTTTCTCCAAGACAGGGGCAAACAGCCCCAGATGAGCAAACATTTTTGAGAAGACTTCTTTTATGTTAGTGATAATAAGCTATCTAGAAGTAAGTTTCTAGAGGGAGATGGGGAAAGTCTTAAGGGAGTTCAGGATGGGGGGAGGGAATTCTGTGGCATCTGATTGGTTGATGAGAATTTTTCAGCAGTTGGGGGGCCTGCATTGGAATTTGAGTCAATGACGTCATAATTTAAAAAATTCTGACAACCAGTGGGCCGAGCGCTGCCATCCCCAAATAGCGTATAACAAGTAATTTTCTTGTCATAATTATTTGGGGAAAAATAAGGCAGGTCCAGATTTTTGAGGGCTATCTGGGCAACCCCAGCTTTGACCCATTTTTTGTCTATGACGGCATTTAAGTTGTCAATTTCTCTCAGGGGTCTGGCTGTGGTTCTTTGCTGATTTCAGGTTTTGCAAGGGCGCACTATCCCTTCCATTTGATTTTCTACTGTAACAAAACCTATACCTGAGATCTGCCGCTAACATTTTTATGGGCAATATGAACAAGATATTTGGAATAGTAAATATCATCCTTTCAGAAATTATAGATACTATATTTACTACTGCTGACCAAAGGCCCTGGTTCAAAAGATTAATGGTGTACCTTTTTAAGTTAGCGCCAATCTTATGCTGGGCTCTGCCCACCTGTCCTGTGGTCTGTCCAATTCTGAAGGGCTGGTGCCCAGGGTTGATTCCCTGAAATTCTGTTCCAGAGAGGACTTCTTGGGGCAGTCTGGTGGTCATCACCCTTTTCATGGGCAGGGTTTTGATTGGTTACCAAGACAGGCATCAAGATTATCAGACTAATAGTGGGGGCCTCTTCACCTCCATTTGAAAAGTGGTTGTGGTGCTCTGCTGTGATCATCACTAGTACCTTTTCACAAGGTTCTTTGCATCCAGGAGCATATGTGGATCAAATTATGGGAGATTCAATCCTATAAAACGTTGGCTAGTAGCCTGCAGTCTAATTTGGCCAGGGTTTGAATCCTGTTCCAACCCTTGAGTTTCAGAAGGGGGGAAATGACATTTCTGACAATCACTATTGCAGTTGATGTCAATTACTTCAAAATGTGACTGGTTTATGTTTGTTTTGTATATGGATTACTTTTGTTTGCTGTCTGATTTTCAGGATTCTGGATTTGATTTTAACTTTGTTGTGTGCTTGAATATTTTTGTAATCTGGACCTAGATATATAGAACTTTTATCAAGTAACTTGACCTTCAACTGAAACCAGTTGAAATTTGTTATGTGACTGAACCGTTATTGTTTATCTCGGCAGGTTGTAGAACTACTGTAGCATTTATGTCTTTGGGGCTGCTATTACTCTCCCATGAAACTCATAATAGATATTTTTGGCTTTTAGTAGCACTTAAGATATTTTCAGTAGTATTTATAAGTTACAATTTTGAATTTTAAACTTGATGAATTATTTTTAAAGAAATCATCCAAGCTAAAGATTGATCAAGTTTTAGGATTAATTGTATTTCAAAAATGCTGAATAAGTGGAGTATGGATGATGTAATGGCAACAGCACTCATGTTGACACTAAAAATGTTGACAGTGGCCATGTTGACACTTTTAATGTTGACATTATAGTAAAAAGACAACCCGGTTTTACTTAGTATTGTTTCCTGGATGTTGACACTTTTTTAATTGATGAAACACTTTACCCTGAACATTTTTAATATAAAAATTATTTTAAACTACTTTGTTACACTAAAATGACCCCAGAAAGTTCAAAATGTAATAAAAAAATACTATAAGTAATAAGAAATAGGAGATATAAGCAAGTATTTTTCGATTTACTATGTAATTTACACTCTTTATTATAAAATTATTTTTTATTCCCATAAAAATTAAAATTCCAATGAGCCAAAAAATATATTTTATATATAATATTAAAAAATATAAGAAAATTAATATTTAATTTATTATACTTTATATAAGCATAACTGAAAATATCTCATGGCTTAAAGATAAATTAACAAAATATCAGATATTTCATACTAAACCACATTGAAACTGTATCCTAAAATTACCATTTATACCTAAAAAAATTAGTACTATATAATTTAATTAAAAAATTAAAAGTTTGAAAGTAAAAAATATATAGGTAAAGCAAAGCAAGGTTTATTGGGCTAATTAAAGCCACCAGCAAGAGCAGTTGACAACATCCTCAAGGTACTTCTTGATCTCTGCCACCTTATACTTCTTCTTCATCACCTTCTGAACGTCCTTGTTGTAAATTGCGCTATTAATGCTATTTTGATTTGCCCTTCAAATATTGATAGTTGCAAAGATTTGACTGGTTTTGCCTTTGAGTTTGGAAATTCCTTGCCTTCTGCAAATGGGTCTGGTTCAATATCCACCCATTCCGGATTATTGTACCTGTCTGTGGTTGATCCTGGTATGACCTCATCCCAGCGTGACCCCCTCAGCCACTCTGTCTTCCTATTGAGTGATCACTGCCTCTTGTCAACTATTTAAAGTAGAATCATTACTCCTAATAAAGACAAGTTTATCCACATTTGTGTTGGCTTTTATAATCTTCAAGCTTTTCCTGTCCTTTCTGCCAAAAGGACTTTTACATCTTGTTTTCCAGGAAATTAAGGTATGTGCCCTTAATTTTGCCCTGAAGGCTAACCCAAGGCTAGCTTCAAACCTCAAATCTTTTGTAATAAAGATTTCCTGCTGTGTCCTCCAGGATGTTGTCCCCTGGAGCCAAACACAACAAAATGGTGCTCACTACAGGGGCTGCAAGCCCCTTGGTTACCCTGTTCCCACGCGCATTCTCTGGTCCCTCTCCCTTTGTTTCCAAAGTACCAGATCAACCTAAAGTTTCTAGTCCCCCTCTAGAAGAAGACATTACCAATGCTCCTGCAAATCCTATGGTATTGGTTCTGTCTCCCAGGCCCTTGTGGGCCCCCCTTCCTGCTTTCTCTCTCAACTATGAGCAAGCCTGTGCTGCCGCCTGCTCCCTTCTTCATTCTGGCACAGTAGCCATGCACTCTATCCCTGGCCTCCGTCCCGGGTACGCCTCCAAAGACCTGTACTCCTTCCTTTTGGACTTTGGTCTCCCCCCTGCGTTGATGGAATCCATGGATACTATTGGCGTGTTGGTTAACCAGTTCATCCAACCTGCCCTAGTTCACCACCAACTTGCCTTGGGATCCCAGAATCAACTGTTAGATGCTGTAGCCTCTGCTGTCTCAAATAACCACACTCAAAATATGGCCTACCAAGAATGGTCACACAGTCTCTTTGCTTGTATTTCTGACAACCAGCGCAACTTGTTGGCGTCACAGAAGTATTTAACCACCTCCCTGAACTCCCTTTGTTCCTTGCTCCCTGGATACATAAAGGATCAACTATGCAAATTGGATGAACATCAGGCAGCCTGGCGTGAGCAAATTGAGGCTTTTCTGCTTAACCATTGGCAGGATTTTGAGACTCTGGTTAGTGAACTCAATCAATTCAGGGAGCATGTCAACTTGCAACTCAAATTGATAGGAGCTCATGTCAATACTTGGGGCCGCCACCTGCAGCATCAATACGGTCTAGATAAGGCTGCACTAGGCAACACTCTATACCAAGTGCAAAATTATGTGGATGACCGGGTGGCCTCTATTGAGGTGACTCCTCCCGCTCCTCCTGTTGGGACCCCTTCTGATTTTAAAACCAAAGTATGGGAGGCCATTGCCGAGCTCAAGGCTACCACTCGACGCCAAGCTTCTGTGCAGCCTCCCCCTCCAGTTGAACCTATGCCTGACCCTTGTATTGCCTCCCTCACTGATCAGGTGGCTACCTTACAAGGTGAAATTGAGTACTTAAGACAGCGCCTCTCTAATTCTGAAGATTTGTCATCTGAATCTGAAGATGAAGAAGAAGGGGTGAAGTTGTTAATACTCCCGCTCATGACAATCATGGTTGTTGCCCTGGTCTAGAAGGTCAACCCCGGGTCCACTGTGTGCGTGCTCTAGATCAACTTGCCAAAGTGACAAATGATGTAGCTGATAGGCAAGACGCGTTGGAAAGAGAGGTCCAAAACCTCTCCCGCTTTACAGAGACTCTAAATGGACAAGTTGCCCCCTTGGTTGCTCAGACCACCTCCCTGGCTACCCGTGTCAATGGGATTGCTGGCACCTTGGCAGTACAACAAATCAAGATTGATGAATTTGGGACTGCTGCCACAACTGCCTGAGACATTAGTGGGCAAAACAGCTCTACCTTGGACACTTTAGAGGAAAGCCTTTGACTCCTCTGGGCTAGACAACCTGCTGCTGAATCCAAGTTTGAGGGCAACCCACACATTAACGTCCTCAATCCTGGTGAAAACAGCCAGTCCTTGTCCTCGTCCATTGACCCAAATTATAAGCCAACCTTCAAGCAGATATTTGATCCCAAAACCTCTACCATTGCTGCTTTTCTGACCATTTACAAAACTGCAATGTGTAGGGCTACTGAAAAACTCAAGAAGGAACACATCCTTACCTGCCTCCATCCCACTTGCCAGGAAGTTGTGGTCCCTGAGCTCCCTTCTATTGTCACCTGGGAGGATATGAAGCGCCTCCTTATTGAAGAGTTTGGAGGAGACCTCAGCTTGGAAGTCAAGAAAGATGCATTTATGCATATTGCTTTCAAACCCAAGGAAACCCTGGCTGAGTTTGCAGATTGTTTCTACATTGAAGGCCAGCAGTTAATTACTAGTTGACAGTTAACTCCCCTGGAAGCCTATACGGCTTGTTCAAACGCTTTGAAGGTGAACCAGCTTCTATGTCTACACTTTAAGGCACACAAGGCTTCACTCACTTCCATGAAGAGTATTAAGACGCTCTTACAAGACATGCATTTGACACATGGAGGTACAGTGGTGCGTGAGAATAAAGCCAATAATGCTGGGACCACCTCTTGTACGCCACACATTATGACTCTGGGTACTAGTGGACAGGCTAAGAGACAAGGCTGTCATAACTGTGGCCAGATTGGACACCACTTGCGCACTTGCACTAATCCCCAAGTGGAAGGTTGCAATCCCAAGGAACAGGCGGGAAAAGAGAGGTCAGCTTAGAAACAGAGACACTCTCTGCTGACCAATCTCCCCCGTCTCCCCCTGATCCTCCGTCTGATGAGGAAGCTCCCTCTTCCTCTGGCCCAACTATCCTTCATCTGTTTCACAACCTCTCCAGTGATTCAGAGCCTGAAGATTCTGATAGTGAAGACTCTGATAGTTATGGCTATTCTGTCCTGGCTGTTCCAGAAACTATCCCTGTACCCTACAAGCTTTGCTCTGGGAAGACTACCACCACTTCCCGGGTACCTACAAGTGAAGCTAAATCCATGGTGGCTCGCCCTTACCTAGCTCAAGCCCACCAACCTCCTGTCTTGGTTGACTCTTCTGAGGAAGCAGCCAAGTTAGCCAAAGCTCTTTTCCACAACGTAACTGTATCTCTTCCACTACAGACTGTGTATAAGGAAATTCCTGCGTTACGGTGTATGCTGGCCAAATGGGAAAAGGAGCTAGAGGCTGCGCAAGATGTGTTGGCAGTCTTGCCTCCCTTTGGGAAAGATACAACCCGCGTGGAAGTATCAATCCAAAAGGTCAAAATCAAGGCCATCTTGGACACGGGTTCCCCTGTCAATGTGGTATCTTCCAAGCTAATGAAGAAACTTAAGTTGGCCCCTGACCTCAACTACACACAGTTGTATGGCACAGCTGGCATGGCCCAAACTTGAGCCATTGGTGCCTACTCCGCTCTACCCATGAGGTTTGGGAAACTCCTTATTGCTTCCCCTGCTGTGGTCCTAGAGAACAAAAGCTATGACCTCTTGGTTGGTACTCAGTTCCTCCAAGAATATAACGGAATTGTAAACTTACAAGATGGATACCTTTTGCTCTTGGGATATGAAGTTCCTTTGATTTTTGAGGAACCTCTGCGCCTTCCAGGCAAACGTCTTAAAACTTGCGTGCTTGAGTACCCTACGGGTATCTTCTCACTCAAGTATAGGACTCACTCCTCCAACATGTGTACCCCTCCTCCTTCCTGCCCTGCGGAAGAAGGGGTACCCCTGCTAGCGCCAGCTGCTATCACCATCCCCCTGGGCTCTCAAGTGGTGATTGACTCCCAGATTTCCTATGAGCTGCCTGAAAAGTCCTTCTTGGAGCTTTACTCACCTGAATCTTTAAGTTGTACCAAGCCTTGCCTGTGTCCTGGGATTTTAGACCAAACCCACAAAGAGCCTGTACAATTACTGCTTGCTAACCTGACAGCCCTGCCCATGCAAGTAACCAGAGGCCAGGTTGTGGGTCATGGTTGTGTACTTGGAGCAGAACAAGTATCTTCCCTCTACCCCTTTGGAACTTTCAGTGATTTCAACCTACCTGAAGATGATCCTCAAGTTCTCTCCTTGTTCACTGCTGCTGATTTCCCCCAACTGTCTCCTGTTCAACAAAAAGACGTGTTGGACCTGCTCAATCAGTTCAGTGACATCTTTGCCTCTGGACCTACGGACTATGGCCTAGCTAAAGGAGTCATCCATCAGATTGATACTGGGGATGTGCCCCCTTTTTGTGCTAAACCATACCGCTGTAGTAGGGTGGAAGATGCTCAAGTGTCTAAAGAACTCAAGCAACTTCTGGACGCTGGGTTACTGGCTCCTTCCCAAAGTCCTTGGGCTTCCCTGTTACTGATCCTCAAGAAGAAAGATGGGGGACACCGCATTGTAATGGACTATTGCCGCCTGAACTCTCTCACTAAGAAAGATTTGTACCCCTTGCCCAGAATTGACAATGCTCTCAGACAGCTGGGTGGTTCCAAGTTTTTCTCTGCCATGGATCTAGCTTTGGGGTACTGGCAGGTTGACTTATCACCTGAAGATTGAGAAAAGGCTGCGCTTATTACTTTGGAGGGCCTCTTTGAACCCACTTGTATGCCCCAGGGATTATGCAATGCCCCTGCCACATTTCAACGGGCTATGGACTCCATCTTACAAGACCTAAAACTCTCTTGTGTCCTTGTGTATCTTGATGATATCACTGTATTCAGCGCTACCTTTACTGACCACTTGGAGCATCTCAAGGCTGTCTTCATCAAGATTTGTGAGGCTGGCCTGAAACTCAAACCCTCCAAGTGCTCCTTCTTCAAGGAACGTCTTGAGTTCCTAGGACATGAAGTCACTCAGACTGGAATCTGCCCCATGAATAACAAGGTGGAAGCCATTGACAAGATGCTACCTCCCACAAATCTTTGAGAGGTACAAGTATTCCTTGGTATGATGGGCTACTACCAACAATTCATCCCTGACTTTGCTGAACTGAGCAAACCCCTTGTCCAATTGCTTTGCAACGTCCCCTTTGAATGGACTGACAGCCAACAACAAGCATTCAAAGCGCTGAAGGCCAAGCTCAAGGAGGCTCCTATCTTAGTCTATCCTGATTATGATAAAGAGTTCATCTTGTATACTGACGCTAGTGGAGTAGCTGTGGGTGCTATCCTTGCCCAACTTGACAATGAAGGTGTAGATCAACCTGTAGCCTACTCATCAAGGGTCCTTAATAAGCACAAAAAGAACTACAGTGTCACCAAGAAGGAATGTTTGGCAGTGCTGCATGCAGTGAAACAGTTTTGGCATTACATCTATGGAACCCACTTCACGGTAGTCACCAATCACTCCTCCCTCAAGTGGTTACAACAGCTAAAGGAACCTGAAGGTCGGCTAGCGTGTTGGGCTCTACGTCTGCAAGGGTATGATTTCACTGTGGTACACCGTCCTGGGGCCCAACATCAGAACGCTGATGGCCTGTCAAGGATGCCAATCCTGGCTATCCATCCCGCTGATGCTGATTGACTATACGAGCTAATAGGATATCCTGACTCTTGGACCACTGAGCCCAAAGACATCCGCTTGGCCCTACAGACCCTATCCAAGGACACTATAATTTGTGATAGACAACTCTTCAAAAAGGTTAACAATGCCTACCTACCCTACGTTTGCCCTAGTATGAGGATAGCCATCATCCTTCAAGCTCACATTGATACTGGCCATGGAGGCATAGCCAAGACTCATGACTGGCTATGCAAAAACTTCTACTGGGAAAACATGCGCCTCTTGATCCCTGATGTCCTTGCCTCCTGCCATTCCTGTCAACTCCAACGTCCTTGTCCCTCCCAACACCAGTTCCAACTCATCCCTCCAAAGCATGCCTTCCATACAGTGAGTATTGATGCTGTTGGGCCCTTCCCCCAGTCTAGGTTGGGATGTTGGTTTATTTTGGTTGCTATAGACCACTTTAGCAAATGGGTTGAAGCCAGAGCAACAAAAGATATAACAGCTAGGACCACGGCTACTTTCTTGCTGCAAGACATCTTCTATTGACATGGCTGCCCTCAAGTCCTGCTCTCAGACAATGGCACCAATTTTAATGCTTGCCTCATCACCTCTATTGTCAAAGCTATGGGGACTCACCAGTTGTTCTCTGCGCCATATAATCCCTCCACCAATGGGACTGTCAAACAAGCAAACTCCACCCTGGTATCCATCATAAGAAAACTCACACTCTCTGACGCTGCCAATTGGGACATGTTCCTCCCTGCTGCCCTCTTTGCCTACCGCCTTAGTAGACACCGGGTGACTGGTCAATCCCCTTTTGCCATGCTTTATGGACAAGAGGCCACTACCCCCTCAATCTTGGGACCTCCTTTGATTGAGTTTGATACATCTGCAAATCCTGAGACCCACGTGAAAGACCTAACCAACCGTATCATTGACATCCAGGCAACCGCCTACTCCACTGCTTATAAGGTTAAGGCTTTGGAGCTCTCTCCATCCAATGCTGCTAGAGCCCCCCTTCCCAAATACCAAGTAGGCAATCTAGTTCTCTACTACCAGAATTGTACAGGTGGTAGAGCCCACAAGCTGGATTCCCTCTGGGTTGGGCCCTGTGAGGTTACCTTCAAGAAGGGCGTCAAGTACACTGTGAAGCTACTATTGTCTGGCTGTCCCTTTGCCCGCGTCCACTCCAAATTCCTTTGCAAGTATCAACTCCCTCTGTCCAATCTTGAGGGGGGAGATGTTGTAAATTGCGCTATTAATGCTATTTTGATTTGCCCTTCAAATATTGATAGTTGCAAAGATTTGACTGGTTTTGCCTTCAAGTTCGGAAATTCCTTGCCTTCTGCAAATGGGTCTGGTTCAATATCCACCCATTCCGGATTATTGTACCTGTCTGTGGTTGATCCTGGTATGACCTCATCCCAGCGTGACCCCCTCAGCCACTCTGTCTTCCTATTGAGTGATCACTGCCTCTTGTCAACTATTTAAAGTAGAATCATTACTCCTAATAAAGACAAGTTTATCCACATTTGCGTTGGCTTTTATAATCTTCAAGCTTTTCCTGTCCTTTCTGCCAAAAGGACTTTTACATCTTGTTTTCCAGGAAATTAAGGTATGTGCCCTTAATTTTGCCCTGAAGGCTAACCCAAGGCTAGCTTCAAACCTCAAATCTTTTGTAATAAAGATTTCCTGCTGTGTCCTCCAGGATGTTGTCCCCTGGAGCCAAACTTGACAGTCCTCCTGATAGTCCTACTCCTTGGACTTTTGCTTCTTGGGGGCCACCCAGTTGGCCAGGTTGCAAAACTTGGAGACATTTCTGGCCTGCTCCTGCTGCAGCTTGGAAAAGAACTTGTTGTATTTGGGGTTGGACCCAAACTTTACCTTTAGGTTCTTGTGCCACACTTCCAGGCTGGAGGTGGTCTTCATCTCCCCCTTGAGGCAGGCGCCCTGGCAATTCCAAGGGGCAGTAGCCCTGCTCTTTCCTCTCTGGGGAGTCACCATCTTTCCCACCCATTGGCTCTTGAAGTAATCCAAGTAACCTTTGAAGATGGTGGAGTGCTTCTTGATGTAAGCGTCCTCCAGGAGGGCCTCAAAGCCAATCCCAGTATGCTCTAGGTGCACAAAAGCCAAGGCAGCAAACTAGGTGACAGCAAAGCGGCACTTCCCCTTACCATCATTAAGATACTTCTCAAAAAGGTCCTTCTCGCTCTTGAGATTCTTGATGAGGGCCTGCCTAAAATGGAAGAAGCAGCCCTGCACTTCTTCCATTGAAGGTGGCCTCAAAGGCTCTGAACTGAGCTTGCTCAAAGTCCATAATGATAACCTTTGGCCCAAGTGAACGCACATGAGCTAGCTGCTCTTTGGCTAGGGTTGACTCATCCTTCTCAGCAGAGGAGAGATTTGCCCTTGTGGCATGAGTGGGAGGGGGAGCTGGTTGGTGGGAAGGGAGCACAAAGCATCCCAGACAATCTTGAAGGCTCTGGTGTAGACTTCTGTCTTAGCACCAGGAAGGAGAAAGAAGACAAGGGGGATAACAAGGGCATTGAATTGCCCGTGTAGGACCCAAAGCTGCTTGAAAAGGGTTGGGCAGGTTGCAAATGTGCTGTTGTATAGCCAGGTGGTAGCAGTGTTGAGATACTCCAGTTTTTGGGTTGTGACGTAGGCTATAATCCTATCCTCCACTTCCTGCCCATTGTCATGCAGCAGAAACATCTCTTTGTCCTCAGTTTTCTTGAAGGCATTGGAAAGGACCAGGTCTTCAATGGTTGTGGCACTATTGGCCAGGGGGTTTAAGGCTTGGTGCCTATCACTCACAAACTTGACCAACTTGGTGTGGGTAGGGACCCTCTTGAGTTTGTTAGGGGACAGGTGCTTACATGCAAGCACAGCCAGCTGGGTTGGGGAAAGGTCCTTTTATGTGGGGCATGACCTGCACCAGATATCATTTGAGAAGGCAGACAATGGTTGTGTTGGGCATCACACAAGTGTGTTCACCCTTGATGGTCTTTACCAGGTCCCAGCGCTCAGTGTTGAGCCGCACTGGGCAGGAGCAGTCCTCACAGGTATAGTGCCGGCTCTTGAAGCCCCGGTTGGCATTATTGCAGCTGAAGATATACCTGTTGGCCACCATGGCAGGCCCTCCTTTAACACTCATGATGGGGAAAAACTTGGGTAGGGTGGAAGGAACCTTAAACTTCCTGTCAACATTGCAGATGTTGGGAGCCAATAGAGGGTCCCAGGGGCCAGCAAGAGCATGGCAGAAGCCAGGGAAGTAATTGGGGTAGGGCTTGGTATCATCCCCAGATGAGCTTGAAGGGAGAAGTCTGGTGGCAGGGGGGAAGTAGAAGGGGGCTTATCTGGGTGCTCCTTGTGTGCAGGAGACTTATCCTTGGGTGAGGTCTTTTTGACTTGTCACTGCTTCTTTTTGGGCTCCTTGTCAGAAGCTGAGTTGTAGAAACTGTGGTCTGTAAGGGATCCATCAGATTCCTCTCCCCCAGTGGAGTGAGCAGGGCTTTTCTCAGGAGAGGGCTCAGGGGAGGGCTTTAGTGAGGGCTTTGGGGATGGTTTGGGAGTGGCCTTCTTTGATGAGACAGGCTTCTTCTTGGTAGGTTTGGTTGGCTTTGAAGGACAGTTGGTTTCTTTGGGCTGCTTAGAGGTGTTTTTGTCCTAAAATAATAATTAAAAGAGCTTAAAATAAAGCAATGTATGTAAAAAACAAACAAAATAACTTAAAAAGCATAATATATAAAAAGTAAATCTTAGGTTTTTATTGGCATTTCAAAGTTAAAAAATACTTGTACAGTTTTTATTTTATTATAGTTTTAAATAACAAGTTAAAAGTTAAGAGAAATATGTAAAAGTATTATCTTTAGATATAGATTTTATTTTGAAATTTAGAAAATATGGAAGAGAAAAGTTAAAAATACAACATATCAAAAAATCAGAAGTTTTTATTATGTAAAACATAAAGTTTTATATGTGAGAACTGAAAAGCGTTGACATTATGAGTGACAATTAGTAAAAAAAGCTGAATTCTCACTGCCAATTAGAAAAATTGTAGACATTATTTTTGACAACATTCTCACTGTTGACATTATTTTGAAAATTTACTATGAAAAAACATGGTACTCTTAATTAAATTTACATGAGCTAGCAAAAACTAACTGTTTTTGTGTATTTTTGTTCACATATAAAAATTAAAAAAACATGAAAATAAGTAAAAAAATTCAAAGTTCCTTATTTCTTTATTAGAAATGATGTTTTGGGGGTAGGAATATGATATTTTACCACTGTGTATATGTGAAGTTGTTAAGAAAGCTGTCTTCAGTATTGAAAAGGGTAAAGTGTTGATAACGTCACTTACTGTGAGAGAGGGGGGCTAAACTAACTAAGTTTGGCTCCCATCCTGGAGGGAGGATCCACCAGGACACCATCCAGTGCAGGACTGGTATGGTCGCTCAAAGGGGTGTTCATAGAGAGAACGCGGCAGATAGCCGGGGAAAATAGGAGTCCAAACCCATCAAAATCATTCCGCTAAGTAACCAGGAAGCATGCTTGGGAGTGGACTCTGGGATACCCAAGCCTTCTTCTGAGACCAGGACAGTTGGGTCCTCAGAGGGGAGGGGCATAGGGCAGGCCAGGCCAGAGGGGGTAGAGGAGGCTGTCTCAACGGCAGGGAACTCAAGGTCATCACAGGTTAGACTCCTCACAACGTTCTCACTGGTAGTGTATATGTCCTGAGCGTGTGCAGGGATATCCTCAAAAATGTGCAAGAACTGATCGGGGTTGGTACCAACATAGAGGAAGGAATTAGAAATACAACCCCAAAGATCTGGAGAGGTAGACCAAATCATTACCAAGGCTGGGGCCAAAGTAAAAACCACAAACTTGAACAGAGGCACTATCATTTTAATTTGGGGTTTGAAAGAAAATCCCAACAATGGCAGGTGGTTTTCTGTAGGATTTATTTTCCTTTAGTCTCAAGCACAAGATAAAAAAAGGGGGTTCAGAAACAAGCAAAAGTCTTCTGAACTTAAGAAGAGGGCAGGGAGCGGCAACCACGGGCCAAAGGGTTGGAGAGCGTATAGATGAGTTATAAAAGAGCATATATGAAGCCTCAGCAAAAGCGAAGCAAGAATAAATTCTAACTTAAAATAGGTAAATATATAGAATTTACTACTAATTTTTAAAATTGAGTTAATTCCTTCAAAGCAAAAGAGGTAAGCTTTAACTTCGATGTTAACAATGTCTATAGAGACTTTGGAAAGCTGCAAGAAAGCCCAAAAAAGGGGGGAATAGGTAAGGATAGAGAAAACCAATACTAACACTTTAGACAGTCAGAAGGGGCCAAGCAAGGGACTCAAAAGACAACAAAAATTTCTAAGTTTAAAAGGTTCAAACTTTAATTGTAAGAATGAGCAAGCAGGGGACCAAAAGTCCCCTGTCTTGCTTTAAGGAAGCCAAGTTGAAATTTAAAGTCACCTGACCCAAAGGTCAGATTTGATTGGTTTCAAGAGAAATTTTGCAGGTAGAATCCAATGGGTTGGGAGGGTTTCCAACAATTTCTGACCTCAACTCTGATTGGCAGACATAAATGGAGTGTTTCAGGGTGGCTTCTAATCCAGTTGGATTGGAATTTGATAATTTAACAGTAGTGCAACCTGATTGTTTAGATTTGATTAATTTTAAATGTGGATGGGCCCAAGCCAAAAATTAATCTAAATTAATCAGGGATTCTTCCCAAGTGGGGACAGAGTCCAAAGCACTATTATTTACCACTTGGGAAGGGTATGCCAACACAAATCTCTTATCAATTGTGTGGGCTAAATCTTCAAGGGAATTGAGGGGCTTGGCCGGCTTCTAAGCAGATTTTTTTGTGCAGCGCGGGAAGATTGTCCTATCCAGGGCTAAAGGGGGGAGTGACTTTACACTTATGACATTCTTTATAAGAGGTGGCATATTAATTTAAGCTTAATTGTGCCACTCTAATTTGCTTAACTCCACCCTGGCAGATGATCACGAGCAAATAAACGACATTTCTGAGTATTGACATTATTTTTAATAATAAATTCTATATTAAATTACATAGTAACTCACGCTTAAATTATTGGATTGCTGTTAGCCACCAATTCACTTAATATATTAAAGCCGGAATAAGTGCCACATATATTTTTTTAAGATGAACCTTTCAACAATCAACTGTATGTGCACTGTCTTTTTCTATATATTAATTTAATAAAAAAATATTTTTAAATGCACACTTAATTTTTTTACTGTAGATGTTTCAGTTTTAGTATTAAAAATAAGTTTGGCTTAAAAAGTGTCAACATTGACACTTTTACGTTGTGAAAACAAATAAAAAAATAAACTAATTTTTATTAGTAAAAGTAAAGGAAAAATCTGGTTAAATTGAGTTTTTAATTGAGCTTGATATTAAATTGTGTCAAGATGGCCACAATTTTGTCGTGTTTTCTGGGTTCACACCCCTGAACGCTTTAAAAAAAATAATTAAGCTAGCGCGACTAGCAAAAACATAGGATATTTAGAGTTTCGAGTCGACAGTGACCATGTCGACAAAGTGTCAACATGGGTGCTGTTGTCGATGTAACTAAGTTATAAAATATTCAATCTGATGCTTGGGCATAGCAAGAAAATATTGACTTCAATGCTCACTTTCTTTGAAAAGTGAGCCCATGCACAAGCCAAGGATTGGTTTCATAATATGGGATAAAGTTTTATTCATTGTAGACAGTTGGGCATTCTTGGATAGAGGTATCCTGAGGATGTTTGCTCTGGTAAATGCCTGGAGAGTTTCATTGAGGTAAGTTATATCTGGGTTAAACTAGGCACTTAGAGGAGGGGTGCTAGTCAACTAAGTGCTCGGCATGAGGTTAGATTCTCATAGCTTTTTATTCTAGCTGACCTGCTATCTTTTACAATTTCTTACTATTCAGAGCTGCTGGGAAACTGTGCAGGATTGCATTCCTCAGAAAAGTTTGATCAGATAGAGACAAATGGGATACCTACCCTTTTGATAGCTTGTTTATTGTGACAAATTATAATGTCAAAGATAAAAAACAGTCTTTAGATAGCATGATTTTCAAGTTAAATGCACAATGCAGAAGACACTTGTCATTGTGATCAGTCTAGTTGAAATAACTTGGTGTATTTTTATAATAAAATTACTTGAAGAGTGAATATATAATATTTGCATAAAGAATTGTTTGTATCCAAATAATAATCTATGAGAGATTGGATTTATGAACAAAGCATAGTTGATAAGATTGTTCTGGAGTGAGTAATGTCCTGGTTTTGTTAAGCAAGGGGGCTAGTTAGGACTTTGCTTAGGAGCAAAGTTTCTAGCGTCAGGAAAGGGGGCTCGGATGCGATCCTGGTTGGGGGGAGAGCCAGTGTAGGGTGCCAACTTAGCCTGAGCAGAGTTCCAATTGGAAAAGAGTGCATAAAAGGGCTCACGAAGGAGTTCAGGTTGACTGCTAACTTTCTGCTTCAGGACTTGGACATCAAGATTGAAGATGTACATGGGGCACTGTGTGTTGTGGTTATTTTGGCACCAGGCACAGTAGTAGCCAGCTAAAAAGGGGTCTGCATATGAGGGTCTCTTTACAAAAACTGGCATTGGAGAACTCCGTGGAATGGCCTGTCCAGGGGAACTGGAACATAATTGGGGAGAAATGGTGTGATGTTCTGTATATGGCAGAGATTGCTGGATAGGTATTTGAGAAAGAGATGATTGAATAGATCCCTGTAGCTTTTGCAGCTGTGCAAGCGAAAAGGGATGAGCTTGGACATTATTTGAAGGAGGTCTAAAGGTAGATGGATGAGCCAGAACCTGAGTATGCCCTTGAATAGATGGATGAGCTGAGCTCCGGGGGAGTCCCTGGGCATAGGCATGAGAAGGATGTCCAAGTTTAGAGAGCTGGGGATGGGGGGGTTGGGGAGTTTGGACAAAGATATAAGGGCGCTCCTGGACAGATCCATTAGCATGTAAAGGAGGTCGCAGGGCAGATGCCTTAGCACGCGAGTTACCAGAGACTGCTGGCTGGGAGTAGGTAAGAGGCTGTTGAGGGCGGATGGGGATATTATGGCTAAGTATAGGCTTGGAGATGGAGTAAGGGTTTGTACTTGTTAAGTAATTAAGCGAAGTATCTGTCGCCAGGGCAGCAATGCCGTTTAAGGGCAGGGAAGCAGCTGCATTTGTGTTTGGCTTTGGGTGGATCTTTGATGCAATAGATGAGGTAAGATGAGAGGGCGATAGCTGTGGGCTTGAGTCGTAATCATCTTCGTCAGGTGATTCAGGTGCAGGTGTATATTGCTTATCTCCTTTGTCACTCTCTTCTGATTCAGTCCATCTGGCGACATTGGGTACTACCCTGCTGGTGCGTCTTCGAGCACCACGTCCAAGCTGCTCAGGTGCCACTTGCTCAGAAGTTCTTTCCTTAAGGAGGTTGGCCCAGAATTCATCAGTAGCCTGTTCAGCTTCAGCATCAGTAGTGGTCCAGACTCGTGAAAATCCAAATGCCCCTTGGTCAGTCTCCTGGGAAGACTGGTTGGCTTTGGTACTCCTATCTAGGAGACTATCTAGCTCTTGGTCTGTGTAATTTATCTCCTTATTGGTTTCATCTTCTGCAAAGAGGGCCTTTGCCCCGTGGCGGATGATGCTGCGGATGTCCTCGGTGTCAAGTGCGGTTTCACCCATCTTTTGAACAATGAGTTTATCAAGCACCATCTTGCGCTTAGCAATCTCTATCATGCGCTCCTCGATCGAGTTGCGGGTCACCATGCGCAGCACTAACACATTATTGAGTTGGCCAATGCGATGAGCTCGAGATAAAGCCTGCAGGTCTGAATGGGGATTGAAATCAAGATCATAAAGAATGACAGTGTCTGCTGTGGCCAAATTCATACCAACACCGCCGGCTCGTGTTGTCAATAGGAAGACAAAGATGTCAGAGTTCTTATGGTTGAATTGATCGATATATGACTGGCGCTTTTCAGAAGTGATGTCCCCATCAATGCGTAAATACTTGTTCTTCTCGCCAACAAGATAGTCTTCAAGGATATCCAGCACTATCTTGAACTGTGAGAATATCAGAACGCGGTGCCCATTGCTTTTTAGAAGCTTGAGAATGCGATGAAGCAAACGGAGCTTCCCACATGATTCAATCAACCGACGCTGCACCTCCTCCTGTGACGCTCCATCATCAGTTGGCTCGACTCCTGGAATCAGGTAAGGATGGTTTAAAACCTTGCGCAGCTCCATAAAGATGTTAACGAGTGACTGGGGCTTGATTTTGACATTCTCAATGAGCTGCCCAGGTGCAATTGACTTCAACAGGTCGATGTCACGGCTGAGTGCTGCCTTGTAGATCTCCTTTTGCAAAGGAGTCATGGAGATAGGAAGCATCACCTCAACCTATCATGTCAACATAGGAAACAACACTGGCTTACTTTCTTAGGCAGATCCTTAAGCACAGCATCTTTTGTTCGGCGAAGAAAGTAGGGAGCCAGCAGCTTATGGAGATCTACCACTGATTCCTCACTTAGATCAGAATATTTAGCAAGGAACTCTTCCTCTGACTGAAAGCGTTGGGGGTCCATAAAAGACATGAGAGTATAGAGCTCATTGAGGTTGTTCTGAAGTGGTGTACCAGTCAGAAGAACACGATGGGCGGCTTTAATGCTGTTGACTTTCTTAAAGCCAGCTGTTTCGCTGTTTTTAAGGCGCTGGCCTTCATCCAGGATCAATGCCTCCCAGTGGTGTATCCTGTTGAACCTAAAGGTCTCGCTGGATAGAGTGTCATATGTAGTAAGCAAGACATGAGCTCTTAGTGTGCCATTGGAATTGAATAGACCTGAGCCCTTGAGCACTTCACGTTCAGCAGCACCTCCAGTGTAAATGGCAACAACAAGCTCAGGAGCCCAGAACATAAATTCACGAAACCAATTGGGAATGACTGCCTTGGGAACAATAATTAAGAACGGGTAGGCATTGGCTTTGTGATAAATCAGATTGAGAAAGCAGATGACTTGAATAGTTTTGCCTAGTTTGGTTAGTAACTGGCTTAGCATAAAGATCACCTAATCCCATTTCATCTGCCAAAATAGCTGGCTTTCGATTACACCACTGATAATAAAGCCAACTTAAATGTTAGTTTATAGCCAGCAGCATTCTTACTTGAGACCATTGAGCTGGTAGGGGTAAAGTTTACCTTGTGTCAGAAAGGGAGGCTGCTTTATCAGTTCCACAAATTTAAGATCTTTGGGAGACACTTCCTGGGGAGGAGGAATAGATAAAGATTTAAAGTACTTCTCAATCAAGGGGACAAGTTCATTGTAGACTTTGAGCTTGGGGACAAAAGGCTCCCAGGAACCTAAGTGAATGTTAGTTCTGGAAAACAAAAAGCATTACTTCTATCAAATGAAACACCTTTCCATTTCACTAGAACCTCACTGATATTTGAGAGCTTGAAGGCTGACTTAATCTTGGAATTAATAAGCTCAACATCAAGAACCATTTCAGGTGCAAGCCAGTCATCTTCAACAACATCTTTAAATGAAGGAATCTCTTCTAGCCTCTCCATTCGAGTAAGAAATTTTTTCACTTTTGCCTGGCTTTTATTTTTAAGCCAGGCAAGAGAAGTCCAGGTTGCATCATGATAAGAGCGGTTCTTCCAAGTTACACAATAAACTTGTTCAACTCCAACTACCAAAATAAATAGGAATCATTATAAAAAATACCTTTCTTGAAAG
The DNA here is from genome assembly GCA_014839935.2 of Entomophthora muscae. Taxonomy (NCBI): domain Eukaryota; kingdom Fungi; phylum Entomophthoromycota; class Entomophthoromycetes; order Entomophthorales; family Entomophthoraceae; genus Entomophthora; species Entomophthora muscae. The sequence continues at coordinate 304,775 of QTSX02007157.1, read as the reverse complement.
TTAAGATAGCATCTAATTCTCCATCAAACTGATGACAATTAAAGCAGGTCCATTTAGTAGTGCGGGAAGTTCTCTCAGTCAGAGGTTCATATTCTGAAAATTCTGGCAAGTCTGGCATCACATTCTGAGCATAAAAGAATCCCACACTGGTGACAGGCTTTAACCCTTGTCCTTTTGCACATGGCACACTCAATGATTTCAGTTTCATCACTAGAGTCAGAGCTGACTTGAATTTGTCGTTTTTGAGAACCTTTTCTTTTAGTATCTTCCCAATCAGAATAATCTTCATTTGACCCCTTGTCAGAAGCCTCAGATTCTTCTTTGTATTCCTCATCTGAACTATTAATACTAGATATAACATCAACGGAATCGGCTTTAGAATATGATTTGAATTTCTTTCTTGGTATGACAACCTGAACCTTGACTTGCTTAGTAATAACCGCAGGAGGAGGGCTTGAGGAAAGCTCAAGAGAAGACTCAAAGGTGAGTTCAGAAGAGGATTCAGACTCAGAAACCACCTTATATCTGTTTTTAGAGGAACTCCGTGTGCTGTAGCTCTTTGGTGGCATAACTCTTGAATCTGAAGAAGTCACTAGACTAAATAAAAAAGTATTGTTCAACTGGCGTCGCTATGCACCAAATTACTTTATCCACCAGATTTTCGCTTCGATTTAAGCCTTGGCAATCAATCTTCTTGAGGACAACGTAGAATTTCTTATCCACCTGCTGAACCCAGATCAGCGAGGAGTCGGCTCCGATAGCAGTGTTGCGGTGAACGCATTCGAACGACCGTTATTCGAAATCCGCAAATCCCCCTTTAAATAGTTGAATCAAGCAAATAAAGTTTCATCTCTTGGTTGATTAATTACTACCAATTTTACATATTTGTTGTTCACCACAACAGCAGCTAGCCTGACATCAACTAAAATATCGCGATTGAAATTATTCGGCCCTCATTTAAACTTGCCTATTTTTCGCTTTCAATAATTTAACGATTTTCATCTTCAAACTTACCACCGCTTTTTATCAAATAAAAACGAGGCCTATAAAACCAAGCATTTTTTAGAATCCGCTCAAGGCAGTAATATTTCACATCTAATTCTATAGCATAATACAACTAATTTAGACGATAACTATTAAAGTCTTGTATCTTTTTTAGGCCAAGCCTTGATCCAATAGATTAGGCTTTCCATATATTCCCTGAAGAGCAATATGATTAAATCGGAGTAGTTTAAAAAAGTGGTATTAATCTATTATTTATATTGGCTATGATGAAGATCCCAGAGCCTAATTCCTAGCAGACATGATAAGAAATCGCATAATAATTTGGGTTTTTAAGAAACCACAGCTTACTACAAGCGCCATGTTAAAAGCTCTAAATTGTTTTTCTTTACATAGTGATAAGAATAGTCTATCGCTTACAAATATACCTAAATTCCTTACAATAGCCATATGATCAGTCGAATAACTTCAAAGGCTTTAAATAAAATATATCTTATTTTTTTAAAAGGAACAAAATTTTATTTGAGTTCAAAGGCGGTGTTAAAAAGTAACGTGGCCACTAGGGAGTTGGGAAAGATTCATTGAGGGGGGCAGGACTTGGCAAATGCACTGGCTGACACCAGGCCATGCCTTTGGATGATATCCTATGAGAGTTATCTTCAATCATCTTCATGAACTTGGCTGCACCAGGAATGGTGTGTCCATGTTTGTCAATTCTTTCAATGGCTTGTTCCACCAGAGTCATAAACTTCTGTTTCATTAATGGTACCTGGTTGGGTCATGTGAATGGTCCAGAGAGCCAGGTGGTATACCAGGGCACGGAGGGGTTCTGGTTCTGACTTGAGACTTAGCTTAAAGAATAGGTCAAACTTTGGATTGAAGTGAAGTGTTAGGCCCAACAGGTGAGTCACTTCTGTCCAGAATCTACTAACCACTATGCATGAGAAGTACTTGTGTTCTAGGTTGACATCATTGTATTGACATAATCCACATTGTCTAATTGGGTGGTCCACTGGGAATGATGACTGACCAAAAAGCCTTATTGAGCAGTCGCCATGTGAAGGCCTGTTGGTCAGTAGTTGCAAGGGGAAGGTGAATCATGCAAATAAGTGATACTGGTATCAGTACTACACATAAAAAATATCTTATGTTAACCCTTAGATAAAATTATAAACTCTTGATTAAACCAAATCCTGCAACCAAAGGCAATATACACATAGTGTGTATTTTTATGCTGTAAGTAATAATTACCACTGTAAAGCCTACAAAATAGAGTTTAAAAACCAAGTAAAAAGTGTTAAAAGCACAAACATGCTAGAACTCCACCATATCTGGTCATAAAATCCAATTCCATAAGCTTAAGTTCACAATGTCTTTTTAAACCAGACAGGTCCCATAAAAAGGCTTAAATTTATCTGCCCAGTAAAATCACCGGTAATGCAATTCAGAAAGAGTTTCACAAGGTCTTATAATAAATGAGACACAATCTAGCTGGTTCATGTTGCAAACATAAATCTTGTTCTAAAAACATGAGAATGACAAATCCTATATACATGGTTGTAATATAAGTTAGAACTATTTCACCTGGGATAATAATAAAAATATTGTTGCAATGTCTATGATTACTTCCTCTTGGGAAAGTAATTCCTTGAGTGATTCTCTGATTAATCACTAAATTGATGGCATCCTTATCAAGCTGCCCATTTTATACAGGGATCAACCCTTCTGAGTCCCAAATGGAACATTACTTGGACAAGTCTCATGACTATCATGACTTACATGGACAGTATTTGGCTTCCTGTGATACTATATAATACTATAAACTAATATTAAATAAAGTACCATTCTCTTCTTAATTTCCCTTTATCTTGTTCATTATACTTCCCAGAAGTATATACTCAACAATATTAAATAGTGTGATCAGTTGATGTTAACAATGATGCAACCTATGGAGGGGAAGCACTAAGAAGATGTGAGAATAATATTTCTATTGTCAGGAAACCAGGCATAGGTAGAGGCATTGGGCGGCTCAGGATGGGGTTGGACCAAGCTGGCAGGTAAAGCCCACCATAGAATGGGTGCTAACTTGATAATGTAAGACATGGATCACCCGAGTAAGGACCAGGGTCCAGATGTCAGGATTCATCTTTTATTAGCTGCTACTCTGTTTTTTTATATTTATCTGCTTTATTGGCTGCTAAGTATTATCCAGATTGTTTCTTCACTTAATTCCAAATCCCCTACTTTCCGCCTTCATTTTCCATATTTGGAGTCCAAGATTGGCTTTGTTTAAGCTAAATTATGACCTAAATAATGGTTAAGACTATATCCAAACATTCCTTACCTTTTGCTACCCGGTTTTGAACCCTGGTCCTACACAAGAAGATTAGGAAGTTGGCTCCAAAAGGCTTACTTTTTACTATACGCTTTCCTAAGCTTTTGGACTGGTTTTTCCTTCACTTTTTGCTTGCTCTTACCTCAGAGCTTTGCTGTAACCGTCTTTCACTCCTTCTGGGCTCCTTTACCTTGAATTTAACTATTTCAAGTTAAATTTTAAATTATTAATACCTTCCACTTCTGCTTTTTTTAAGAGTTTTCTCTAACCAAAAATGGTTGAACTCTTCACCTTAATTTCTGCATCCCAAACAAAGCATAATAAAAGGCTTGGTTTTCTTCGGTCTCAACACTAAGTTGAGATTGTTTGACTTGCACCTCAAAAAAGGTACTTGTTGGGTTTTGTGGCTTGTGTTTTCTTTCCAATTTTAGTTTAAGTTTTAAATCTTTGATCTTATGATTCCTTTTGACTTTCTGCTTCACTAGCTAGGTAGTTTTTATACTAATACCCTCAGTTTGATTGTTGAGAGCTTTAATCCTCCTGCTAGTGCTGAGCAATTCCCAGACTTAGAAATCAACTTTTTGACCAAATTGTCTGTCATTAAGACTGGACTTTATTTTATTTTCTTAGGGTTAATAAACTGTCTCAGTCCATATTTTACCTCTTATAAGCTTTTAGGAGCCTTAGTACAGTTGCTATTGCAGACCTTACCTACCTTCTTGTATTTGACTAACATAAATATAACTGGGTTAAAAGCTTTAGTTTACAACCACCTTCCCCAGACCATGAGACCTTACACCAGAGGTAGGGACCATGGAATCCACCATTTCTGTCAAAGTGATATAGAGTACTCCAAAAAGTTGTGTGGACGTAGTCTCTGCAGTGGTGGGGGTCTCCATTGGGCGGTCGGGCCGTGGGGTTAAGGGAAGAGTCATGGGAACAAAGTAGGCAGGCAGATAATTGTACTTGTCTTTGAACAACCTTGGCGGCCTTTTGTACCACTTTCCTTCACGTCCCATGTATTCAGTTTCTCTAGTCCTGGCCAAGGGGTCAGCAATGAGGATAGTCTCCAAGTTGTACTCCGCGTAGGCCGGGTTGGGTGGGTATTTGGTAAAATGCACAGGTCCAAAGGGGGCTCCTGGGGGACGGTATAGTTCCTGGGCAGAATCAGCAGGTTTTTCTCCAGAGGGGGCAGCTGCCTGATGGTCTACTTGAACGGAGTTAAGATAGAAGATCACTAAGACTAGGTAAGGTAAGATTTGTTTGAACCAAAGGTTCATAAAACTTTATTATCAAAAATGACAATGTGGTCATCACCATACTGCCAGGGTTTTTATACCATGGGACTTTGCTTCTTTGATTTTTGCAGGGTTCAGGTTTGCAGACAAGGCACTGGCGGGGCATGGATATTGGCTTAGAGTCTTGAGGGCGGCAGATCCAGGTTATGCCTGCTCTGGTAAATAGAAGTGGCAATGCTTTGTTCCGCTGCCACTGTTCACTATGTCACCTGAGTAGTTCAATTGTACTACACATTCTGGATGGAAGGCTGGCAGTTGCTGGTGGTCATTGGCAGAATTAATAATAGGTTTTGTTTTAACCTCCTTAAGGCAAGCTACAACCTCTGCATAGGTCCAGATCTTTGGTGGCTCAAGGTTGGCATCAATCTGGTGACCATTTGGGGAATTGTCCTTGGGAGACTGGCAGGTCTTGGAGTAACTTGTCAACTCAGGTTTGTAATTTAACAAGTGGGCGGTTCCCCGTCCACTTTGTGTGACTTGAGTAGTCCTTGGAGGGTCAGGGTTTGATTCCAGGGTTTCCAATGTTGATTTCAAAACTCCAGTATTGGCGCTTGGCAGGTTGGCAGGTATAGTAGTAGGTCCTTCCCCAACCTCTGTTAGACAGGCTACATCTCCTTTGTAGGTATGGGTCTTCATTGGCGCCGGTTTGGCAGCAGTCTGGCAACCATTCAGGGAATCCTCTGTAGTAGGCCAGCGGGTTGCAGAGTAATTTAATGATTTGAGCCTGTGACTTAACGGATCAGCGGGTCCTGGTCTGTCCTGGAGGGTTTGATCTGCTTTCAGGGAACTGGGGTTCAACTCTTGGGTTTTCAATAAAAGTATTGAAATGTCATTCATGACACCTATTGAATAATAGCTTTGGCCTTTAGGATAATGTTATTGTGACCTGATTATGCCAATTTTTAAGGGTCAAGTATTAGTGGGGAGATAGTGTGGCTGGTTTTCACACAACCAAACTATTGTTTCAGCAAAGTAGAGGATGAGGATCATCAAAATGGAAGCTCAGAGCTTCAAATCCACTCCCTTGACATACTCTTTGTTTAAGAGGTTGGCCTGCTGCAACAGGGATATTAGGGAAAGCTCTAGTCTTGACAATAACTACCTGATGATCCTATAGCTGTCACAGCACATATTGGTTTCTGGCTGTACTCCTACAAGAGAGGCAGGCTGGGCCTGGAAGGCCATGTACACAATTGGGGAAATCCTGACAAGATAGTTTACAGTAGTAGCCCAGGGACACCAACTTCCAGTGTAGGGCACATCCTGATTGGCTAGCCCCAACACTGTAATATAGACAAACCCCAGCTTGCTGAAATCATGGTCAGGAAGGGCATCTGGCAGGGGAGGAGCAGAAGGGATCTCCTTCATGATGGTTGGAATTGGGCCTCTAGAATGGCCAGGAGAAAGATACAGGTGGTGAGGGTAGAAGAACTCCAAGTCAATGGTGCAAGGTGGCTTAACCAAAGTGACAGGAGAAGAGCCAGTCAGGTAGGGGAAGGCATGGGAATATTGTGTTGTTGATTCACGTAAGGATGTAATCAGAATAATTATATTGGTGCAAAAATAAACAATTTCTGCAATCAAATAATCAGTCCTGGGCATAAAAGATGTTTATTAAAATGATGTCAACAGTGAAGAAGGCTTCCCTTTCTCACTACTTATACTTACTGGGAATAACTTGGTCTTTTGTGTCACCAGAAGTCTGGTGACAACATCTTCAGTGACATTGACAATTTGTTTGAAAGCCTGCATGTTGGGGCCTAGGGATGGGTGTACATCAACTGCTTCCTCATAATGATGGGTTTGACTGCAGCCTGCTGAGATACCATAGCTATTAATAGAACCCATTAGGAATCAGTCTCTCAATCAATTGGTCAAGTGAATTCTTGTACAATTTATCATTTCCCAATATAAGAGAGACCCAATTTTGTACTTAATGTTGATCTCAGGGTTTTGCAGCATCTGGGCCTCACAAACTTATGGCCATTTGTGATCAAAAGGGGTTTTTTTCTCTGAAGAGGCAATTGTTAATTATTTTAATGTAGTTTGTTGTGCTGTGACTAGGAATGCTAACTGGTTGTCTTGGGTATTCTGGGCCCTTTTGGAAGTCTTGGATGACAAGAGCCTTTGGCAAGGAAAATGGTGGGGATTTCTGTCATTGGTGTTTAAAGCTTGCCTTCTGAAGTGGCAGATGGGCTTCCAGAAGGGAGGTCCATATGGTGGGGGTAGAACTTGGGGTCTGGGATGTGAGTTGTTGCAATCAAGAGGGATGGAAAAGATCCTGATGGCAACAGGTGAGAGAAGAAATATTGCTGTTGGGCTTTTCATAAACAAGCAAATAAAATATATAAATCTCTAACAATATAATAAATTCCTGTAAGCCAAAGGTTCTCATATTGTATAGACCTTTATTGTGATGAGTTCAACAATGAGACAAACTTTTCTTCTTCATCTTTTATACTTACTGGATGAGTATCAATTTCTTGTGCTGCCAGTTAGCTGGTGGCATTAATTTCAATATCACTAATATCTAATTTGGAATCCTGAAGGTTTGCACACACAAGGGGCAGCACATTGGTTGCTGCCATGCTGTGGCATGTTTGGCTTTTTCTGCTGAGGTGTCACAGAAACAATTAAAACATGTGATAATTTGATTTTCTGCTTGTGCAATCAATCAATTGCTTTTAAAATCTACCATTTCCCAATAGGTTTGTGGTACAATTTTGCTTATGGTGCTAGTTCCAGAGTTTGAGGTATGTAAGCCTTGCAAATCCTGGGCCATTTGGGGTTGCTGATGGATGTATTTGGGTCTGAGAGGGCATTGTTACAAGGTTCCCATAATTTTTGTAATACTAAAGCAATGTGGGCTAATAGCTTTTCAGAGGCATCTTGGGTCCTGACAATAGCTGAATGGTGATGCACACTAAGATTCTGGAGTAATATTTTTTGCTTAAACAGAGGTAGGACCTGTGATATTTCTTGATGGCTGTTTTCCTAAAACTTCATAATTCCAAAAGATATGTTTTATACTCTGAAAATTGTTTAAAATCTCATAATGGTTCACTATGTAATAAGTCTAGCTTCTTGAGGTTTTCAGAAAAGAACCAGACTGGGGTGTCAGAGGTAAGAGGATCCCTTTTAGGGGTGAAATTTGTTGGGCCATTTTTTGATGACTTCCAATTTGGCTTTGAACCTGATGCTTTTAGTGCAGGATCATGTAGCTCTGTGTGTGTTTTTTCTTTAAAAACCGTAATATGGTAGATTTTTGGAAATTACTATCTATGCTTTATATTCATAGATAAATTAAAATAAGAAATAACTAGTTACTTGGTTGACCCCAATTATGGATACTAGTAGTACATGATTGACATACTGTGGAAAATTGTCTTTATATTTGCCATCCATGATATTTAAAATGTTTGTGTGAGGCTATCATTTAGATTTTGTACTCTTCTATTTGACTGTGGGGAATAAGGCAAGGTTATGGGGTGTTTTATTGCTTTTTTATGCAAGTTAATTATCACTGTTTTTTCTTCTAGTTTTTGAGCTTCATCAGAAATAATGTAGGCTGGTGTGCCATAGCCAGAGAAAATTTATTTATTTATTAAGAAGTTTATTATTTATGTATTTTGGTCTTTAATTGCCCATCAGACTGACCAAGGTGTGGTAAATTCAATGTCTGCAACTAAAAAATGTGTTTTTTCTTTGACTTTTTAAAAACGTTCTACTATATTCAAGCCCCAATCCTTAAAGGATTATGGATTAGGTACTGAATTGACTATAGGTTTTGTGCTATAGTATTGAAATATTTTTTTGTAGGACACACCATTTCAAAAACGGCATCTCAAAAAACGGCATCTCAAATTTAATTTGAGATGGCGTTTTTTGCGTTAGTGATTTTGAATCACAAAAAAATAAAATAAACAATAAAATAGTTAAAATTTACATATACCTTTATAATGCAGCATCTCAAATTTACGCCATCTCAATTTTGTCACTTTGAGTCAGATTAATTATATCTTATTTTGCTAACTTTATTTACATATGAAATCACTTAGTGTGGGGCGTGTTTACGCCATCTCAAATTTACGTCATTTCAAATTACGCCATTTATCTTAAACTAAAATAAGCTTATACCTGAACTAAAATAAAGCCTGTGGTATAGTGCCAGAAGATATTCCTATAGTATTAATCTAAGACACTTATAATAAGAACAACCTAAATAGACACCACTATGATAGTCCTTCTAGTGATTGTCATTGCTGGGTAAAAAACCAGTTTTGTTATATGTAATTTATAACTTTATTATACATGGATATGTTGATAAGGGTTTTCTTAATAAAATATTTTAATAGTGATTTTAATATGGAAGGGGGTGATTACGCCATTTCAATTTACATCACTTCAAATTCCACCAAGTTTCATATCACCCAATTGATTCAAGGCGCACAATGGATAGGGGAAAATAAGGGGAAATTACCTATGACACCAGGCTACGCTATATTGATTCCCCCACCGCAATTCTTGCTTTCCACTTTTCAAAAGTATAGTTTCACGTCTAAAACCACTTAAGCAAAAAATGTAAGAAAACATATGAAACTTTGCGAATATATATTTCTTGATCCCCTCTAAACAACTGGGTGCTTTTTAACCCCAGTTGTATAAGCTAGTTTTTGAGAAATGCAAGCTTTACTCCTTGGCCTGATTGAGGTAGCTCCACCATAGATTTGTTAATTTAATATAAAAAATGGTCAAAAACACTATGTTTTTGAGCTATGGCACCTCAATTACGTCACTTCAAAAACACCATCTCAAAAGCAAGTTTTCAGTCAAAACTCAAAGTTTTGCCTTCTTGCGTTACTAATAAAAATATTTTTACAAAATAAAAAACATTGAAATTTTGATAGTATATATTTTTTGATTTCCTCTCCAATTCTGTGTAAAAAAATTGATACTTTTATATTAAAAAATTCTCATTTTCTCTTTAAAAACAACCCCCAAATTGCTCATATTTTGATATTAATACACTTTTAGATGCCTCCCAAGTCAACTGCCAAAGCTGCGCCCAAGGCCTCCAAGGCCTCAAAGTCCAAAATCACTCCACCCAAGGCCAAAAAGGCCAAGATAACCCCAAAGAAGCAGCCTTATAAGGCCAAAGCTCCCCCCAAGACCCCAACTCTGTCACCTGAACAAGAGGGAAACAGTCCTACACCTCCCTATTCTCCATTTGTTTACTCCCCATCTGATCCTCAAGAGAAGTTGTTTAACTTCAATTGCCATTCTGATTCCACTTCAGATCCTGAGCCTGGTGCTCCTGCAGATGAGCCAATTGAGCTCTGGGATCTTAACTCTATCCACAATATATGCAACAAAAATGGCACCTTTGCTGTGCCAACAACATACCCTATCAGCTATCCAATTATGACAAAGAAAGGGGGAGCCAGTTTTGTCTACAAGGGCTACAGCTTCAGCTGTAATGACAAAAAGAAGCCCATCTGCCAACATCACTTCAAATGTGATAGCTTTGGCTGCCCAGCAAGGCTCACAACTTATGGGTTCACCAGATTTAAGGCCCTTACTGTTAACCACGGCTGCGCCAAGCCTTTTGACCCTCTCTATCAACTTATCTGCTGGTTTCTTTGCCAAGTGATCCCAATCACAAAGGATCAAACTGAAAATGAGGTTGTCAACAATGCGCTCCTCAATTTAAATGATACCCAACTAGCAATTGTTGGTGGCGCCTTAAAACTACAGAGATATTTCACTGATAAAAGATATGCTCTGAGCACTGAAGGTGTCAGTGCAAGCTCCATTGATTAATTGATCATTACTGAGGAGCAGAAGCTTTCACAGCATGAAGAGATATTCCTCCTCCATGATGATGGTCAACATGCTCCAGAGAGTATCATCTGCTTTGCAACAAGCCAGGATCTGCACAACCTCCTCAAGTGCAAGACATGGCTTGCAGATGGCACTTTCTCCACCTGCCCAAAGCTCTTTAGCCAGCTTTGGAATATCCATGGGCAGGTTGGAAATCTGGTTCTTCCCCTTGTCTTCCTTTTCCTCCCAAATAAGAAGCAGGAAACCTATGTCTGGGCACTCACAATTTTAAAGGCCAAACTGGATGAAATCCTCCCAACAATTGAAGAGGAGCCCAAGGAGACTAGAGGACATAAGAAAAAATCCATCTCCCAAGAAGAAGATGCTCCCACCCCAACCAAGAAAAAGCCTGAAAGCCTTCCCTACCACAAATATCTGGTAGTGGACTTCAAACAGGCTCAGAAAAATGCCTTTATTTGTGTCTTTAAGAGCTCCCCTCAGGGATGCTTCTTCCACTTCAGCCAGACACACTGCCGCTGCCTCCAAAAGTGCTCTGACCTCCATGAGCTGGTCTACACTGAAGGCACCAAAGAAGCAAAGGACGTTTTTAATTGCTTTGCTGCTCTTGCCTTTGTGCAAAAGGAGGATACCACTGCCTTTTATGATGCCCTCCTCTGCCATCCCTATATCCAGGCCAACCAGGCAGCCTTTGCACCCTTTATTGAGTATTTTGAGACTCAATGGGTTGATATCTTCCAAGGAGCACGCCACATTAAAAAAGATGGTGACTCAATCACCTGGAACTGCTATAAGCAGGTCAAAGACAGGTTGATCAAGACCACCTCTTCCCTTGAAGGGTGGCATAGCCATTTTGCCACAAGAGTCAGGGTCCAGAAGCCAAAGTTCAATAATATCATGGTCCACCTCAAAACCCAACAAGCCATCTCTGCCTGCCTCTTCAAGACTGACATGAAGACCAAGGGTGAACCCCCCAAGATGACCAAAGCAGTGAAAAAGTACACTGAAATCAGCAAGGTGGTCCTTGCCAACTATCCCAAGGATAGCAAGCTTGAGCATCTCCAAGCTATCTCAGTTGCTCTTTCTACCAATGTTTGAGCCTATTTGCAATAAACACTCCTTTATTTACTCTCTTATTTCCTTTAATTTTATCATTATTTTAGTTTTATTTAGTATTTGGTACAATTGTATGCTTATTTTAAAGTATAGTTTGTAGTTAAAATAGATGAAAATAGTTGTTTTAGGGATTATTTTAACTTTTGGGCTTTACGCAACTATGTGCTACAAATCAACCCCATTTTTTCGCAGATTTGAAATCCTGAGGCTTTTTTAAGCCTAGAAATGCTTTTAAATTTTGAATTTTGGGAATTTTGGGGTAATTTTTGGAGTTCAAAAAATCTAAAATTTTAAAGCTGTTTTTTCTTAGTCAAAATGCAAAAATCAAAATGGCGTTTTTACTAGTAAATCAAGATAGCAGAAATTTGAGATGGCATATTTCAAGATGGCGTTTTTTGAGATACTGTTTTTGAAATGGTGTGTCCTACCTATTTTTCACACAATGTGCACTTCTTTAGAACATCTATAATATTTTTTGTTAGGCTGCCAGATTATTTATTTTAATTTATTATATAATTTATTGGCTTTGGTATGCCTCAATTATTGGTGGGGGTTTAGCACTAGAATCTAATCATTCAGTGGATTCCTCTTATATGTAATTCAACCTTAAGTGTGACATAAATAATTTTAATAAAAATTTTGTAAATTCACTGCCCCCTTTGGCCTTGGATAGGACAGTCTTTCCCTGCCGTACTAAGAAATCTCCTCAAAAATCAGCTAAACCACTCAATTCTCTTGAAGACTTAGCCCACACAGTTGATGAGAGATTTGTGGGTGCATATCCTGTGGAGTATCCACCCTCCACTGCCCCCTCCATGGAAGAAACCCTGCTTAATTTAGATTTTTTATTAGCCTGGTGTTGACCGTTGTTGAAAAGCATTAGGATTGTCCAATCAAAGTGCTACACATTAGTTCCACTAAAAGCAATTGATCAACAAGACTCTGAAGGCAATTCTAGTCAATCAGAGGATGGTTCAGAAATTAATTCAAAACCATCTAACTCCCCTGACTTAGGTCAGCAAATATTCTCCCCTGGCCAATCAGACCCCATTCTCCTGTTCATGTGATAGTCCAGTGATATTACACCCCTTTTAACATAGCCAGGGGACTTCCAGTCCCCTGCTTGTTGATTCTACATTCACAATTAAAAGTGTAGGTTTTGGTCATAACTTTGAGCATCTTTGGCAAGTTCAAGCCTCCTTTAAGCTTACTATTGAATTTTAAAGTGTTAGTCTTTTCTTTAAAGTATATTACCTTTGCTTGAACCCGTTCAAACCCTGTTGTTGTCCTCACGCTCCCAAGGAAAGTGTTGTTGCTTAATTGTTATAGACTTTACTTTTGCTTTTGAAAACACACATTGATCTTGAAGTTACAAGTTAAAATCTATATAAATTTCTACTTTAATCTTACATTTTCTCTTGCTTTGTCCAGTTTCAAACCCAGCTTTGTTTTAATCATTGCCTAAGGCTCCTAAGACCACGCCCAAGCTCCCCCTTTGAGTTCAAGTCTACTTTATACTGGTTTCTTTGTTTGTGAGGTTATTCCACCAATTTTCAACAATCCAAACCCCAAAAATTGTACTGTTGCACCCCAAATTTTTAGGACAATTCAGCTATAATACTCCCAATTGTTAAATTTGCGTGTTTTCTTTGGCCCCCTTTTTGCTGCTCCTCTGGTCCACTTCCCTTGACTTGTGGAGTTGGCTTTCCTCTTCTGCTTGTCTTGTGGGAGATAACCCTTCTAGTATTTTGCCCTTCTCACCTGGTCTTCTTGTCTTGGGAGAGGTCCTAGTCAAAAGTCTGGCTTTTGATGATTTGAATTTGCACTCTTCTAATCCCGTGTTATCCACCCCTGCTGTAGATAGAGTCACCTTCCCCTCTCTTTCTCCACAGGAGAGAGTCAATCTGGTTCCTGTGTGAGTGCTGGAGGGACCTACCCCAGTTTTCTCATGGGCACCTTGGTTGCTCACTGGACTCGTGTTGATGGGACTCAATGCCTACTTCCCCCAACTGTCTCTGGTGTCCTCCCTCTGGTACCCCCTTAGAGCAGCTGTCCCAGTGCTTCACTGGGCGGCATCCTGGTGGTTCATCTTGCCAGGATGAGAGCTAAACTTAGTTAGTTTAGCCCCCATCTCTCACAAAATTGGTTAAAAACAAATGTGTAAACCCAGCCAGTACTAACATTAAAAGCAAGAACAATCAATCAGAATCCAGCCTTGAAACACTTGAATTTAAGGAAACAACTGAAATTGATGAAATGAACAAACAGGAAACACAGCTATACTCTAGCCAATCAGATAGTTCCAAATTTATAAATCAATGAAAAAACAGATATGACAAAAAAGAATGCAGAAAAAATCAAACTGCCATACAAGTAGTAAGATACAATTAACCAGATAAGGACTTTAAGTAATATGAATGCAGAATCAGTGAAACAATCAAGGAACTAAATAATATTGACCAATTAAATAAGGTTTCAATGAATTTTAAACACAGAATTGGTTACTCCATCAATGAATTAAACAACAATGGCCAATAAGATATGGTGCAATGTAAAATTGAATGTGGAATAGACACTGCCTCATAGATCCACCAATCAGAGGTCCCAATTGCTCCAAATTGAACCATATGCAATATAAGGCATTGATGTCATCTGATTTTTTTCTAAAAGGCCAATCAGATATCACAGTCCATACCAAACCCAAGTCAATTATGAAGTATAAATAACTCAATGAGTTAAGTACCTGAGTAAATCTTCAAGCCCTAGTTACCACACTTGCAGGCTGCAGCCTTTTGAAGACCTGAAAGCAATTGTTTGCACCACATGTCAAGCCACACTAAGATGTGATAAGTGCAGAGCTTCACCCTCCAGTATCAGCTTAGTATACAAACTATTGACCTCTATGTTGAGAGATTTCTCCAATAACCTCTCTTTCTTCTATCTTTACCTTTAAAGAAAGACTTATATATTTTCAAAATTGATTAGTAAATTACTTCCAGATTTAGGCTATAAGCAAGCATTTTCATGTTGCATGGGTGCTAATTCTGTTATTATGTGTTGTTGTCTGGGTAAATGCAGAAGGAATTCCAAAACCTCCTCTCATTCCCACTGAATCATTTGAAGAATCAGTTTATTACAGAATTGAACCTCATAAATTGCACTCACCTTACGTTGAAAAGGCCTCCATTCCTTCAATTATACACCCAAATGCTCCCTTTAATGTGGTAGGCTACATAGGCTTATAAAATCCTCTTCAACAATTCTCCCCCTTGCTTGGGAGATTTAGGCTATGGGGTCAGGTCATCAATATGATGATGATTGGACTTTCCATTGGGGCATCTTTGGTGAAGTTTAACCTTGGTGCTTTCTTAAACTTGATGGGAGGAAAACTTCCTAAAAATTGGATCCCTGATAGTGATCCTCTTTAGGCTGAAAAAGCCTAGATATTATATCAGTAGTAAAAAACTCTGCTCACCTTTTAGATTGGATATTGTAAAGGACTACCTCCCTCCCTCTACAAGCAGAAACATGACTGGGAAGTAGATCCTAAATTGCCTAGATGCCAGAATTTTTCACAACTTTACTGAAGATAATACCATTGTAACAGAGGATTGTGACAGATCCAGGTCTAACCAGTCAAACTTACTGTTATCTTGCCCTTGACTCTTGTTACCAGTACCTTCCTATGACAAAGATTTGAGGAGCTTTGCCTCCAGGGAGGCAATTTTGTGAGACAACACTTTACTGTCATCTCTCCAACAAGCCATAATTTTGACACTCTTTTTCTCTCTGTTTCTCAACGCCCCAACTTCAAAATTAGCTCTGTCCTTTACTTGTTGCAAAATTTCATCAAACCCTAAAAGCAAGTTCCAGGAGTCCCATGCATAAACTCAATTTCCTTGTGCCGGGGTTCCTTCTCTGGTAAATAGTTGGAGTATAGTTCTTCAAAAGCTGCTTTCACTTCTATCAAAGACTCCTCAGGTGCAATCTTAGAGACCTCCAGACTCACCCAAGCCTCCTCAAGTGATCTGGTAGGAACTTCCTTTCTTGCAGCAGCGGCCTTGACACAAAGCACTCCAAATTTTGCTCTTTCAAATAGTAATAAAGAAGACATGATAATTAAAAAGAAGTTGAGAGGAAAGCTTCAAAATTGACAATATATCTTTATTTAAAGTTAGCTGTTTTTACTTATATACCATTTGGGGCATATTTGGCTGAAAACCCCTCCGGTTCTTGAATTAACCTATGATTCATATCACGTGGTCTATGACATTTGAGTCATCTAAACCTAGATCTTTACCTAAAAGATCACCAATATTTCTCAACCTATGAGAACTAACCTACAATGGGAATAAGTCACCTGACTCCATTCATCCCAATGTACCAATTCAGCATGGAGCTTCCCCAGCTCCTGGCGCCAAAACCCTGTGGATTACACATCCCAAAACTCAGCTATTGATTTTCCAACTGGGAACCAGCTGATCAAACCTGAATTCCTAGGCATCCTTGCCTTTATTTAGTTATCTTCACATTTAATGGGTTTTTGCCTTAAAACCCATTAAAATGCTTCAAAAATTGAACCTGGCGCCTGTCACGGTAGGTTCCATAATGCTGGGTATTGTCTGTCCAAGTAAGAAGGCTCAGAAAGCCAGAAAACCTGTATTAAAATTAACCAAGTTAATAGATTTGAACCAAACAGTTGATTGAAAATAGGTCACAGCTGCTCCAGTCTGCCAGCTGAAACCAGCTCCCCCTTTCAAACTGATGTTGATAAATTGACGTAATTTGAGGGTCACCCAATATGAGCTTGTTAATTGGCAGGGTCGTCAGAAACTGGTCATTCAAGGGTCCTTGCAACCTGGACCAGGTACTTGCTGAACAATGTGGAAGGAATAGGAGGTCAAGATTCAGGTGGTTTTGCTTAGTCGCTTTTTTTGATATATATTGAATAATTTTCCCTGTTTCAACTCTAAGAGTTGAGTCCTCTTAAATTTACTCAATAAAAATCATTTATCCCATGTTCTAATTTTGATTTTAAAAAAATGCATCCTGTGATTGGGTTGTTGCGGGATATTCCATACAATCTGATTCTGAAACAAATCATTTCTGGAAGATGGGGCCCTGCAACTGGAACTTTGTCATTGGCGCCTCCCAATGTCAATTTCATGCCAGTTGATTTTGCAGCTCCTCCTCCATTCTTGAAACTGAAAATTGTGTTAATTCCCAATGCCCATAATTTTACGCTGAAGATGCATTGATGCTTTCCCAGGTCATTTATCTTGGACTAATTTAGTTAGGACTAATTGCTCTACTTAATCCTGGAGTTACAATTGGAAATTTCACAAAAAATATCTGAAGCCGCATTGGTGGTTAATCATCTATTCTATGTGGATTTGGGTGGTAATTCCCCATCACTTAGAAACAGCTTCATATTATCCAGTAATTTCTGTCACAGCGCCACCACAGCGCCTGAAAAATTCACTAGGCGGCGCCTTGGCGCTTCTCAAATCAATTAGGCAGTGCAGCGGTGCTTCTAACCTAATAAATTTGCCAAAGCAGCACTTTTAATCCATTTTTTGGGGGTTTACTTTTGATTAACCTTAATCAAACTTCTTGTCACAGTCAAGGCAATTAACCAATATAATTAAATCCTCATTGATTATATTCCCATATATCTATTAATTAATCTTCCTGGTTAATTAAATTGTTTTTGAGACGCCTAGTCTCCAAGATTGATTCAGCCAATCTTGCCTTCTGTTCTTTTATTGAATATAGATACTAAGTTCTCAGGAATCTTTATCTGAAGAATTCCAACCAAACCTATCTACATAAAACAAACAGCAAATACAGAGCAAATTTATATCTTGGAGTATTTATTTGGTTAAATACTTAACAGTGACTGTCGTTCAGTCACAAGGATCCTAAAAATGCATTTTTGAATGCAGATTTTAAAATTAATTCAAATTTTAAATTTATTAACAAAATTCAAGTTCCATTTAAAAATCTGTATTTAAAACAGAACTAGATAACAAAAAACCACAGAAATAAATTTAAGACCTGTTTTAAGCTTAAATTTAATACCAATTGTTAAAAACCAAATTTAAACAACCAATCAATTCACAAGAAGAAAACCACACTGAATGAAACAGACAAAAACAATCAGGAAATGTTCAATCAGTATTATTTTAAATTCACAATAGACATTACAAAATCTAACTGAAACCCATCCATCCAATCAAACAAAGAGATCCAACTAAGCCTTAGAAATACTGTGCATTTCATCAAAAATTTCATGCCCATTAATTCATGTACTAAATTAGTTGGGTCACCTAAAATCTAAGCCATTCCTTCTAGCAGTCTTGCAAGCCGCAGGTTGCATCAATCTTGCCAAGAACTTCTTCACCTCCAACATAATCTGCAGGATATCTTGTTAACCCTTCAATTCTCTTCTCAATTGATCATCAATGTTTAATATTTCAATATTTTTCAGGAGCAATTGTTGTAATTGAACCAATGAGGATTCAGTATTTGGAATTGGGGAAGACATCAGTCCAATAGAAAGGGACAGAATAATAAGAATAATGTATTGTTTATTGTAGAATATTGTGATTAATATACCATATGGGAAAGCCACAAGGCCACACGGGGGTGGCATGATGGGAAGTTCCATGTAAGGTTTGAAGCCAAGGAATAACTTGTGCGGGGATCACCAAGTCAAATTGTTAGCGCTCTTAATTAAGATGAAGTACCCGCCATTTGATATTGCCACCAGATTAGTTCATGTTGTTAGATACGTCAAGGGGCAAATCATCAAGAGTCCCCTGCGTACTGTAAGATACATTGGCAGGCAAGTCTGGAAACTTGGTTGCAACAAAATTACTCCAAAAATATTATCTCTTCTTCACTTCACATTAAATATATTTTCTCAATAAATTAGTAGCTAATATTGTGATTGTTTCTTCCAGGATGAAACCTCTCATTTTTGTGTGGCTTTTCCTGTTCTGTGTACTTATTTTTAACTCCAGAGTCAATGTAGGGGTTGATTTCCCTGATCATAATCTAGCTGAACCCACTGTAAATTCCACTTGATATCAATTTGGATTGAGATATTGTCATTCTCTTTATGTTGAACTAGCCAAATTTTCTCCCATAGTCCATCCACATGCTCCTTTGTATGCCTTGGGCTACACCAGTATATATTAACTCCTGATCCAGTCTATCCCATTGTTGAGAAATTCCAACTTATTGATACCCTTATTCACATGCTGATAATTGAGATTCCAGTAGAGTCAACATTTGTCAAGTTCAATTTGGGGGCCCTTCTCCATTTCATTGAAGAGAAGCTTCTAAATGAGTGGATCTCTGACAGATGTTTAGGCTCAGCTATTCAATAAAAGACATTTATTGGCTTGGTTCCAAGAAGGTGCACTTTGAGTTTTGAAGTAAATGGGAAACTTGTGATTAATGAGTAATTTAACATTGTGGTGTCCATTTAGGTAAAATCACCACTTTTTGCATATATTATAGATTGTAAGTAGTTCCTTATTATGAATTGACATTGTTGCTCACTTTTATTTGGTTTTCCACTTTTATAAAAAAACTGGAGAAATTTTAGCTACCCTGACTGGAATATAATCCACACTGCAATTATGGAAGTTTTGCTTGTAACCAACTTGAGCTTTTAGAAACCCTTATTATTTGGGTATTGTAATACTGGTTGATGTAGCCATACAAAAGTCACCTCAGGGAGTTTAACTGTTAAAATAACTTTTAATTGTTAAAATAATAGGTTTTATTAAGGTATTTATATAGATTGGTTTTAATAATTCTCTAAATAGGAATTTTAAGGGAAAATCAGGTATCTGGATGAATAAGGTTAAATCACCAGAATTAGTTAGGCCAAAATAATGGATAGGACTAGTGTCAGAAACATCAAAATTATGTTTCTTGACAACCCTGAAATCAGTAATTTTGGCTTGGAATCTGGGCACAATCCTGTCATTAATTTTACCCCTAAACAGAAAATATTAGTTGGCAGTATATGCTCAGAATTACCTGAATTAATTGATTTTCATCAATTTTTTAATCCCTTTTGGTAGGGACAGAAATCAAAATCAGGACATCTCTTGAGGACAACTGCCACTTAATGGAAGTTAATTCAGAAGAAAATTTTAATCAAAAATTACCTGTAAAGTTGCACAGCCAATCAGAGGCTATGATTACAATCAAAATCAACTATTTAACGTTAGACAACATTAAAACCAATGCCCAGGAAGCCAAGCTCTGTAGTTCCTGTCCTGGTCCCTCTTCTTGTCTGTTGGGCCCCACCCCTGATCCCATAATGTTGGGGCCAGAGGGGATAATTCACAAAGGTTGTATTAACCTTGGGTATTCATCAGGGGTCACACATTAATTTAAATACTTCCAATTAGAGTTACAATTGGGTAACTGGCTTTCTTTTTTCTTGGCAAGCCATCATAACTCCCCAATCTTCCCCATATTTCCCCATATTTTCCAAATTAGCAAATTCTCCTCCAAGGCTATATAACCATGAGATACCCATGCTTTATTATTGTTCAGTTAATAAGGTCATTTCCTAAACCAACTTGATCTTTACTTGCTTGCTTCTTCCTTAAATCCAAAGCCATGATACTACCCAAGTCCTCCCAATGGGAGACATTTGGGTATAAATGGTTGGTTTGGTTGCTCCTGGTGCAGGCCTTTGCAGCCAGTGTATTGCTTGGAACCAGAGCATATTCTGGTTCTTCCACTTCCCCTCAGTATCTCAATAAGTCTTGGTGCCAAGTGATACCAGGTGTCTGGTACACTGCCACACCCTTATCTCCAGTCCCTCCTATTATGGAGAAACCCCAAGTGCTCATGGACAACAATAAGGCTTCAACTGTCATGAACTGCCATGACATTATTATTTCCAAAAGTTGCGTTTTAACTAGCTGGGCTGATAGAGAAGATTTTTGCTGTCAAAACAAGCTCTTGATTATCTCTCTAGGTGAACTAGTTCATAAGTTAATCTGAGTTGAATATTCAGCCCAGGAGAACTCATTGATACATCCTGAAAAGGAAATGCAATTAGGTATTGGCCCTCAAAGACAAAGATCAATGCTGCACGCACAAATGCTAGTGTATCAGCAACTGTGGTAAGTTCAACTCCCTGGTGATTGACTCCCTTAAACTTGACTCCCTGGTAGTCAACACTATAGTAAAGTGAGAATTCAGCTTTTGCCCTGATCAACAACTGGAAATTGACACCTTTTTGATTAACAAATCTTGATGTACTGAAAACTTTTAATATAAAAAATTAAGCCTTACAACTGTGGTATACTAAAGTACCTCTAGAGAGCTCAAAAATGCAATAAAAACATTACTCTAATTAATAAAAATAAGGAGAAATAAGCAACTGTTTTTCATTTTACCATGTAATTTACACTCTTCATTATAAAAATATTTTTTATTACCATAAAAATTAAAATTAAAATGTACCAAAAATAAGCACAAACACAAAAAATAAATTTATGCAAAATATGAAGAAATATTAATATTCATTTGATATAGTTCCTATAAGCACAACTGTGATATCATATGTTTTATTTGGAAATTAACTAAATTAAGATATTTCACTTACTTTCAACTATAAATATTCATCTCAAACTTACCATGCATATATAGAACACTCACTGCTATCTAATTAAATTAAAAAACTTAAAAATTAAAACTAAAAACTAAATGATCAAAGCTAATAAGTAAAAATTAAAGTTAAAAAGTTAAAAGTAAAAATCATATAACTGAGCAAGTAAGAAAATTTATTCCTCATCATTCTTTCCCTGTTTCATTTTAGCCCCTTCCAGGAGGACAGTGGCAATAAGCTCAAGCTGCTTCTTAATCTCAGAGGCCTTGTACTTGCGCTTGGCTGCACCCTGGATGGCCTTGGTGAAGAGGGTACAGTGGGTAGTTGGCTTGGTGGGGGGGCGCGGTTAGAGAGATCTTGGAGCTTGGAGATTGTTTTCTCTTGCTCATGCTGAAGGAGAGAGAAGAGCTTATTAAACTTCAGATGAAGCCCAAAGTTGGTTTTAAGATGCTTGTTATAAGCCTCTAATGCCAAAGTGGTCTTCAGCTCTCTGTTGATGGCCGCCCGGTACACGTTCCAGCTGGCCTTGATGCAGGCCTTGCCTCGCCTCTGTGTGACAACCTTCCCAATCCACTGGGGCTCAAAGTACTCAAGGAAAGTCTTGAACTCCGGGTGCTTCACTATGTAGGGATCCTTTGAGAGCGCCTCAAACCCCTGCGCAGTGTGCTCTGGCTTCAAAAAAAGCCAAGGCACTGAATTGTGCCAGCACAAATCTGCAGGTGTCCAAAGTATCCCTCTGGCTCAACCTACTAAGCTCGGTGTGGGCCTGCATGTTACAAGCAACTGCTTGGCAGAAGTGGAAGTGGCACCCCTTCACCTCCCTGCTGAACAGCTGCTCAAATTCATTGAACTGAGCAGGCTCAAAGTCCATGATGCACATGTGATGCCCAAGAGCTCTTAGCCTTGCCTTTTCCTCTGAGTCCAGGGTAGCCTGGTCCTTGTCAGAGGCAGGTGGGTTGGCGCAGGTGTGGGGGGGGGGGTCTTCTTAGATTTGTCATCATTGGCAGGAGGAAGGAGGGCAATTGCTTGGTGGAGGATTGTGAATGCACATGTGTAAATGGCCTCTGTGGCCCTGGGAAGAAGAAAGAACACAAATGGAATCACCTGGATGTCAATCTGGGCATGGATCATCCAAAGCTTCTTGAACATCTGGGGGCAAGTGGCAAAGGTACCATCAACTAGCCAGGTTGACGCCCTTTTCAACTCCATCAGGTTCTTCTGAGTTGAGTAGCAGATTATGCGGTCCTTGGCAGCAGGCCTGTTGTCATGGAGGAGGAAGCACTCCCCACTCAGAAGCTGCTTGAGCTTGTGGGTGAGCGTAAGCTCTGAGAGGACGTCTGAAGCCTTGGGGGAAGGGGGATTGGCGGTAATACACTTATTGCTTATGAATTTAACCAATCACTCTTGAGTTGGCACCAACTTGAGATTGTTGGGTTTGAGATGTTACAAAGCCTTTATGGCCAGATCAGAAGCCCGGAGGTGAGAGGAGGTGGGTATTACTTGAACAAGGTACCATTTTAACATCCAAGTGATTAGATGATTGGGGGGCTCACAAGTGTGCTCCCCCTTCTCTTCCTTTACTTGCTCCCAGCCCTCAGTGTTTAGCCGGGCCCTGCAAGTTTTCTCCTCACAGACAAAGTGCTTGCTTTTGGTTTGGCGCTTTTGATTGTTGCAATTAAAAATGTAATTGTCAGCAACATAGCCAGGGCCGCCCTTTACGGACATGATTGGGAAGTAACAGGGGAAGTGCTTGGGGACTTTAAACTCTCTGTCTACATTACAGATGTTGTGGATGGCCAGTGGATCCCAAGCCACATGACCAGAAGCTTTGAACTTCTTGGAGTACTCCTCTGGCTCATCTTGGGGATCAGATGAGGGAGGGGGGAAGAGCCATCAGGAGGGGGAGGAAAAGGGTTCTTTGATGCCTGCTTAGATGCCTCCTTTTTCTTACCAGAAGAAGAGATGGGCTCCTTGGCAGTCTTTACTTTCTTGGTATGCCGCTCCTTGGTGGGCTTAGAGTTGGCCTCTGAGTGGTAAAAAGAGTGGTTGGTAAGATCACCATCAGATTTATTGGGGAAGAAATTTTTGGGGGAAGGTGAAGGGGATGTGGAAGATGAGGGTGGAGGGGGGATGAGTGGGAGGAGATGGAGTGAGAGGAGATGGGGTAGGAGACTTTTCCTTTGCAGGCTTCTTGGCACGCTTGGGAGTGGAGGCAGTTTTTTTGGAGCCCTTGGAAGCTTGGCGCTTGGGCTGTTGGCTGTTCTTGTTTGATTTTGTCTAAAGAAAAGTTTAGCATTATAAATAATAGAAGTATGAAATATATGAAACACAGAGGTAAAGCAAAGTAAAAGTTAAATGAAAAGTATGCAAATAAAGCTTTATTTATCAAGAAAAAAAAATAAAAAAGTAAATAAAAGCAAAATAGAAACTCAAAGTATAGATATAAAGGTTAAAACATAGAAAATAAGTGAATTCATGATGAAGCATCAAAGATGTTAGGTTCAGCATAACATCTTAGTGTTAAATCAATGTAAAAATTTAATTGAAAATCAAAAAAATATATGAAAATTATATGGAGAGCAGCAGAAAAAGTAGTAGATTATAATTGCAAAAAAATAAAAAAAATTATTATGTAGAATTTTTTTTATTCAGAGTTGAAAATTCAAAACATAGTAAAGTGTTGAGTTTGGCACTGTTGATCAGCCAGGAAAAGCTGAATTCTCACTGTCAAGTATGCTGGAGTCAAGCAGAAACATCAAATTTACTATATTTTTTACATATAAAACTTGCTTACATTTAAAACAGGTTTGTAAGTTAACCCAAAAGTAAGGCAGTATCATATGCTCAAAAATTAAAAAAATCTAACATAAGTTAAAAAATTAAATGAGTGAAAATGTGTTTATTAGTGATAATAATGTGATGTGAGGAGCTGAGAGTGAATTATTTATTCTAGTGTTGATTAAAATGTTAAGAAGCTCTCTGTACTAATCCCCAAGTTAAAGTGTCAAGTGGGTGAGTGTTGAGTGGCGCTCATAGTGTGTCACATATTAATTTAGCCTCAATTCCGAGCCTTTGATTAGTAAAATCTGAAACTGATCTGGTGTCAAGTAGATAGAGTCAAACAAAGAAAGTGTTGAGTTTCAGTTTTTTATAAATTACATATGAAATCTCTTAATAAATTGGGCTTAATTTATGTGGCACCACTTAATCCAAAAGCCCAGGAATGACATAATGTAAAACAAGTGGGGTATTTGATTAATGTCTATGCCACTAAATCCAGTATAGTGGTGCTTGGGAGCCTAATCAACAACTATGGACACTAATAATAAAAATAAAGTACTAAATAATAAATTTTATATAAGCGCATATGTATTTTATTAATAAAATTAAAATTGGCTTAAAAAGTGTCAAACTGGTCACTTTTTGGTTTAGAGTGTCAAACACAGGTTTTTTCATTTCTATTAGTAAATTTACTTATAAATTGCCCATTAAATTGGTATTTTAGCTAACTGAATTATTAAACAGAGTTGAGTTTGAGTAAATTTAACCTTGATTTTTGGTTTTAACCCCCTAAATTACTAGTAAAAATTAGCTTAAACCCGGTTAAGCCAAAAATACTAATAGATTCACATATGCGGCACTTGAGTACCAGGGAGTCAATCACCAGGGAGTCAAACTTACCACAGTTGCTGTGTATCTCAGCTGATACTGATTGGATTTGGACGTTTTTATGCTCAAATTAAAGCCACAAAGCAGGAGCTTTGATTTAAACTATATTGGACAATAAACAAAACCAAAGCAAGAAGTTTAAAGATTCCCAAAGGAATATGATGCCATACAATCAGCTGATATCTCAGACTCACAGAATGAGCCCCCAGATGAAGACCCAAGAACTTCTGAGAATGATCTGGAAGAATCAGCTCAAATGTTATAAAAAGATCCTGATTCCACTCTCCTTCATTTTTGGTTATTTCTGGTCCTTGAAATAAATAAATCAAATACATCCAATCTTCAATTTAATGGTTCAGAGTCAGAAGCCCTTAGGCCCTGACACCAACACCCACTCTATTTCATCCCTTGGCTTTGGCCTTCCTGCTTAGCTACCTGGGAGCCTAATTCTTTTTTGGTAGATTTAATCCCCTCATGGGGAGGTATTGTTTTCTTGGGGAGATATTCCACATGGGAATGGTCTCTGTCCCCATTGGCAGCTTGGCTACAGGTTTGAACCCCTCCACAGCCATACACCTCCTTGGTGGTATGTTTTCTAGCAGATGGGTTCCTGGAAACTAATGTAATATGGATCAAAACAGTATTTTAGACCCAGTACCTCAGAAGCAGTTAATTGGTCAGGAAGGTTAATTGAAAACCCAGAAATTAAATAAATGAGAAGTTGATTCCAGGGATCAAAATGTCTAAACAGTTTTAAGATGTGACACAAGGATGAGATTATTAGGCCCTCAATCAAGGTTAAAAGGTTGTTAATCATAGGGCTTAATAAATTAGACCTGATAAAATAAAGTTAATTTTATCTCTAGGCTTGATAAGATTGTTCCTGGTAGGAACTTAGAAAAGCTTGACCTATGAATTACTAATAGATTACTATAATAGAGCAAGTATGTTAGGGACTTAACCTTGGGCAGCCTGCATGTTGTTTCTGGGAACACATGTACCGCAGGTTTTGTGGGCAGGGCCCACCACAAGATTGGGGATAACTTAATAAGGTAGATCATTGACTTTCTTACCCAGGACCAAAGGCCAGCAGCTGGGATTATAGTTTCAATGGCAACAGCACCCATGTTGACAGTGGTCATGTTGACACTATAGCAAAGTGCAAATCCAGTTTTTAATAATATCATCTTATGGCTGTTGAAAATTTTTAAATTAAAAAAACACTTTACCCTGAAAATTTTTAATATAAAAATAATTAAAACCAATATAATATTATGAATGACCCCAGAGAGACAAAATGCAATAAAACATATCAAAATTAATAAGAATAAGGAGATATAAGCAAGTATTTCTCAGTTTAATATGTAATTTACACTCTTTATTATAAAGATATTTTTTCCCATAAAAAATTAAAATTTCAATGAACTTAAAATAAAAATATTTAATATATTATTATCTCCAAAAATATAAGAAAATTATATGTTTAATTTATTATGATTTTTATAAGCACAACAGAAAATATCTCATACTTTTGTCAAGGGTCTGGATGTACAAGCATTCTGGCTACCGCCAACCTACTTAATATCCAGCCATCACCTAATTTGATGCCCTTCCAATATACTGTTTGACATACTAATAATGGTAACCAAGCAATATCACATGAAAATCCAAGTATCCAGTGGCTTGACCCCATCCTGCACATGACCAACCCCTAGGCTTGATCCAACTAAATCTCCGCCACAGCCCAATCCATATAAGTCTAAAATATTATCCAATAAAAGATACTTTTCTTCTCTCCCAATTCCAGATTTGAAGATTATCCAAAAGGCGCTCCTTATCACTGGTAGCAGCTACGGTTTTTTGACCACACCCATGAAAGAGAAAATGACTGACCAAAACTCGCCCACCTTTGCTCACGTCCTCAACCAGGCCACATCCCAGGAGACTTGGAAAACATACTTCCACACCCATGACATTGGCAAAGATATACCTAGTAGATGCACCATATTTGAAGGTCTGGTCATGCCCAAAGAATGCGCCAAGATAATTCAATACAGTTGCTTTTTCAACCACAAAAAAATGCACAACCACCTATCACAGGTGAAGTTACCAACACCAAGTACATTGGTATTGACAAGTTCTTTGGTAAAAACAAAGAAAATTTCATCAACTGGCTAGACCACACAGTCGCCAAACTCTGCGCCGCGCATTCCCCACAAAAAATGGGTCCAGGAAGCTAGCAAGAGCCTGTACAAGGCCACAACTAACTGGTTTGCCACCTGGGTCAGCTCAAAAACTGGCAACCAGCTTGACAACTGGGAAGAGTTCAATGCAGACATCATGCACAATTTCTGCATCATCAAATACCTCCAAGACATTACAATACAGCTCAGCAATCTTCCTCAGAAGACCACTATCACAGCTTAGCCAATGAATTTGAGGAAATACACTGCAAAATCCAAAACCTAGCACAAGCTGATAATGTACACCAGAGCATCATTTATCAACAGAATGAAACCCTCTGTTGCTGCCCTCATCCGCCCAGAGGCCACCACCTCCATGCCTGCGCTCATTGCAGAAGCCAAGCGCGCAGAAAAACGTGCAAACATGGAATATGCTGCACGCAACGGCAATCACTCCTCAAACGGCAATGGCAGAGAAAACCCAATAGCAATAAACGCCAAAACACCAATCATAGCAATGGTAACTCAAATTGTAACAATGGCAATCACAGCCAAAGTGCAAACTGCTCCTGTCCCAAGAAAGAGGACACCACTGAAGTAAACAATGCTGAAGTAGCAACCTGCTATGAGTCTGACCCCACATTCTCTGACCTCAAAGGTCTCAAAACAAAGAAACAGGGAAAAGGGGAGGGGGAACAGGATTAAATTGCCCCTGTCTCCCCCCAACTTGACAAGAAACTGTACCAAGGCACAAACTTTGCTGCTCACATCCCATGTGCCCCGCAATATTTCCATTTTTATGAATGTAAAATTAAAGATTACTCACAACTTCTTGTCTATCCATGCACTTACAAATCACATACACATAAAATTTTATTTAACTCTGGTGCACAACACACTATGTTTAGCAAACCTTTTGTACCCAAGTACAAGATACCAGTTGTCAAATCCAACTTCAAATACGCCAGAATGGCAGATAAATCAAAGGTTCTACTTGAAGGCAAAACAACTCCCTTCAGAATTGATCTTCAAGGCATACAAACGTCCATCAAAGGACTTGTCATGAGCAACATAAACTACAACATTGTAGCAGGCATGGACTGGTTCACCCAAGTGAACCCCAGCGTATGTTGGAAAACAAAAACCATGTTAATAAAACACAATGGAGTCAATTTCAACATTCTCAAAGAACTCAACAGCCTCATTCTAAGAGACACAGTATTTGTTCAGGTCATAAACCAAGATGACTCAGAACATCTAACCAAAGACTTTAACCTCCACATAATGAGGTACACTGAATTCAATAACATGCAAACAACCAAGATTTAATGCCCAGAGCTTGCGGCACTCCTAAATGAATACACCCATGTATTCAAAGAAGACTCACCAAGTTACCCCCCAAACAAGAGGTCAAACATGGCATCAAACTATTTAAAGCCATGCCCAAACCTGCACCCCTCTACAGACTCTCTCCCATGGTGACCCAAACCCTCAAAACACACATTGAGGACAATCTAGCAAAAGGATTCATTCACCTGTCTGAATCCCCATGGGGGGTAGCAGTGTTCTTTGTAAAGAAGAAGGAAGGCACTCTATGTATAGTAACTGACTACAGAGCACTAAATGCAAGCACAGTAAAAAATAAATACCCTCTTCCACTTATAGAGGATCTGTTTGAAAGACTCTCAGGAGCCAAATTTTTCTCCAAAATTGACCTCACCTCAGGTTACAACCAAGTTGAAGTAAAGGAAAAGGACATACCAAAAACTGTGTTCTGTATGCCATTTGGATCCTTTGAGTGTAGGGTAATGAACTTTGGGATGACCAACGCTCCCGCAACATTTGTCACCATGATGAACCAAGCACTAAATGTTCTCTCAAATACATTATGCTACCTTGACAATATCATCATATTATCAAAAACAAAAGAGGAATACCTTACGCATGTCTGCAAGACACTTGATTGGCTTGAAAAGCACAAACTTTATGCAAAACCAATTAAGTGCCAATTTATTGAAAAGGAACTCCTGTTCTTGGGCTACATTGTCTCTGACAGTGGCATCAAAGAAGATCCAGAGAAAATAAAAGCCATAAATAACATACAACTCCCCACCTCTGTTAAACAAGTTAGACTCTTTCTCAGAATGGTAGCTTACCTAAGGAAATACATCAAAGACTGTGGGAAACTAACTGAACCAATCAATGACTTAACCCAGGGTAATGCCAAAAAGAAATTCATCTGGACAACAGAATGCAACAAAATCTCCAAATATTAAAACAAGCTTTGATCAAAGCACCAATCTTGCAATACCCTAATAACAACAGGTGCTACAAGCTTGAGTCAGATGCCAGTGACACTGCCATTGGCACAGTCCTGTGCATCTGCCAGCCAGGGCAGCAAGACTTCTTGCCAGTATGTTACAAAAGTAGAAAACTAACCAACACTGAGCAGACACACCCAATACACAATAAGAAATTGCTAGCAATATATCACACATGCAAGAAATGGAGATTTTATCTGGAAGGACATTTAACATCCAAGTACTAACTGACCATAAATCCTTAATATATTTCAAAACTCAGAACATAAACACATGGCAACAAGCCAAGTGGATGTCCCTGCTGGAGCAGCCTAATTTGGGCATCCAATACAAAAAGGGGCAGAGCTGGTCACAGCTGATGCTCTCTCTAGACTATGTCAGCCTAGAGAGGATCATCCTGACCACCTGGACCCTGACTGGCCAAACCTATACAGCACTGAGTGTAAAACCAAAGGGAAAGACCCCTTGAACATCAACTGACCCACAATACATTAGTAAGGAACAAAAATTATTTCCATGTATCAAATAGCACTGTATACCAAATTATTAACAACAAACATGTCCCTTACATTCCACTTGCACAAAGAGTTGGCACCATATTAAGACATCACTGCCTACTAGGACATAGAATGGCTAACAACCTATACCTCACATTAAAAGAGAAAGTATGGTGGCCCAACATCAAACAGGATATAGTTGATGTTCTGAAAAAGTGCAAAGTATGTGAGAAATACACCAGCACAAAGGCTCCCCAGCCAACAGTCGACCCAGTACCAGACCCTGAATCATTCAAGGTTTGGGGGCTAGACGTAGTGGGCGTCTTCCCAGAAACAAAAAAAACCAAAATTTCTTAATTGTAGCTATCAACTTTGCCACACGCTGGCCCATCTGCTGGGCAACAAAGGACCATAAAGCAGAAACCATAAACTAATTCATTAACAAAGCAATCATAGCCAACTACGGCACTCCAGACTACATCATAACTGATGGAGCAACCAAGTTATCAGGTCACATAGTAAATAACAACTTAAAATCTAAAAAAATTAAAAATTCCACAATCTCTCCATACAGGCCACAGGCCAGCGGCAGAGTTGAATGCCTAAATGGCTGCCTTATCAGGACCCTAGAGAAAATAATGGATGGCAAAGCCAAAGACACATGGCCAATATATGTGAAACATGCACTACTAGTATCCTGGTGTTGTGTTCTGAGGCGCGGCACAGACACACAAATGGGAATTCTAACCTTGGGATTAGATTTGTACTAACTCTCAGTTAGATGACAGGGAAGGCTATGCGTTTACCTTGCGGTCCTGGATGAATAATCTCTACTAGTTGTGGCTAGAGAGAGGCGCAGAAGTACAGAAGACACAAAGACAAAAATGTGAATAGAACTTAATTTTTATTGGTGAATACAGAATGGAATATATAGTGGTTAGGAATACCACAAAACACTACCTGGACAGTAGGATCACTTGCCACCAGCATGAGTGGGGCAAGTGAGTTGCGCAGAATCAAGAAACCAAACAACTGTACTTCCCAATTCAGTCATCAACTCAATTTGAGAGGCAAAAGCAAGAGATTTGTCTTTGAAATGGCCTACCAAAGGCAAAATTGAAATACAGTGAATAGCAGGATTCACAACATCCATGTCTGCACCAACCAAGGGACAGGCTATTCACCGTTTGAGCTAACCTACGGGTACAAACCAGAAATAATCACCTGCAACAAACAGCCCTACATAAAGATCCACCCGGGGAAACCTCTCACAGTAGAGCAAGCACCAAATCTACAACACATTTGCCTCAAAGCTAAAATAGCAGTAATAAAGAGTCTCAAGACACAAAAGGTAACCTCCACAGAGGAAACACTTCCCATCAACTCTCCTGTCTGGATTTTAGCTGACAACAGAAAGAAACTAGACTCAGTACACCAGGGACCAGGAATAGTCATCAAATACAGACCAGACCACAACATCTATCTAGTAAAATTCCAAGGTTCCAAGACCCCAATTGTCAAGAAATATCACAGAACCTGTCTCCTCCTTAGTAAAGGAGAACACTTGATCATATTGGTTCCAACTAGTAAACAGCTCCAGGAGCATCAGGCAGCAGCAGTTAAAACAAAGCCCCCTCCCAATGCACCAGAATAACCCCTTAAGGGGGCGTGTCAAGGGTCTGGAAGTACAAGCATTCTGGCTACCGCCAACCTACTTAACACCAGCCATCACCAAATTTGATGCCCTTCCAACATACTGTTTGAAATACCAAGAATGGTAACCAAGCAATATCACATGATAATCCAAGTATCCAGTGGCTTGAACCCATCCTGTACATGACCAACCCCTAGGTTTGATCCGACTAAATCTCTGCCACAGCCCAATGTATAATTCTAAGATATTATCCAATAAAAGATAATTCTCTCCTAATTCCATATTTAAGGCTTCCCCAAAAGGTGATCCTTATCACTTTAAAGATAAATTAAATAATAAGGTATTTCTTATATCACCACCTGGAAACTATACCTGAAACTTACCATTTATACCTACAAAGATTAGTAATATTTTTGAGTATATACTTCTTGGAAGTATAATAAACAAGATAAAGGGGAAAATTAAGAGAATGATACTTTATTTGATATGAGCTTAGAGTATTATATAGTATCATGGGAAGCCTCATGCCGTCTATGTACGTCATGGTGATCATGTGTAATACCCAAGCATAGTAGGTACTACTTGTAGCAGGTACAGAAGAAGATAGGCAAACTGGAGGCCCGTCAGAGCAGTGACAATGGTGTAATGGTCATCATCCATTGGAACACCTTGGCATGGGTGTTGTATCTGCCAAAGCTACCCACAAAGTATGTCAAAATATAGTAGGCAGAAGTGTACGTGGCAACAGATAGAGTGGAATGGGGTGACACCAGTGGAGGCCCAGAGCCAATGTATAAAGAATTGAATTGACCTGTATCTTTATAATACTTTTTGCCAAACCCTTCTGGTGAGGGCCCAAAGGCAGCAGGTCCTTGCTGAGACCCTCTAATCCCAAGGCAAGCTGTGAGCCCAGCTGTGAAGATTGGATGGTTCATCTTAATTGGTCGGGGATTGAGGGTGAGATTAACTAGTCTAAGGTTTAGGCCAATAGTGGGGATTTAAAAGATATTTATTGAAGGGGTATTGCTCTCAATAATAGCACAAGCCATCATTAAGAGGGGATTCCTTTTTTTATAGTTATCTCCCACTGTGCAAAATTTTACAAGTGGGTGTGAAAACAGTGGATGGGTGAACCCAAAAGTATGGTTGGTGAGTGTTGGCATTGGGCAATTGGAATAGGGTCAAACCCTTGTTCCCCCACTATATGTGGCTGGGTTGACAATTCTTGGGTGTGGCCAATAGATCCTGGTTGGAGTGTTTCCAGGAGGGGAAATGTTTAAATTCACTGCCACCTTTGGCTTTGGATTGCACTATTTTCCCCCACTGCACTAAGAAGGGACAAAAAATATCAGCTAAATCGCTTAACTCCTTAGGGGATTTGGCACATACAGTTGACAAGAGATTTGTGCTGGCCTACCCCACAGATCCACCGTCTTTGGTTGCTCCCTCCTGGGAAGAAACATTGATCAATTTGAATTGCTTGTTGGCATGGTGTCACCTGCTTTTGAAAACCATTGGATCTAACCAATCAAGTGGCAACACATCAAAGCTCAAAAACCCAAATGAATTCCAAATGCCTGGCAGTTTCTCTATCCAATCAGATAGCACTGCAAAAATTAAGGTGAAATCTTCCAGACTCCCTGGCCCTGACCAACAAAATTTCTCCACTAACCAATTAGATTCAAGTTCTACAGTCATGTGGCTCCTCCCCCTGCAACAACTCCCTTTTTACACAGCAAGGGGACCTCCAGTCCCCTTCTTGTCTATTTTCTAATATCAGTAAAGTTTGGAACTTGTTGTACTTAATTTTCAATTTATTTTGGCTGGAACATCTGTTTGGAGTTTCTGTTATCTAAAGATTAAAGTGTTAGTTGCTCTGTTAAACTTTACCTTGTATTGACCCTCTTTGAACCTGGCATCTCTTCTGGGACTTTTAGAAGAGGATTTGGCGTATATTCACTGTATAGTTACACTTTTGCTTCAAAAATAGCTTTTGAACCTAGAATTTTAGTTAAATTTCAATATAAAACCTAATTTTACTTTGAATTTTCCTTAAATACTTTTTTAACCCGCTTCCTGTTTTCAACCCACCCAAGCCGCTTGAGTCCATCACCAAGCTTCCCAAAACTGCTCTGTTGCTTCTTACCTGGTTTCTTGCTTGTGGGTGTCCCTGTTTGCCTCATTTTTATTGTCTGCAGTTTAAGAAACCCCATCCTCTTCTCCAAATTTTATAGAGATCACAACCATGATACTCCCAGTCTTAAAGTTTGTGGTATTTTCCTTGGCTCCATTTCTGCTGCTCCTGTGGTCCGCATTGCCAGACTTGTGGACTAAAATCTCCTCTTCTGTTCAACTTGTGGATGACAATCCCTCTAGCCTATTGGATCTTCCCAGTGGTTTCCTATTCTCTGGAGAGTCTATAGTCAAGAGCTTGACCTGTGACAACCTGGATTTGCATGTTGTTGACTATGCCTTGCCCACTCCTATGGGTAAGGAAATGTCAATGTCCTCCCTTACCAGCCTGGATAAGAGCAACTCAGTGCCCCTCCAGGCCCCTATGATGCTTCCTCCCTCTCCCATCTGTACGCCCTGGTTGCTCATTGGTTTGATGATGATGTTATTGAATGTGTACTTTCCTCAGCTGTCCCCTGTGTCCTCTCTGTGGTCCCTCCTTTGAGCAGCTGTTCCAGTCCTCCACTGGGCGGCATCCTGGTGGTTTGTTTTGCCGGGATGGGAGCTGAACTTAGTTAGTTTAGCTCCCCTCTCTTATAAAACGGTCCCAGTTTTTCCTCAAGGTCTAATTTTATACTGGGTAGTTGGGTTTGGCAAGATTCTGGTCCCAACCAAGTGGTCTGGGTCCCAGATCCCCATTGTTTGGGGCCAGGATTAGTGGGCAAGGTTTGGATATTGTTCTTGACTAATTTAGGGCTACAGGGTTTGCCCTCTATTTTTATCCCCAATATAAGCTACTTATTTGATTAGCCACTCCGTTCAGTGGATTCTGATTGGCTTTAGGGGAGTAGTACTAGGACCTGGGGAGAAAGCAGTTGGGGACTGGCAGAAGGCTTGCTGCCAGCAGGCCAGGGCTGGGGGGTGAGCAAGCGGGCGGACAGGCAGGCAGGCAGCTGGTGTTGTGAATGCCACTATTCACACTGTTTTGATTATGCATTTGTGTGGTTATTTCAAGGACAAATTTCTCTCTTTTGCTTTTGCCCTTTGAAATGGGTCTGTTTCTGAACTGGAAAATTCAATTGTTCAGTTTCCTGATTCTGCGCAACTCACTTGCCCCACTCATGCTTGTGGCAAGTGATCCTACTGTTGGGATTGTTTTGTGGTACTGTCAACCACTATATATTACATTTCTTATTTACCAATAAAAATTAAGTTCTATTCACATTTTTGTCTTTGTGTCTTCTGTACTTCTGCGCCTCTCTCTAGCCACAACTAGTAGAGATTATTCAATCAGGGCCACAAGGTAAACCAATAGCCTTCCCTGCAACTAACTGAGACTTAGTACAAATCCAATCCCAAGGTTAGGATTCCCATTTGTGTGTCTGTGCTGCGCCTCAGAACACAACAGCTGGCAGGAGGTTGGCTTGCAGCTCCCTGGGTTGCAGGTGCTGGCAGGTGTGGCAGGCGCCTGCATGACCGTGGCAAGCAGCTGCCCAGATGATAAATTATTCTGGGCTCCACTACGTTTCATTTTTACTTTTAAATTATTTTCCCCATTTGGTAGGTGGAATACTTCTCATATTGAGAATTATTTGGATATATAATTTTTTTCCTGTCCTAAATTGACATAATGATGGGGAAAAGTTGGTATCAGGAATATTCTGACATAACAAGGCTTGTCTAAGTAGTGTTATTCTTAGGACTCAAATTTTTTGATCCCTGTGATAGATGGGCAAATGATAGGAGTGCCAACAACTTAATGATTAGTCAGGAAATCATTCAGAGAGTCACTTGGAGAATTGCTTTCCTGAGAGAGAGTAATAAAAGATGTTGCAATATCTCCCCCTGGGGTGCCAGAAGATGAAACCTTGGGAATTTTATTGAGAGTGTTGGGGATTCAGGCTTGGTATTGATCCAGTTTTGCATTGGGTACAGGGATTCAAGAATTATGTTGTGCTGTTCTTGCTTTGCACAGGCAGAGGCAGTTGTGGGGCATGCGCTTTAGTTTGGTTTAAGCGCCAATTCCCTTGATGAGGTAGGTATTGTTGGGCTTGACCTCATGACAATGCTTGGCCCACATAACCCTGGATCCAACTTATGCTGATTGTGGTTGACAACCCAGATTTTTTCCCCAACTTGGAACCTTTCTTGTTGTAGTGGGATTACCTCTCTCTTGATTCTCTTTCATTACATGTCTTCTTGGTCTTTTTTAGCACATTGCACATCAGGATCACTGTTGTCTGGCATCTTCTTAGGTAGAGGTAAATGCGGTCCTGCAGTTGTACTAACAAGGGTGGGCTTTTGCCCATAGACAAGTTCATACAGGCTTTTGCCCGTGTTGCAGTTGACTTGTGCTCTGCATACCATGAGTGCTGTTGGTAACATATTGACCCAAGCTTTTGGATTGTTAGCAGATAACTTACTGAGGGCTTCTACTAACAAGCTGTTTAGTTGTTCTACTCTTCCACTTGCTTGTGGGTGATATGGGCTGGCTGTGATGTGTTTTATTCCATTTTTAGCAAGGTAGATATTGGTGTCAATGGCCTTAAGTTTAGTGCTTCCATCTATGATCAAGAGGATGGGTTTTCCAAATTTGCTATGATTTCTTTATCAATAAATTGTCTCACATCATTGCCTTTGTGTTCTTTTGTAGCTTGTGCTACAGGCCACCTGGCTGCATAGTTGATAGCTGTTATGATGTACTTTTTGCCTTTGTTCTTGCCAGGCATTGGTCCCACAATATCTAGTGACCACACTTTGAAAAGTGGTGTGATTGATACTGGTAGTACTGAATTGAGGGATGCCTTGGAGTGGACATACTTCTTGCAGACTTCACATTGTTTCAGTACTTCCTTGATATTATACAACATGTTGGGCTACCAGTAGTGATTCTTGAGGTATTCATACAAGTTCCTGCTACAGGTGTGTCCCAGGTCTTTGTGATACCAGAGGATTGTGCCAATCTTTTGCGTTGACAGGACGTAGGGTACAATATTGCCACTTGTTAGTATGTGGTGTAGAGTACCATATATGTTTTAACAGATGTTTGTTCTTGAAGACTTTTTATTGGATGTCCATTGATGTACCATGTGGGAACCCCTCTTGGAGATTTCCCATTATTAACATGGGCCAATCAGGGTCCCCATCAGTGTGTAGAACATGTTTATTGTATAGCCTTGATAGGGCATCTGCAGTAAGAATTTTCTTGCCTGGCTTGCATTCAATTTGCATGGAGTACCTCTGTATGAGGCTCATCCATTCAAATTGTTGTATAGATAGGTGTTGTTGAGTCTTAAAGAATACCAATGACTTATGGTTAGTAAGCACTTTGAATATATTTGCACCTTTTATATAGCATTGCCACTTCATTAGACATCCAACAATAGCTATCATTTCCTTGTCATTTATTGGGTATCTTTTTTCACCATCAGACAATTTCCTTAATTCATATGCTATGGGGAGGAAGTCATTTTCTGTAGTTTGAATTTGGAGTACTCTTCCTATTGTGTATTTGGAGGTGTCAGTTTCTAATTTTTACACTCCTTCACAATTTGTATATTATAAGATAGGAGCAGTGACCATTTGTTCTTTTAATTGTTGAAAGTGTTGATCTCTCAACAGCGTCCATACAAATTTTATTGTTTTGTCAGTGATTGTGAATAAGGGGGAAGTCAAGGTGCTCCAGTCAGGGATGAATCTCCTAGAATAGGCTACTGTGCCTAGTAATGTAAAGAGCTCACTCTTATTTTGCGGTTCTGGCATATTATTTATGGCTCATATGTTTTCTGGGTCCAGATTAACTCTGTCCTTACTAGTAATGTGTCCTAAAAATAGGAGTTCTGTTTAGAAGACCTTGCGTTTGGAGGGCTTGACTATGAGTTGTTATCTTGAAGGGTGAAAAGGACTAGGAGAACATCCTTCTTATAATGTCTCTTAGTAGGGCTATATATGATTATGTTGTCAAGGTAGATGATAGCCTTTTTCTCATGTGATCTTTAAATACTTCATTATAAAGATCACAGAGGTACTTGGAGTATTTGTCATACCAAAGTTAAGGACAACACACTCAAGCAAGCCATGCTTAGTTTTAAACACTGTTTTTGGGATATCTTCTGATTTAACGCAGATCTGGTGGTATCCCTGTTGAAACCGCAGGCTTGACCTGTCAACAAAATTCCAACCAAGCATGCTCATGACCCGCAATCCAATTACCCGGTCACTTGAAGCCAGACTAGGAAGTCAACTAAAATTATCAAATCCAACAACATGAACAGATGATGATCATTTATGGTGGATACCTTGTTTTGGAGCTTGACTCATTATCAGGATCAAGCCACCCCCTTCTTCCATCCAACCATGTGATCAACAATCATGTTCCTGTTATCCTTGATTCACATTGACTATAATAACTATCTCACAATAAAGATTATTATCTAGCTTCTAAATATTTCCCCCTTGTAACTCTGCTAAAACAGCACAGTTACAACATTTGTAGCACAGGGAGGTTCTC
This sequence comes from Entomophthora muscae, assembly GCA_014839935.2. Classification (NCBI taxonomy): domain Eukaryota; kingdom Fungi; phylum Entomophthoromycota; class Entomophthoromycetes; order Entomophthorales; family Entomophthoraceae; genus Entomophthora; species Entomophthora muscae. The sequence goes on along the minus strand of QTSX02007157.1, from coordinate 266,534 downwards.
CATCCTACCTTATCTTGAAAAATTCCGCCTGTTGCCCGCACACGCTGCGGCCAACAAAACCTCAACAGAATTATGTCTGGCCTCCCGCCTGACTAGACTCTGTACACCCCTGGTGCCAAGATACCTGGTAGCTTTGTCCTGTACTAGAACACAGTGATCCCACTACCTGCCTTCAACACCATGTCTGCACAAGGTTTCTTTCAGGCTCCCTCCTTTAATGCTGCAACCAGCCAATGAAAACAGCATGGCTGCCTACATAGCTCAAAGACTACAAAGTGCTTCCTTGGAACCTTTTGCTGGGGCCAAAGACAACAACACTGCCGCCTGGATCCAGTCCGCCCAGAGCAAGCTGACTCAGATGGAATGCCCACAGCGGTTTTGGATTGCAGAAATTTCCATTTGCCTGACCCATGACACTGGCACCTGGTGCAACAAGTGGCACAAGGAGCACACCAACAAAAACTGAGATACCTTTAAGCAAGACTTCCTGGAAAGATTCATGCTTAAAGACACAGCGCTCATAAGAAATACGCCAAGTAAAGAACCTAACCCAGACAGGCACCGTAAAGGAACTCACCTGCGCCTACAAGGAACTCCAACTTTGTGCACCATCCAACATGGCCTTTGACACCCCAGCCACACACCTCATGTACTACAACGCCCTCAAGTTACATGTGATGAGGCATGTGAACCTGGACCAGGTGACCAACCTGCAAAGCTTGTACTGAGAAGCAGAGAAAGCAGAACAAACCTCCAACACACTTCATAAGGCACAAACTGGAAAAACAAGAAAGTCCCAAGGATTCCCATCCAGGTGGGTGCTCCACTCAACCACCCCCTGGAGGAAACAGAAGCAACACCAACCACAAACCCATGGGTTCAAATAGACATGTAAACAGAAACAATGGCCATTCAAACTGGACCATTTCCATGTTACCGCCACACAAAGCCAATCAAGCCAAGGGAAAAGCCCAGGGAGAGCACTAAGTGAGCCAAGCTCTTCCCACACAACTCCTGACTTGCCCAATAATTAATACCAACCCAAGGACCTGGACCAATGCCCAATGATCCAAGTGCCCTTGGAGGACCTGGTACTGTACACCATTGCCAGACATCCCAATAAACTGATGTCCTATCATTTCTGCTTTTGAAGTTACACAGGCTCAGCACTCCTGGATTTGGGCGCAGATTGAACCCTGGTCAACAGCAGCTTTGTGGATAAGTTCAAGCTGGCCACTAATCCTTTGCGGATTAAAAAGGTGGTCCTGACTGATGAACACCACATTGCCATGACAAAGGAAACTTCCCTCTTCTCTGTCATGCTTGAGAACCTTCACTCCACCATTCAAGGTCCTGTCATCAACTTCCCAAAGTTTGACATTGTGCTGAGACTAGACTGGTTGCAAAAAAACAATCCTCACATAGACTGGGCAACCTCAGTGCTGACCATCAAGCGTGAAGGTGTCAACCACCAGATCTATCCTGCCTCTGTGGACCAACTCCTACGTGACCACATCTTTGTACGCATCACAGAGACCCTGGACAAAAAGGAAAACCTGAAGGCAATTGACTGGGACTCCTGCCAGTAAGAGATCATACATTTCAAAGATCACCATGATACCTCCACGCCTCAGGACTGCAAAATTGTGGCCTTCCATCCAGAAATCTTCAAGGAAGCGCTACCTGGGCTGCCCCCTGAGAAACACATTCAGCACTTCATTCAACTCAAGGGGCTGTACCCAAGGCGCGCCATATCTACAGGCTGACCCCAAATGAAGACAACACCTTACGCGCCTACCTCAAGGAGGCATTAGAAAAAGGACTTATCTGCCCCTCACAGTCTCCCTTTGGGGCCGCTGTATTCTTTGTGGCTAAGAAGGACGGTACCTTACGTCTGGTCACAGACTACCAAGCCCTAAACAAAGTCACCATTAAGAATTGTTACCCACTACCACTGATTGACAACCTCTTCAATGCCTTGGGAGGAGCCGCAGTCTTCCCCAAGATTGATCTGACTGTAGGCTACAACCAGATTCATATCAAGGAGGAAGACATTCCCAAAACAGCCTTCTGCACTAAATACAGCTCCTACAAATGTGTGGTACTCAACTTTGGCATGACAAATGCCACGTCTACCTTTGTAACCTTCATGAACAAAGTATTTGCGCCCCACATAGGCAAGCACACCCTAGTGTATCTAGACAACATTATTGTCTACAGCCCCTTGGTAGAACAACACCCCAAAGACCTCAAGGCAGTCTTTGCTACCTTGGCACAACACAAAATGTTAGCCAAGCCCTCCAAATGCCAGTTCTTCTGCAAGCAACTACCCTTCCTGGGACACATAGTCTCAAAGGACGGTATCAAAACCAACAGTCAAAAGATACAGGCCATATGCAAGATGCCACCTCCCAAGGATAAGTTGGAACTCTGCACCTTCTTTGAAATGGTGGTCTATGTACGCTGCTTCATACCTGACTGTGGCGTTTTGACTGCCCCTTATCCGCCATAACAGGCGCCAAATCCAAGTTTGTGTGGACTCCCCAACGTGACCTTTATTTAAGACGCCTCAAGGAGAAACTCACAACAGCTCCCATCCTGTGAATACCCCAAATGTGATGGGGAATACCAAATGGAAACTAATACCTCAGATGCATCCATTGGGGGAGTACTACAAATCAAAAATAATAATGGTGACTTCCTGCCCATAGCTTATGAATCACAAAAATTGACAGATGGCAAGTGTTGATACCCTATCCACATCAAAGAACTGTTGGCTATTGTGTATTTTCTAGTCAAATGGTGCTGTTACCTAGAACGTCAGTAAGAATTCACAGCATTAACCGACCACAAGTTACTCATCTATTTCAAAACTCAAGCAAATCTGTTGTGCTGCCAAGCCTGCTGGATGGTGCTATTGGAGAGGGTTAACATGCTCATCCAGTACAAGCCTGGGGCCAAGCTTGCCATGGCAGACACCCTTTCCTGCCTTTATGTCCGTGCTTCAAGATGAGAGAATGGGCTTGACCCAGACTGGCCTCTCTTAGTACTACAAACAAAGGACAAAGGTTTCCCCCTGGCACAACTGACATAACAAAGGAAACATTCATTAAAAATAAACACCTATTTGTCAATGTATATGGGACCCTACACAGAAAAATGTCTGACAGCACAATCATTCCCTACATCCCCACACATCAGCAAGCAGACACCATCATATGCTATCACAGAGACCTTGGACATACCAAGAGCCAAAATCTATATGTGTTCCTTAAGCACAAGGCCTGGTGACCAACCCTATATTGCAATGTTCAAGAAGTGCTAGACCAATGTGAAGTATATGAAAAGTTTGCCAAGAGCAAACCCCACCAAATTCAGTACTTCCCATCCGCACACAGCTACCTTTCAAAGTATGGTGTTGCAAAATATGCAGCCTGGGTGTTGATTTCTATGAATAGTTAGTCTACTACTTCTTTATCTTAATACTATACCTGTTGTGGTATAGTGACAGCCTGGGTAAGGACAGAAGAATATAAGAAGATAATAAGGCAAAACTGGTATTTATTTAGATAGTATGCACTTATATAGTGTGAGGCAGGGGAATTGCCACCAGAGGCAGGGAGGCACAGACAGAAGGACTTCCTAAATGGAGGAGAGTGGATTGGCACAGCTAAAAGTCCTGTGCAAGAGAACAACTGCTTCCTTGCGGCTTTCCTTGAAGAGGTAGATATAAATAACTTTGTTGTTCTATTTATAATCCTGGAAGTGAAGCCTGTGCCTTGTGCGCATTCAAAAGGCAAATTGAAGACCTGTTTTAGGGGTGTTTTAAACGTCTTTATCACTAGTAGAATCAGGATGCAATAGCGCAATTTTTCTGTTGCTTGATTCCTAGATGGACAACTTAATGTCTAGTCCAGTTAATCTGCAACATTTCTCTCCACTGGATTAGAAAACAGGGTCAAGAATGGCTTGGCATCTCTAGGTAGCGGCTATAGTGTTGGGGTCAAATCACATGTCTTGTTAGGTGGGGGTTTGTTGCCCAATCCTTGGTCATCAGCTTTGCGGATCTGTAGGCAACCAGTTGTGTTTCTTGGCTGTCATTAAGGTGGTAGAACAGTTGGTGCGGTACTAGAAGAGTCTTGTCAGTCTCCAATAAACGCCTTGTTCTTTCATTCTTATTCCTCATACTTTGGTGCAATACTATTGCAAACAGGACAACAACCCATGGAATTTTTAATTAGGCTTTTGTTTTTTTGGGCTGTTGTCCTCATTGGGGCTTACACTTGGTCACTAGGAGCAGCACACATATACTGAGAGTGTACTCTAGTAATTAATTGCCCAGAATGGGGCTCCTTAAGAATGTAGGAGTCAGGGCTAGTCTTCTGTATAACTTGAACTGGGCCTTGCCAAAAGGAGGAAAGTTTGGATTCGCAGCTGTACCCTCTATTGCTGAAGAAGTAGACTGAGTCTCCTACCAGGTAAGTGTGTAAGGTGGGGCGTTTAGATGCAGCTTGTTCTAGGTCCTGCAACTTATGGTTTAAGTTTACAGTGTAGGCCTCTGATTGCAAGCAAATAAGAGTTAGAAACAGCTTGTTGAGGTACGCCTCTGGGGACACAGCCAAGCTGGGCTTTACCAAGGAATATAGTAAAGGGGGAAGTCCTGGTTGCCGGCTGTAGAGCAGTTGAAAGGGCAGCTTGCCAGTGGCCCAATGGTATCCAATGCTATATGCAAAGGTGGCCTCAGGCAGGAAGGTATCCCATTCAGTCTCATGTTGATGACTGAGCTTCCAGAGTATCTGGACCAGGCTCCCGTTAGTGCGCTCTACCATGCCATTTGTCTGTGGGTGATAAGGAGTGGATAGTGTCCCGCGGATTCCCATCAGTTGGTTGAGGCAGGGGATGATATAAATGGTGAATTTGGTACCATTGTCTGTCAGCAGGATCTGGGGGCAACCATGTTTGTATATAATATTCTCCAGGATGAACATGGCTGACACCAGTGCAGATTGGTTGGGAATTGCCTTGGCCTCTATCCATTTAGTCAGATGGTCAACTGCCACAATGAAGAACTTGTTGCAACTGTTAGTAGCTGGCAGGGGGCCCACTACGTCAATAGCTACAGTGTGGAAGGCAAACCCAGGGCGTACAAGTCTGTGTTGAAACTTGGCAACCTTAGGCCTCTCAATGTTGCAGTCATGACAGTTGGCTAGCATATCCACTACGTCAGTGTGCATTTCTTCCCAGAAGCAGTGCTGCTGTAGCAGAGCTAACGTCTTCTGTATACCACCATGGCCAGTAGTCTTGTGAGCAGCCACCACTGAGTCCATGCATAGGGATGGGCATATGTAGGGTAGCCAAGAGTCTCCACAAAGCTTCAGGGGTTGTCCCTTAGAGACCTTGGTATCAACAGTTAGCTTCTTGAGAGCTCTCTGTATCTCTACTGGCTCCTCCCCCACAAAGAAGGATCATCTATAAGCTTGTCATAGAGAATGTCAGCCATGGGGGATACTAAGGCAACAGTGGGAAGGCAGGAGAGACAGTCAGCATTCTGGTGGGCTGCCTCAGCTTGATGGATGATTTTTTAGTCATAAGACTGAAGTTTAATGGCCCAACACGCCAGATGTACTTTGGGGTCCTTGAGGGTCTTCAGCCATTGCAAGGAGGCATGGTCTGTTACACCTGTGAAATGTACCCCATGGAGATAGACTCTGAATTGTTGGTAGGAGTATATCACAGCCAGACACTCTCGCTTGGTTACAGTGTAGTTCCTCTTGTGAACATTAAGCAATCATGAGCAGTATCCAACAGGGTGATCAAGTCCAGTGGAGTCCAGTTGGGAAAGAACACCCCCAATTGCCGTCAGAATAACATCTGTATGAAACACAAACGGCTTGGCAAAGTCAGGGTAGGCCAGAACAGGGGCTGTAGTCAGTGTTCCTTTGAGAGTATTGAAGGCAGATTGGCACGCTGGGCTCCCAAAAAATTCCTTATCAGCTCAGAGAAGCTGAAAAAGGGGGTCACCCAGGGATATAAATTTGGGGATGAAGCGGCAGTAGTACCCAATCATCCCCAGGAAGACCTGCACGTCCTGCTTACTGGCCAGGATCTGCATTTTCTTAATGGCTTCCACCTTCAGAGGTACAGGACGGAGTCCATCTTGGCTAATGATGAACCCCTTGAACTCAAGTTGCTCCTTGAAGAAGTTGCACTTGAGTGGCTTGAGCTTGATATTGGCTGCAAGTAACCTCTGGAAGACTTTCTCCAAGTGTTGTAGGTAATCATTAAAGGTTTGGGAGAACACATTAATGTCATCCAGGTAGACCAAGACGCTGGTGAGTTTGAGGTTGTCCATCACTGCATCCATGGCCCGCTGGAAGGTAGCTAGGGCATTGGACAGACCTTGAGGCATCCTTGTGGGTTGGAATAGCCCTTGGTCAGTGATGATTGCACATTCTCCTTGATCAGCGGGGGGTAGAGCAATCTGCCAGTACCTACTGATAAGATCCATAGCGCTGAAGAACTTGGCACCATCCAGTTGGTCCAAGGTATTGTCAATACAAGGGAGGGGATATGAATCCTTCTTGGTAACAGCATTCAGTTGATGGTAGTCAATCACCATATGGTTGCTGACATCCTTCTTTTTGACAATCAGGAGAGGAGAAGCCCAAGGGCTTTTACTGGGGACCAGTAAGCCAGATCCCAATAGCTTTTGAAGCTCTTTGTTAGCCACAGCATTATTGGCTTGACTGCGCCATTTAGGTCTGGAACAGATAGGGGGACTGCCTTGGATGTCAATATAATTAGAAACATATGCAGCCTTGCTCAGGTCATAATCATTCTTGGTAAACACATCCTTATACTGGGCAAAGAGATCCATAGCTTGATCCTTCTGCTCTTTGGAGAGGCCAGATAGGGAGTTGCAACTTATGACTGATAGCACCAGTAGTTGCTCACAGGGTAGACCCAACTCAGAGAAGTTCACAAAGGGGTCAATCTCTTTCAGGTTGTCATGCTCTTCCAGTTGTATATAAGCCAGAAGTTTATGTTTGGAGACAACCATAGCTTCACAACTCATGTTGGCCAAGAGTATGAGTACCTCCTTCTCACTTAGCATGAGGATGCCTGGTGCAACCCATGGTTCTAGTCTGGAGGCATTAGGGATGCCAAAAATTTCTCCATGAGTGCCAGCTGGTAGAGCCAGCAAGAGGCCTGTATTGTGGATCACCTGAGAGCCAGGTGGGGTAGTCACATCACAGGAGGCGTAGACTGGGATACACTTGGCTTCCCCAAATGAGAGAGGTAGCACCTTGACCTTATAACTACACAGAGTATAAGCAACTGGAGACTCTCCATTGGCGTACTCCAGATTAATGTAGTGCAGACGTTTGAACACTTCTTTCAGGGGTTCTAGGTGTTTGTTATAGATGAAAGAGAAGACTTTAATGTCATCCAGATAGACCAGGGCATATGAGGGCTTGAGATCCCCCATTACAGCGTACATAGCTTGTTAGAAGGTGGTGGGGCATTAGAGAGACCCTAAGGCATCCTGGTAGGTTAGAACAGCCTTTTGTTGGCACACTTCTCCGGGTCATCTGGAGGGAGATCAATCTGCTAGTAGCCAAGTATCAGGTCCATGGCCAAGAAGAACTTGGATGTGGGGACCCTGTTGTGTTCTTAGGCGCAGCACAGACACACAACAGGAAATGCTAACATTAGGATTGGATTTGTACTAAGTCTTGGTTAGATGACAGGGAATACTTTGTGTTCACCTTGCGGCCCTGGAAGAATAATCTCTACTAGTTGTGGCTAGAGAGAGGCGCGGAAGTACAGAGTACACAAAGACAAAAATGTGAATAGAACCTAGATTTTATTGGTGAATACATAAGGGAATATATAGTGGTTAAAAATACCACAAAACAATACCAGGACAGTAGGATCACTTGCCACCAGCATGAATGGGGCAAATATTCTGCGCAGGATCAAGAAACCAAACAATTTTACTTCCTGAATCAGTCATCAACTTATTTTGAGAGGCAAAAGCAAAAGCAAGAGAATTTTCTTCAAAATGGCCTACCAAAGGCGAAATCAAAACATGGTGAATAGTGGTATTCACAACATTGCCCTCCCCTAGATTAGCCTTAGGGGGGTGGTATTTACAAAGGAGCTTTGCATGCACTTGAGCAAAAGGACAGCTACTGGAGAGGAGCTTTACAGTGTATTCAGACCCTTGTTTAAAGGTCACTTCTAAAGGGCCAAACCACAGAGAGTCCAACTTATGTGTGCAACCACCTAACCTGTGTTGGTAGTAAAGTACATGGTCACCAACATCAAATTCAGGCAGAACGAAGCGTCCAGCATTATTGGGAGAAAGCTCAAGCATCTTAGTCTTGTATGCAGAAGTGTAGGCAGTGACCTGTATATCAATTATGTGGTTGACTAGATCCTTGATGTGGTTGTCATGTTCATGGCCTTATCAGAGGTAAGCAGGGGCCCCCAAGAGCAATGGGGTAGTAGCCTCTTGCCCATATCGCATAGCAAAAGGGGAGTATCCAGTGACACAATGTTTGCTAAGGCGGTATGCAAAGAGAGCAGAAGGTAAGTATAGACCCAGTTGGCAGCGTCAGAGTAGGTGACCTTCCTCATGATAGAGACCAGTGTTTAATTTGCACGCTCAACTGCCCCATTGGTAGAAGGATTTTAGGGGGCAGATAAGGACTGATGTAATCCCAAAGCTTTGACAACAGAGGTTACCAGCTTGGCATTAAAGTTAGTCCCATTATCTGAGAGCAACACTTGAGGACATCCATGGCGGTAGAAAACATCTTGTAACAGGAAGGCAGCAGTTGTCTTAGCTGTTATGTCTTCTGTAGGGTAAGCTTCTACCCACTTGCTGAAGTGATCAACAGCAATCAGAATAAAGCAACACCCAGAACGTGAGCGGGGAGAGACCTACCACTTTAATGCTGACAGTGTGAAAGGCATGTTGCAGGGGAACTAATTTGAACTTGTGGGCAGCAGCTCAAGGCCTCTGCAGCTGGCAGTTGTGGCAGCTAGCTATGACGTCTGGGATTATCAGACAAAGGTTCTCCCAGAAGTAATTCTTTTGAAGCCAGTCAAAAGTCTTGACAATGCCTCCATACCCAGTCTCTTTATGAGCTTGCAACACCAACAAGAGGCAAAGACTGGGTGTACATAAGGCAGATACTGGTCTCGTACCTTTTTGAAGAGCTGATTGTTGCGTATGAGGGTATCTTTGGATAGCTTGGACAAGGCCAGTTGTACCTCTTCTGTCTCACTTTCCCAATAAGAAGGGTACCCAATTAGTTTGTATAACCAATCAGCCTCTGCAGGATGAAAAGCAAGAATGGGCATTCTGGAGAGCCTATCAGTGTTCTGGTGTTGAATCCCAGGGCAATGGAGCACAGTGAAGTTGTATCCTTGCAGACGTAGAGCCCATCTAGCTAGGCGCCCTTCAGGCTCCTTAAGCTGTTGTAACCACTTAAGTAAAGCATGGTCAGTGACAACTGTGAAGTGGGTACCATATATGTAGTGATAAAACTGCTTTACTCATGCAACACAGCAAGACACTCCTTCTCTGTGACACTATAGTTCTTCTCATGTTTTTTTAGCACGCAGGAAGTGTAAGCCACAGGATGGTCTACACCCTCATTGTCTAGTTAGGCCAGAATAGCTCTAATATCAAGATTGCTAGCATTGGTGTACAGGATGAACTCCTTATCATAGTCAGGATACACTAGGATTGGCGCCTCTTTGAGTTTTTGCTTAAGGGTCTCAGAGCTTGCTGCTGACTGGCAGTCCATTCAAAAGGGACATTACATAATAGCTGGACTAGAGGTTCACTAGTATTGGCAAAGTCAGGGATAAACTGTCTATAGTAGCCCATCATCCCTAGAAAGACTTGTACCTCTCACAGTTTTATGGGCAAAAGCATGTTGTCAATGGCTTCAACCTTCTTAGTCATTGGGCAAATCCAAGTCTGGGTCACTTCATGGCCCAAGAATTCAAGACGTTCTTTGAAGAAGGCGCACTTGGAAGGTTTTAGCTTAAGGCCAGCTTCTAAAATTTTTATGAAAACCTCTTAGAGATGAGCCAGGTGATTGGTGAAGGTAGCACTGAAAACTGTTATATCATCCAAGTATACTAGGATTCACAACAACTTCAAGTCATGAAGGATGGAGTCCATGGCCCTTTGGAAGGTGGCTGGGGCATTGCAGAGTCCCTGCAGTATGCAAGTAGGCTCAAAAAGCCCTTCAGTGGTAATGAGTGCAGCTTTTTAGCAATCCTTGGGTGATAGGTCAACTTGCCAGTATCCAGATGCCAGATCCATTGTGGAGAAAAACTTAGAGCCTCCAGGACGTTTTTGAGCATCACCAATACACAGCAAGGGGTACGAGTCCTTCTTGGTCAAAGAGTTCAATTGGTGATAGCTCATCACAATACAATGACCTCCATCTTCATTCTTTAAGATGAGTAGCAGGGATGCCCAAGGACTTTGGGAAGGTGCCAGCAGCCCAGCGTCCAACAGTTGTTTGAGCTCTTTAGATACCTGAGCGTCCTCTACACAGCTGTGGCAATATGGTTTAGCACGGAAGGGAAGAGTGTTGCCAGTGTCAATCTAATGAATAACCCTTTGGCTAACCCATAGTTGGTACTTTTCTTTGTAAAGATGTTGGAAAATTGGTCTAGTAATTCTAGCACCTCTTTTTGTTGAACTGGGGACAGCTATGGAAAGTCTTGCACAGTGAAAAAGATAGGACTTGGGGTTCATCCTCAGGTAGGTTAAAATCTTGGAATGTGCTAAAGGGATGAAGAGACAGGACATCAGGAGCGCTCAACAACTTGACATATCCAACAACCTGCCCCCTAGACACGGTCATGGGGAAAGCAGTCAGGTTGGCTATCAACAATTGAACAGGGTCCTTATGGGAGACATCTAGGATCCCAGGACAGAGATAAGGTTCATTGCGCCTAACAAGGGGGAGAGTACAACTCCAAGAAGGTTTGTTCAGGTAGTTCATATGATATCTGAGAGTCTAGGATGGCCTGGGAGCCAGGTGGGATGGTGACAGCAGACGTGGCCAGGAGAGGGATCCCTTCAGGCACAGGACAAGCCATGGGTGGACATTTCATGTTTGAAGAGTGGGTACAATATTTGAGGTTGAAAACCCCAGAAGGATATTCCAAGGCACATGTCTTGAGCCGTTTTCTGGGAACTTTAACCGGCTCTTCAAAAATCAGAGGGAATTTGTATCCCAGAATAGAGAGGTAACCATCTTTTAAGTTGATTATCCCATTATATTCCCTAAGGAACTGGGTGCCAACTAAGAGATTTTAACTCTCATTTTCCAAGACAACTGCTGGCGCAGCTAGGAGAAGCTTGCTAAACCGCATGGGTAGAGAAGAGTAAGCCCCTATGTCACAGATCATAGACAGTCCAGCTGTGCCATACAACTGGTGATAATTAAGGTCAGGAGAAAGTTTGAGTTTCTAAATAAGCTTGGAGGAGACAACATTGACTGGCAAGCCAGTGTCTAGAACAGCCTTGATCTTCACTTTTTGAATGGATATCTCTACTTGAGTGGTAGTGCAACCAAAGGGGGGAAGGACTGCCAAGATATCTTGAGCCTCTGCTAGTTCCTTATCCCACTTCCCAATCATGCATCTTAATCCTGGGAACTCCTTATAAACAGTCTGGAGAGAGAGAAAAACAGATAAATTCTTGAAGACAGCGTCAGCAACCTTGGCAGCTTCTTCTGACGGCTTCACTAGCATGTGGGACCTCTTAGCCTGAGTGAGGTAAGGGCAAGAGACAATTTTTTTGGCTTCAGGCAAAGGCTTAGCGGTAGTTGGAGTCTTTCCTGAGAGTAATTTATAGGGGACTGTAATGGTTTCAGGAACAGTCAGAACAGAGTACCCATATGCATTGGCGTTGTCAGTATCAGAGTCATCCAGGTCAGAGCCGTCAGAGATATTGTGAAACAAGAGGAGGATAGGAGGAGCCATATTATCAGCAGGCCCAGCGTCAGATATAAAGGGAGGGATTGAAAGAGACTGGGAGGATTGTCAACCGAGAGCGTCTCTGCCTCTAGGTTGACTGTTCTTTTCCCGCCTGCTCTTTTGGATCAGCTCCTTCAACCCGTGGGTTGGTGCAGACTCAAGAATGATGACCTATTTGACCACAGTTGTGGCAACCTTGGCGTTGAGGAGGATTTTGCAAGTTCATGGTAAGAATGCAAGGACCACAGGAAGATGAGCCAGGGTTAGAAGTAGCTCAATCTTACCTAACAACTTCTCCAGAATGGGTAAGGTACATATCCTGCAACAGCGTCTTTATGCTCTTTATGGAGGAAAGCATAGCCTTATGGGCTTTGAAGTGAAGGCACAGAAGCTGGTTAACCTTGAGAGCTTGAGCGCAAGCCATGTAAGCTTCATGGGCTGTCAACTGTCTGCTTGTTATCAGTTGCTGTCCTTCCATGTAGAATTTGTCTGCAAACTCAGCTAGCATCTCTTTAGTCTTGAAAGCAATATGCATGAAGGCGTCCTTCTTTACTTTTACGCTAAGGTCACCACCAAACTTGTCAATCAGAAGCTGCTTCACATCTTCCCAGGTCTCAATGGTGGGTAGTTCAGGCACCACCACCTCCTGAAAAGTTGGGTGTAGACAGGTCAAAATATGCTTCTTCTTAACCTCATCTTATGCTTGTCTCATTGCGGTTTCATAGATAGTTAGGAAAGCTGCAATGGTTGAGGTTTTGGGATCAAAGACTTGCTTGAAGGTAGGCTTGAAGTGTGCTTTGGGAGTTGGGCCACCATTGTTGCTATTGAGTACGTTTATACGCGGGGAAAACTCTGCCTTGGATTCAGAGGGGGGTTGTTCAGCCCATAGCTGACAAACACTCTCTTCAAGGGTAGTCAGGGTCTCAACAGCGTGGGCACCTGTATCAAAAGCTTGAGTGGTCTGTTGAGCAGTAGTATCTAAGCATCAACCTTGGGTGGTCACTATTGTGGAGAGCTCAGCCAGTTGAGAAGTAAGGGATGGCCCCACTGAGAGGCAAGGGTCAAACATATCATTCACAGAGTCAATCACGTCATTCATCTCTTGTACGTCTCTGTCCAGTTCAGTATGGTCCCGCTTCAATTGATCCACCTTGTTAGCTAGGGCAATTAGTTCCCTAGCGCATTGGATTTGAGGAGCTCCTGGTAAGCCAGGGCAGCAACCATCTTCATTGACAACCCCAACTGGACTAGCAGCAGTTGCCATCATTTCACGTAGGGCGGCAAGTTCTTGCTGTAGCTCTGCAACTTGAGCAGTCAATTCAAGCACCTGGGGGTCAGGTTGAGGAGCTTCAGCAGGACGTCCTTGACTGCAAGTAGTTTTATGTAGCTCTCAAATAGCATCCTATATTCTTTTTCTCTCAATCTGCCAAATCATCAGAAGAGGGAGAGGGCAGAACATCTGGCTGGTACGTAGCTAATTCATTCACTTGACGCTGGAGTTTGGCTATAGCAGCAGCGGTGGCAGCTCTCTCTTGACCAAACACTGCTCTGAGTCATTAAGGCCGTTAACAGCAAAGTCTGCTACCTTCTGTAGTTGCTCAAATGAATACGTGCTGAATGCATTGAGCTGTTGCACAAATTGTTTAAAGTTGGTGAGATAAGTGTTTAAGGTGGAATCTACTTGAGTTTGCAAGGGTTGTTCTAGCTGGTGAACGTGTGTAGACGCTTTCTCACGTATTTGGAATGGACTGGCGCATTTGTTTGATAGAATTAACCAAACGGGTCTGGGAGGTAACAGAGTTGCGCTGATTGTCAGATACCAAGGAAAACAGGGAATGAATCCACTGTTGGTAGGCAGCAAACTGGTCCCAGTGATGAGTAACTGCTGCCTGTAGAGACAAGATTTCTTGGACATGGAGCCCCAACACCATTTGATGGTGGGCCAAGGCAGGCTGACAAAGAACAATAGTAAGTGCTCAGTGGAGCCAGCTGCTGAGAGGAGATGCTGTATAAATTGAGGAGCCATAATTAATTTGTAGTATTCAGCCCAACTGAACTGCAGCTGAAGGCAAGGGATGGCTCCTTCACAGGCTATTCCAAGGGCTACCAACATGACTTGGTCTAAGTCAGGGGTACCCATGGGGTAAGCAACTAGGTGGGGACCATTTCCAAGGCTCAGTACAGTAGGGACAATAGGCTAGTTGGCAATATCTTCTTCAATAGGAGGGCTAGTAATTTCAGGTGAAGTTGGCTCTTGTATAGGCAGAGGCAAAGGGCCTGAAAATGTGGATGCAATAGGGATAACCAAGGGGCTTACAACCCCTGTAGTGAGCACCATTTTTGTTGTGTTCTGAGGCGTGGCACAGACACACAACAGTAAATTTTAACCTTAGGATTGGATTTGTACTAAGTCTTGGTTAGATGACGGGAAGGCTATGCGTTTACCTTGCAGCCCTGGAAGAATAATCTCTACTAGTTGTGGCTAGAGAGAGGCGCAGAAGTACAGAAGGCACAAAGACAAAAATGTGAATAGAACTTAGATTTTATTGGTGAATACAAAAGGGAATATATAGTGGTTAGGAATATTACAAAGCACTACCAGGACAGTAAGATCACTCACCACCAACATGAGTGGGGCAAGTGAGTTGCGCAGGATTAGAAGCCAAACAATTGTACTTCTGATTCAGTTATCAACTCATTTCAAGAGGCAAAAGCAAAAGCAAGAGATTTGTCTTTAAAATGGCCCACCAAAGGCGAAATCAAAACATGGTGAATAGCGGTATTCACAAAAGACCAAGTTAAGATCTTCTTGCATTCTCACAGTGCAATAATCCCTTGTTTCTGATTGAGAGGCAAAGTCAACCAGCAGAGGGGCATCAGAAGACTCTATTGTAAAGGAACAACAAGTGCCAGGGTCAGGCACAGGCTTGTCAGGGGGGGAATGGGGGGAGAGGAGGAAGGTGAAACCACAAATGCAGCCAAGGATTTCTCCTTGTCCTGGCTGCTTAGTAGTTTTTTTAGTGATCCTCATTGTACTCCTCAATGCCAGAATCATCAGAGAACTATTCCTTGCTCTGACTAGCCAGAGGTTTAGTTGCTTAAGAACCATCAGGAGTGATGGAGGGATTGATATCAGGTTTCCAGGGAGACTCCAGGGTACCTGGTGAAGGTGCAATGAAGGAGGCATTCTCTTCATTGCTTCTGTGACAGTGGTGGGAGTCAGGAAGGGGCAACGTAGTATGAATCTTCTGAGAGGGGGAACTATCAGCTTTAGCATTCCCATAAAATCCAATTAGAGTCTCAGGGTTATTAATTGCTGAGGCATCTTCAAGGTGCTTGCTTAGTTTTTCCTGAAGGGAGTCAAAGAGAGCACGTTGAGCATCCAACTCATCTAGCCACTCTTTACTTTTCCTGAAAGGCCAGAACTAATTCCTCTTCCAGAAACCCCATCCATCTCTCTTGAGCCTTTATAGTGTCCTGAAGAGCAGAGAATTTCATGGTGCAGCTGTTATGGATGTATTCTGGCTTAGGAGTTTTCTGTTGATGATCATAGAACTCCAGGGTATCATGCTGATTCATCTGGGTGGGTACCAAGGAAAATAAGGACATTTTCTACCTTGCTCATCCATAGAGTCATTCCAGAGTGGGAGTGAACAACTTTGGATATATTTTGAGCAAGGTTTGGGGGCCAGAGCGGCTAACAGTTTGGAGGGTGCCAGAATTAAGGGAGATTCCATCAGGAGAACAACCAGAAGAAGAAAGAGGAGAATATTGACTGCATTCTTCCTTCACCAAGGCAGGCTCCAAGAAGCAGGAGATGCAGTTCATGCCAGTTGCTTCAGCCATGGGGTCAGGCTGGATTGGTATCAAGGAGGTAAGGGCTTTTTCAATGGAGTTCATCCAGGAGTTCATACTTGACTGGGAGCTGGCAATTTCTGAAAGTTGTTGGCAGTTAGGCAACCACTGGCTTAGTAATGATTGTCCATAAAAAGAGCCATGGAGTCTACCAGATAGAGAGCCAGAAGCAGTGAAGGTTGATCCTGGAGTGGGTTGGGCAGAAGGAGCCGCAGGTATAGGCAAGGACACCTCTCCCTTCACAAAAACAGGGCCGCGGGATAGGAAGAGAGGAAGCTGTGGTTTGAAGAAGCCATGAGCGCCAATGTTGTAAAATATGCAGCATGGGTGCTGATTTCTACAAATAGTTAGTCTAATACTTCTTTATCTTAATACTATACCTGTTGTGGTATAGTGACAGCCTGGGTAAGGACAGAAGAATATAGGAAGATAATAAGACAAAACTGGTGTTTATTATGATAGTATTGCACTTATATAGTGTGAGGCAGGGGAATAGTCACCAGGGGAAGAGAGGCACAGACATAAGGACTTCCCTAATAGAGGAGAGTGGATTGGTACAGCAGAAAGTCCCACACAAGAGAACAACTGGTTTCACACGGCTTTCCTTAAGGAGGCAGATATAAATAACTTTGTTGTTCTATTATCAACCTTGGAAGTAAAGCCTGTGCCTTATGCGCATTCAAAAGGCGCTTTGAACCCGTTTTAGAGGTATTTTAAACGTTTTTATCCTTAGTAAAATCAGGATGCAATAAAGTAATCACGCAACTGTTCTGCCGCTTGACTCCTAGATGGACAACTTAATGTCTAATTCATTCAATCTGCAACAACCCTACACCATGATTGCCTACAATCATGCAAAGCAAGACAAAAATAACAAGAAACCACCTTGCCCGCCACAGAACAACTATTAGTCCAATACAGCACCCGGGCTCCTGACAACCTCCCTGACAACCTGCCCCCAGAGGAGGCCAACCTTCAGTCAGGGGGGATCAAAACCGCAGGATCAACCTGCCAGCAAGGTTCCAACCAAGCAGGTTTGTGACCTGTAATCCAATTACCTGATCACTTGAAGCCAGACTAGGAAGTCAACTCAAATTACCAAATATAACAACATATACAGATGATGATCCTTTATGGTGGATACCTTGTTTTGGCGCTTGACTCACTATCAGTATCAAGCCACCCCCTTCTTCCATCCAACTGTGTGATCACCAATCATGTTCCTGTTATCCTTGATTCACAATGACTATATAATCACTATCTCTCAATAAAGATTATTATCTAGTTTCTAAATATTTTTCTCCTTGTAACTCTTCTAAAACAGCACAGTTATAACTTTGGTAGCACAGGTAGGTTCTCCATTCTACCTCATCTTGTAAAATTTTGCCTGTTGCCTGTACTTGCCGCGGTCAACAAATCTTTGACAGAATCATGTCTGGCCTCCTGCTGGACTGGACTCTGTACACCCCTGGTACCAAGATACCTGATGGCTTTGTCCTGTACCAGAACACAGTTATCCCACTACCTGCCTTCAACGCCATGTCTGCACAAGGGTTCTTCCAGATGGCCACCACCATTCTGCAACCAACCAACAAAAACACCATGCCCGCCTATGTAGCCCAAAGACTACAAAGTGCTTCCTTGGAACCTTTTGCTGGGGCCAAAGACAACAACACTGCCGCATGGATCCAGTCTGCCCAGAGCAAGCTGACCCAGATGGAATGCCTGCAGCAATTTTGGGTTGCGGAAATCTCCATCACTGACCCACAATACTGGAACCTGGTGCAACAAGTGGCATGAAGAACACACTAAAAAGAACCAGGATGCCTTCAAACAAGACTTCTTGACAAGGTTTGTGCTTAAGGATACAGCGCTCATGATCATACGTCAGGTAAAGAACTTAACCCAGACAGGCACTGTAAAGAAACCACCTGCGCCTACAAGGAACTCCAACTTTGTGCACCCTCTGACATGGCCTTTGACACCCCAGCCACACACCTCATGTACTATGACGCCCTTAAATTGCATGTAATGAGGTACATGAACCTGGACCAGGTGACCAACCTGCAAAGCCTGTATTTCAAGGTGGAGAAAGCAGAACAAACATCCAACGCCCTCCATAAGGCACAAACTGGAAAAAAAGAGAGGCCCAAGGATTCTCACACAGGGGGCGCTCCACTCAACCACCCCCTGGAAACAACAGGAATAACACCAATCATAAACCCACAGGTTCAAATAAACATGGAAGTAGGAACAATAGCCAGTCAAATTGTACCTATTTCCATATCACCACCACCCAAGGCAATCAAGACAAGGGAAAATCCTGGGGAGAGAATCAAACAAGCCAAGCTCTCCCCTCACAACTCCTGACTTGCCCAATGATAAGTACCAACCCAAGGATGTGGACTAATGCCCAATGATCCAAGTACCCTCAGAGGACCCAGTACTGTACACCATTGCCAGACATCCCAATAAACTGATATCATATCATTTCTGTTTTTGTAGTTACACAGGCTTGGCACTCCTGGACTTGGGCGCAGATCAAACCCTAGTCAACAGCAGCTTTGTGGACAAGTTCAAGCTAGCCGCTAATCCTTTGCGGATTAAAAAAGTGTTGTAGCTGATGAACATCACATCACCGTGACAAGGGAAGCTGCCCCCTTCTGTCATGCTCAAAAATCTACACTCCACCATCCAAGGTCCCGTCATTGACTTCCCAAAGTTTGGCATTGTACTGGGGTTGGATTGGTTACAAAAGAACAATCCTCACATAGACTGGTCAACCTCAGTGTTGACCATCAAGTGTGAAGGTGGCAACCACCAGATCTACCCTGACTCAGTGGATCAACTACTACGCAACCATGTCTTTGTGCGCATCACAGAGATCCTGGAAAAAGAAGGAAAACCTGAAGGCAATTGACTGGGACTCCTGCCAGTACAAGATCATACACTTCAAAGATTACCAGGATACCGCCACACCTCAGGATTGCAAAATTGTGGCCCACCATCCAGAAATCTTAAAGGAAGCTCTACCCAGATTGCCTCCAGAGAAACACATTCAACACTCCATCCAGCTCAAAAGAGCTGTACCCAAAGCACGTCCTATCTACAGGCTGACCCCAAACAAAGACAACACCCTATACGTCTATCTCAAGGAAACATTGGAGAAAGGACTTATCTGCCCCTCACAGTCTCCCTTTGGGGCTGCCGTATTCTATGTGGCCAAGAAGGACGGTACCTTACATCTGGTCACAGACTACCAAGCCCTAAACAAATTTACCACCAAGAATTGTTATCCACTACCACTGATTGACAGCCTCTTTGACGCCTTGAGAGGAGCCACAGTCTTCTCTAAGATTGACCTAACTGCAGGCTATAACCAGATTTGTATTAAGGAGTAAGTCATTCCCAAAACAGCCTTCCACACTAAATACAGCTCCTAAAAATGTGTAGTACTCAACTTTGGCATAACAAATGCCCCCTCCACCTTTGTGACCTTCATGAACAAGGTGTTTGTCCCTCACATAGGCAAGCACACCCTAGTGTATCTAGACAACATTATTGTCTACAGCCCCTTGGTAGAACAACACCCCAAAGACCTCAAGGCAGTCTTTGCTACCCTGGCACAACACAAACTGTTGGCCAAGCCCTCCAAGTGCCAGTTCTTCTGCAAGCAATTGTCTTTCCTGTGACACATAGTCTCAAAGGACAGCATCAAACCCGACAGTCAAAAGATACAGGCCATCTGCAAGATGCCACCACCCAAGGATAAGTTGAAACTCTGCACCTTCTTGGGGATGGTGGCCTATGTACGCGTCTTCATACCTTACTGTGGCGTTTTGACTGTCCTCTTATCCGCCATAACTAGCGCCAAATCCAAGTTTGTGTGGATCCCCAACGTAACCTCTTTTTTAGACGTCTCAAAGAGAAACTCACAACAGCACCTATCCTGCAATACCCTAAACGTGACAGGGAATACCAAATGAAAACTAACGCCTCAGACACATCCATTGAGGGAGTACTAAAAATCAAAAATAATGATAGTGACTTCCTGTCTGTAGCTTATGAATCCCAAAAGTTGACAGATGGCAAGTGTCAATACCCTATCCACAACAAGGAACTGCTGGCCATTGATGTTGTGAATAACACTATTCACCATGTTTCAATTTTGCCTTTGGTGGGCCATTTCAAAGACAAATCTCTTGCTTTTGCTTTTGCCTCTTGAAATGAGTTGATAACTGAATCAGAAGTACAATTGTTTGGCTTCTAATCCTGCGCAACTCACTTGCCCCACTCATGTTGGTGGTGAGTGATCTTACTGTCCTGGTAGTGCTTTGTAATATTCCTAACCACTATATATTCCCTTTTGTATTCACCAATAAAATCTAAGTTCTATTCACATTTTTGTCTTTGTGCCTTCTGTACTTCTGCGCCTCTCTCTAGCCACAACTAGTAGAGATTATTCTTCCAGGGCTGCAAGGTAAACGCATAGCCTTCCCGTCATCTAACCAAGACTTAGTACAAATCCAATCCTAAGGTTAAAATTTACTGTTGTGTGTCTGTGCCACGCCTCAGAACACAACAAAAATGGTGCTCACTACAGGGGTTGTAAGCCCCTTGGTTATCCCTATTGCATCCACATTTTCAGGCCCTTTGCCTCTGCCTATACAAGAGCCAACTTCACCTGAAATTACTAGCCCTCCTATTGAAGAAGATATTGCCAACTAGCCTATTGTCCCTACTGTACTGAGCCTTGGAAATGGTCCCCACCTAGTTGCTTACCCCATGGGTACCCCTGACTTAGACCAAGTCATGTTGGTAGCCCTTGGAATAGCCTGTGAAGGAGCCATCCCTTGCCTTCAGCTGCAGTTCAGTTGGGCTGAATACTACAAATTAATTATGGCTCCTCAATTTATACAGCATCTCCTCTCAGCAGCTGGCTCCACTGAGCACTTACTATTGTTCTTTGTCAGCCTGCCTTGGCCCACCATCAAATGGTGTTGGGGCTCCATGTCCAAGAAATCTTGTCTCTACAGGCAGCAGTTACTCATCACTGGGACCAGTTTGCTGCCTACCAACAGTGGATTCATTCCCTGTTTTCCTTGGTATCTGACAATCAGCGCAACTCTGTTACCTCCCAGACCCGTTTGGTTAATTCTATCAAACAAATGCGCCAGTCCATTCCAAATACGTGAGAAAGCGTCTACACACGTTCACCAGCTAGAACAACCCTTGCAAACTCAAGTAGATTCCACCTTAAACACTTATCTCACCAACTTTAAACAATTTGTGCAACAGCTCAATGCATTCAGCACGTATTCATTTGAGCAACTACAGAAGGTAGCAGACTTTGCTGTTAACGGCCTTAATGACTCAGAGCAGTGTTTGGTCAAGAGAGAGCTGCCACCGCTGCTGCTATAGCCAAACTCCAGCGTCAAGTGAATGAATTAGCTACGTACCAGCCAGATGTTCTGCCCTCTCCCTCTTCTGATGATTTGGCAGATTGAGAGAAAAAGAATATAGGATGCTATTTGAGAGCTACATAAAACTACTTGCAGTCAAGGACGTCCTGCTGAAGCTCCTCAACCTGACCCCCAGGTGCTTGAATTGACTGCTCAAGTTGCAGAGCTACAGCAAGAACTTGCCGCCCTACGTGAAATGATGGCAACTGCTGCTAGTCCAGTTGGGGTTGTCAATGAAGATGGTTGCTGCCCTGGCTTACCAGGAGCTCCTCAAATCCAATGCGCTAGGGAACTAATTGCCCTAGCTAACAAGGTGGATCAATTGAAGCGGGACCATACTGAACTGGACAGAGACGTACAAGAGATGAATGACGTGATTGACTCTGTGAATGATATGTTTGACCCTTGCCTCTCAGTGGGGCCATCCCTTACTTCTCAACTGGCTGAGCTCTCCACAATAGTGACCACCCAAGGTTGATGCTTAGATACTACTGCTCAACAGACCACTCAAGCTTTTGATACAGGTGCCCACGCTGTTGAGACCCTGACTACCCTTGAAGAGAGTGTTTGTCAGCTATGGGCTGAACAACCCCCCTCTGAATCCAAGGCAGAGTTTTCCCCGCGTATAAACGTACTCAATAGCAACAATGGTGGCCCAACTCCCAAAGCACACTTCAAGCCTACCTTCAAGCAAGTCTTTGATCCCAAAACCTCAACCATTGCAGCTTTCCTAACTATCTATGAAACCGCAATGAGACAAGCATAAGATGAGGTTAAGAAGAAGCATATTTTGACCTGTCTACACCCAACTTTTCAGGAGGTGGTGGTGCCTGAACTACCCACCATTGAGACCTGGGAAGATGTGAAGCAGCTTCTGATTGACAAGTTTGGTGGTGACCTTAGCGTAAAAGTAAAGAAGGACGCCTTCATGCATATTGCTTTCAAGACTAAAGAGATGCTAGCTGAGTTTGCAGACAAATTCTACATGGAAGGACAGCAACTGATAACAAGCAGACAGTTGACAGCCCATGAAGCTTACATGGCTTGCGCTCAAGCTCTCAAGGTTAACCAGCTTCTGTGCCTTCACTTCAAAGCCCATAAGGCTATGCTTTCCTCCATAAAGAGCATAAAGACGCTGTTGCAGGATATGTACCTTACCCATTCTGGAGAAGTTGTTAGGTAAGATTGAGCTACTTCTAACCCTGGCTCATCTTCCTGTGGTCCTTGCATTCTTACCATGAACTTGCAAAATCCTCCTCAACGCCAAGGTTGCCACAACTGTGGTCAAATAGGTCATCATTCTTGAGTCTGCACCAACCCACGGGTTGAAGGAGCTGATCCAAAAGAGCAGGCGGGAAAAGAACAGTCAACCTAGAGGCAGAGACGCTCTCGGTTGACAATCCTCCCAGTCTCTTTCAATCCCTCCCTTTATATCTGACGCTGGGCCTGCTGATAATATGGCTCCTCCTATCCTCCTCTTGTTTCACAATATCTCTGACGGCTCTGACCTGGATGACTCTGATACTGACAACGCCAATGCATATGGGTACTCTGTTCTGACTGTTCCTGAAACCATTACAGTCCCCTATAAATTACTCTCAGGAAAGACTCCAACTACCGCTAAGCCTTTGCCTGAAGCCAAAAAAATTGTCTCTTGCCCTTACCTCACTCAGGCTAAGAGGTCCCACATGCTAGTGAAGCCGTCAGAAGAAGCTGCCAAGGTTGCTGACGCTGTCTTCAAGAATTTATCTGTTTTTCTCTCTCTCCAGACTGTTTATAAGGAGTTCCCAGGATTAAGATGCATGATTGGGAAGTGGGATAAGGAACTAGCAGAGGCTCAAGATATCTTGGCAGTCCTTCCCCCCTTTGGTTGCACTACCACTCAAGTAGAGATATCCATTCAAAAAGTGAAGATCAAGGCTGTTCTAGACACTGGCTTGCCAGTCAATGTTGTCTCCTCCAAGCTTATTTAGAAACTCAAACTTTCTCCTGACCTTAATTATCACCAGTTGTATGGCACAGCTGGACTGTCTATGATCTGTGACATAGGGGCTTACTCTTCTCTACCCATGCGGTTTAGCAAGCTTCTCCTAGCTGCGCCAGCAGTTGTCTTGGAAAATGAGAGTTAAAATCTCTTAGTTGGCACCCAGTTCCTTAGGGAATATAATGGGATAATCAACTTAAAAGATGGTTACCTCTCTATTCTGGGATACAAATTCCCTCTGATTTTTGAAGAGCCGGTTAAAGTTCCCAGAAAACGGCTCAAGACATGTGCCTTGGAATATCCTTCTGGGGTTTTCAACCTCAAATATTGTACCCACTCTTCAAACATGAAATGTCCACCCATGGCTTGTCCTGTGCCTGAAGGGATCCCTCTCCTGGCCACGTCTGCTGTCACCATCCCACCTGGCTCCCAGGCCATCCTAGACTCTCAGATATCATATGAACTACCTGAACAAACCTTCTTGGAGTTGTACTCTCCCCCCTTGTTAGGCGCAATGAACCTTATCTCTGTCCTGGGATCCTAGATGTCTCCCATAAGGACCCTGTTCAATTGTTGATAGCCAACCTGACTGCTTTCCCCATGACCGTGTCTAGGGGGCAGGTTGTTGGATATGTCAAGTTGTTGAGCGCTCCTGATGTCCTGTCTCTTCATCCCTTTAGCACATTCCAAGATTTTAACCTACCTGAGGATGAACCCCAAGTCCTATCTTTTTCACTGTGCAAGACTTTCCATAGCTGTCCCCAGTTCAACAAAAAGAGGTGCTAGAATTACTAGACCAATTTTCCAACATCTTTACAAAGAAAAGTACCAACTATGGGTTAGCCAAAGGGTTATTCATTAGATTGACACTGGCAACACTCTTCCCTTCCGTGCTAAACCATATTGCCACAGCTGTGTAGAGGACGCTCAGGTATCTAAAGAGCTCAAACAACTGTTGGACGCTGGGCTGCTGGCACCTTCCCAAAGTCCTTGGGCATCCCTGCTACTCATCTTAAAGAATGAAGATGGAGGTCATTGTATTGTGATGAGCTATCACCAATTGAACTCTTTGACCAAGAAGGACTCGTACCCCTTGCTGTGTATTGGTGATGCTCAAAAACGTCCTGGAGGCTCTAAGTTTTTCTCCACAATGGATCTGGCATCTGGATACTGGCAAGTTGACCTATCACCCAAGGATTGCTAAAAAGCTGCACTCATTACCACTGAAGGGCTTTTTGAGCCTACTTGCATACTGCAGGGACTCTGCAATGCCCCAGCCACCTTCCAAAGGGCCATGGACTCCATCCTTCATGACTTGAAGTTGTTGTGAATCCTAGTATACTTGGATGATATAACAGTTTTCAGTGCTACCTTCACCAATCACCTGGCTCATCTCTAAGAGGTTTTCATAAAAATTTTAGAAGCTGGCCTTAAGCTAAAACCTTCCAAGTGCGCCTTCTTCAAAGAACGTCTTGAATTCTTGGGCCATGAAGTGACCCAGACTTGGATTTGCCCAATGACTAAGAAGGTTGAAGCCATTGACAACATGCTTTTGCCCATAAAACTGTGAGAGGTACAAGTCTTTCTAGGGATGATGGGCTACTATAGACAGTTTATCCCTGACTTTGCCAATACTAGTGAACCTCTAGTCCAGCTATTATGTAATGTCCCTTTTGAATGGACTGCCAGTCAGCAGCAAGCTCTGAGACCCTTAAGCAAAAACTCAAAGAGGCGCCAATCCTAGTGTATCCTGACTATGATAAGGAGTTCATCCTGTACACCAATGCTAGCAATCTTGATATTAGAGCTATTCTGGCCTAACTAGACAATGAGGGTGTAGACCATCCTGTGGCTTACACTTCCTGCGTGCTAAACAAACATGAGAAGAACTATAGTGTCACAGAGAAGGAGTGTCTTGCTGTGTTGCATGAGTAAAGCAGTTTTATCACTACATATATGGTACCCACTTCACAGTTGTCACTGACCATGCTTTACTTAAGTGGTTACAACAGCTTAAGGAGCCTGAAGGGCGCCTAGCTAGATGGGCTCTACGTCTGCAAGGATACAACTTCACTGTGCTCCATTGCCCTGGGATTCAACACCAGAACACTGATAGGCTCTCCAGAATGCCCATTCTTGCTTTTCATCCTGCAGAGGCTGATTGGTTATACAAACTAATTGGGTACCCTTCTTATTGGGAAAGTGAGACAGAAGAGGTACAACTGGCCTTGTCCAAGCTATCCAAAGATACCCTCATACGCAACAATCAGCTCTTCAAAAAGGTACGAGACCAGTATCTGCCTTATGTACACCCAGTCTTTGCCTCTTGTTGGTGTTGCAAGCTCATAAAGAGACTGGGTATGGAGGCATTGTCAAGACTTTTGACTGGCTTCAAAAGAATTACTTCTGGGAGAACCTTTGTCTGATAATCCCAGACGTCATAGCTAGCTGCCACAACTGCCAGCTGCAGAGGCCTTGAGCTGCTGCCCACAAGTTCAAATTAGTTCCCCTGCAACATGCCTTTCACACTGTCAGCATTAAAGTGGTAGGTCTTCCCCCGCTCACGTTCTGGGTGTTGCTTTATTCTGATTGCTGTTGATCACTTCAGCAAGTGGGTAGAAGCTTACCCTACAGAAGACATAACAGCTAAGACAACTGCTGCCTTCCTGTTACAAGATGTTTTCTACCGCCATGGATGTCCTCAAGTGTTGCTCTCAGATAATGGGACTAACTTTAATGCCAAGCTGGTAACCTCTGTTGTCAAAGCTTTGGGATTACATCAGTCCTTATCTGCCCCCTAAAATCCTTCTACCAATGGGGCAGTTGAGCGTGCAAATTAAACACTGGTCTCTATCATGAGGAAGGTCACCTACTCTGACGCTGCCAACTGGGTCTATACTTACCTTCTGCTCTCTTTGCATACCGCCTTAGCAAACATTGTGTCACTGGATACTCCCCTTTTGCTATGCGATATGGGCAAGAGGCTACTACCCCATTGCTCTTGGGGGCCCCTGCTTACCTCTGATAAGGCCATGAACATGACAACCACATCAAGGATCTAGTCAACCACATAATTGATATACAGGTCACTGCCTACACTTCTGCATACAAGACTAAGATGCTTGAGCTTTCTCCCAATAATGCTGGACGCTTCGTTCTGCCTGAATTTGATGTTGGTGACCATGTACTTTACTACCAACACAGGTTAGGTGGTTGCACACATAAGTTGGACTCTCTGTGGTTTGGCCCTTTAGAAGTGACCTTTAAACAAGGGTCTGAATACACTGTAAAGCTCCTCTCCAGTAGCTGTCCTTTTGCTCAAGTGCATGCAAAGCTCCTTTGTAAATACCACCCCCCTAAGGCTAATCTAGGGGAGGGCAATGTTGTGAATACCACTATTCACCATGTTTTGATTTCGCCTTTGGTAGGCCATTTTGAAGAAAATTCTCTTGCTTTTGCTTTTGCCTCTCAAAATAAGTTGATGACTGATTCAGGAAGTAAAATTGTTTGGTTTCTTGATCCTGCGCAGAATATTTGCCCCATTCATGCTGGTGGCAAGTGATCCTACTGTCCTGGTATTGTTTTGTGGTATTTTTAACCACTATATATTCCCTTATGTATTCACCAATAAAATCTAGGTTCTATTCACATTTTTGTCTTTGTGTACTCTGTACTTCCGCGCCTCTCTCTAGCCACAACTAGTAGAGATTATTCTTCCAGGGCCGCAAGGTGAACACAAAGTATTCCCTGTCATCTAACCAAGACTTAGTACAAATCCAATCCTAAGGTTAGGATTTCCTGTTGTGTGTCTGTGCCACGCCTCAGAAAACAACAATTGTACACTGCCTAGTCAGATGGGGTTGTTATCTAGAACAGCAGGAAGAATTCATAGCATTGACCAACCACAAGTTGCTCATATATTTCAAAACTCAAGCAAAGCTAACTCACCATCAAGCCTGATGGATGGAGCTATTGTAGAGGTTTAACATGCTTATCCAGTACCAACCTGGGGCTGAGTTTGCCATGGCAGACGCCCTGTCCCGCCTGTATGTCTGTGCTTCAAGGGGAGAAAATGGGCTCAACCCAGACTGGCCTCTCTTAGTGTTACAAACAAAGGACAAGGGTTTCCCCCCTAGCACAACCAACATAACAAAAGAAACAGTCATCAAAAATGAGCACCTATTTGCTGATGTATATGGGACACTACACAGAAAAATTTCCAATGGGACTATCATCCCCTACATCCCCACACACCAGAAAGTGGACACCATCCTACAATATCATAGAGACCTAGGACACACCAAGAGCGCAACCTATATGAGTTCCTTAAACACAAGGCCTTGTGGCCACCCCTGTATTGTGACGTTCAAGAAGTCCTAGACCAATGTGAGGTATGCAAAAAAATTTCTAAAAGCAAAGCCTCTCCAAAGTCAGTACTACCCATTGCACACAACTACCCTTCAAATTATGGGCCCTTGAGGTTGTTGGCCCCATGCCAGGAAAACATAATGATAAGAAATACTTTATCACCACCATAGAATTTGCTACACAATGGCCAGTAGCCCAAGCAGTAAAGGCGCACAAGGGCAATGATGTACAACAGTTCATAGGAAGAGAAATAATCAGCAAGTTCAGAAAGCCAGAACTCCTGATAATCAATGGAGAGAAATAATTGACCTCCAAAAACACCAATATATACCTCACTAAAAATGGGGTCAAACATACCGTGACAACACCATACCACCCGCAGGCCAATGGACGTGTATAGCGGCTAAATGACAGCCTTATGCAAGCCTTGGCCAAGATCACTGCCAGGAAACCTGAAGACTGGTATAAGCAGCTATTGACTGCACTACTTGTGTGCCAAACCTGGGTGAACAGACTCACCAGAAAAAGCCCTTTTGAGTTGGTGTTGCAATAGTAACAGATTCAAAGCCCCAGGCGGGAATCAAACCCGATCCTAGCCACCAGGCAGTGCTAGCGGGCAGGGGAGATCCACTTGCACAGGATTTTTGGTTTTCAAAGCAAATCCAGGTGCAGGAATCATTTCTGCCCTGGTGGTAGCTAAGGGGCCCGTTTTGGGCCCCAAAAGCTACGCCCAAGTCTTGGTGGGTTTGGCTGGGCCTGGGCATGCTATTTTTAGCTGCCTATTAAACCCAGATCAAGCCCACCCTCCATTAAGTAATTTGGGGTCCCCAAATGGAGACCCCTTTTTTATTTAAGTTCTTTGGGCTCAGGAGAGCCTGTCAAGCCAGTCCCAAAATGGTGATCAAATTGAAAAAAACCCATAACCCCAGAAGCTAAACCTGCCAGAATCAATGGCCAGCCAAGCCAAGATGGACCATCAAAAAGCCAAACAACTGTTCCTGAAAACCCCAAAAATGAACATGAAGCAGCCAACCAAACAGCAGAACCTGAGATTCCAAGCCTTGCCACACAGATAGCACCAGAAGAATGCCCAGAGGCACCTGCATATGAGTAAGTATATAAATCATAAGCACTTAAAAAGTTCTGTATTGTCATCCTTACCAAATAAAGTTGTTATGAACCTTTGGTTCATCAATCTGTTTCCATACATATTTTTGATACTCTTTCATCTGCATACAACCAAGTGTCAGTACCCATCCACTGGGATAGATAGCCAGACTCCAGTTGACAAAACCAAAGCCTTTGACTACTACTGTCCACCCAACACACCATTTGGCCCTGTGCATTTCACTGAGTATCCCCCAAATCCTGACAACAAACCCTGGACCTTGGAAGACTTGCAGTGATGCAACTGCCCAAACGCACCCAAGGAACCCAATCAAATTGTCTGTGACAGCAAAGCAATCACCATCTATCCTTTGATCTTCAACGGGAAGTACAACAATCCTGTTTCCTACTTGGTCCCCATGGAACCACCCCCAACACCCAAACCAACCATCTCAACCCCCCAACTTCTGATGCCACTGGCCAGAGAAGTCAATTCCTGGGAGTGCTTTACGTGGCGCTCATGGGATTGATTGACTCTGGCTTGCCAGCAGCTGGACCTTGGGCTGTGGCTGGGAAGGCCCTTTCCTACCTGGTAAAGTTAGGTCCTATCATCTGGTGGGCCATGCCAGTACCTGCTTTGACTCCTCTCTCACCTGCTGGAGCTCCACAGTACTCTTTGCATCCTGACAGTTGATATACAGCACACAGCCAAATATCATTCAAGCATTGACAGGACCCAAGCTGGAAATTCCAAGCAAAGTCCCCCTCACTCAGACCCTCAAGTTATAGAGGCCAACAGTTAGCAAACAGAAAAGGAAAAAAAAACGTCTGCAAAAAACTTTTATCTCCATCTAAGATAGACATGAAGTTGGGGACAAAGTTTGGTTCATGAACGTTGATAAAAGCAAACTACAACCCAAGAAAGTAGGCCCAACAATCATTCTAAAGGTAAACAAAAATAACACTTACCTTGTGCAAGGACTCAGGAAGCGCAAACAAGACAAAACCCTGCACCACAATTTCCTGATACCCTGCAAAGCAAGACAAAAACAATGCAAAACCGCCCTGCCCGCCACAGAACAACAGCTAGTCCAGTATGGCGCCCAGGCTCTGGATGACCTCCCCAACAACCTACCCCCAGAGGAGGCCAACCTTCATTTGGGGGTGTCAAAACAGCAGTCTTGACCCACCAGCAAGGTCCCAAGCAAGCAGTTTGTGACCCTCAATCCAATTACCCAGCCACTCAAAGCCAGACTAGGAAGTCAACTCAAATTGCCAAATCCAACAACATGAACAAATGCTGATCCCCTAAAACAAATACCTTGTTTTGGCGCTTGACTCATTACCAGGATCAAGCCACCCCCTTCACCATCTAACTGTGTGATCAATAATCATGTTCCTGTTATCCTTGATTCACAATGACTATATAATCACTATCTCTCAATAAAGATTATTATCTAGTTTCTAAATATTTTCCCCTTGTAACTCTGCTAAAACAGCACAGTTACAACACTGTTAAATCAATTTTTGTGAAGAACTGGGACCTCCTAGGGTGTCAAAAAGGTCATCAATCAGAGGCAGGGTATATATGTTCTTAATTGTGACCTTTTTGAGTGCCCTGTAGTCTGTGACCATGTTGCAACTGAGTTTTTCTCCTCACCTGCCAATGTATCTTATAATACATAGGAGGTGCTTAATGAGTTGCCCCTTGATGTATCAAACAGCATGAACCAATATGATGGCAATATCAAATTGTGGGCACTTTCTACTAATTAAGAGCACTGTCAATTTGACCTGTTGATCTCTGCACAAGTTATTCCTTGGCTTCTAACCTTACATGGAACACGCCACTATGCCATCCCCTGTGGCCTTGTGGCTTTACCCATATAGTATATTAATCACAATATTTTACAATAAACAATACCTTATTCTATTTATTCATGTCCTTTACATTATACTGTTGTCTTCCCTAATCAAATACTGGACTCTAATTTTTTCAGTTGCAACAGTGGTAGCAGCAGTAGATTCACAACCTACCTGAAAGAAAAATCCCCCAAGAAAGAACAGAGTAGGGGCTGTATGGCTACTCTGCGTCAAGAAACTTTCCTTCCTTTCCCCAAGGAGGACATTCCTGAAGGGCATGTTATCTACCAGGACTGTCTGGTGCTCACAAGTGTGTACAATTGTCTCTGCCTTGGGCAGCGCAACGCAAGTATCACCCTGCCCTAATCAGATCTTTTGCAACATATGTTAAATCTCCAGCTTGAGTCTTTCACAGGTGGTGTAGAAGGAGCTGGCATTGTTAACTGGCTCCATTATACCAAAACTAGCCTTTGTATCTGCCAAGTCCCTAACCCATGTGGGTTTCCACCGCATCTGGACGCCTTATGAGGCCTGCTGCAGTGTGGTTTACCAACTGGGCAAGCCAAGAGCTAGATGAAACGTGGGCATCATTCAGGGACGCTGAAAAATCCTGCTCCAGTGAAAACTTTTCACCCATCATAGTAGTAACTCCTCTCCTGGCCATTAAACAGACAGGATCTGTCCCTGAATATCTTGCAGCTTGGCAGCAAGCCCTTGCCGCTGCCCCAGAAGCTGTCACTGACGGGAATGCCATGCTCCTCACCTTAATAGTCATTGGGCTCAAACCTCATATCTGCAAGTGAATTCCCATGGGCTGAAATACCTCTATTAATAAATGCTACAAGGCCATTATGGAGGCCAATAACCAAGCTTCAATGGGCTTCTGAAAATCCAACAATGCACCACCTCTATCTCGTCTCACACCTGGCAGCGCCCACAATCAGGTGGGCCGCTGCCAGCCTTGCCAACAGGAGAATGAGGCTAAGCACCCCTGCAAAGGGGAGCTCCAGTTAGCACAAAGTGAGGACCTGGTAAAAGCCTTGGGGCTGTAGATACAAGAGGTTCTGCAACCCCACTTGATTCCCACTCTCAATCTCTCCTCACAAAAAACCCCTGTGATTACAATATGCACAATGTCAAGACTCTTGATGTATTCCAGGTCCATAGTGACAACCTTTTCCTTCAAGAAAGCTATTCTTCAAATAAAATTACCTGCTTGGCCTACCCCTTCTGTTTCTGTGGGAACACCCACAAACTTTTAGTAGACACTGGTGCCAACCACACCATGGTCAACCAGGAGTTTGCAGATTCTCAACAACTAGATTAAGTGCCTAGTCAATTCAAAGCAGTGCAGGTAGCCAACTCTCATAGAGTAGCCATTACCCATGAGACAGTACCCTTCTCTGAGAGAATGGGGGAACTTCCAGGTCAAGCTCTCTGGGCCAATTATGGCAGGGCTCAGCCACAACGTCATTGCTGGTCTTGACTGGCTCCAGCACAACTGTCCCTATTTGACTGGGATACATCTGTAATCACCCTCAACAGAAATGGGGTGGGATTTCAGATTTATCCTATTGAAATGAGTAAGTACTCCATGATAATGTATTTGTCAGAATCACATAAACAGGTGCATACAACTTCAAGGGGGGAAGCTTGACTTTAATCAATGCTTAGTTGAAGTCATCTACGCCAAACCACCTGCATCCCCTCCCTTGACCACCTCACCTTCACCAGCACTTGCAGCACTCTTCAAGGAATACAAGGATGTCTTCAGTGAAACACTGGACCAACTGCCTCCTCCCCAAAAAATACAGCATGCTGTCAAATAGCAAGGGTCACTGCCAAAAGCACACCCCCTTTATTGTCTGACATCCAAGGAAGACAAGACTCCCCACCAGCACCTTGTGGGCGCGCTCAATAAGGGCTTTATCTGCCCCTCCCTCTTGCCATACAGGGCTGCGGTCTTCTTCATAGCCAATAAAGACAGGTCCCTTCAATTTTTATCCAACTACCACGCTCTAAACAAGGTGACTGTCAAGAAAAAAAACCTTACTGCTAATTGATAGCCTGTTTGACACACTTGTAGGTACAAAGGTCTTCAGTAAGATTGATCTCACCACAGGGTACAGCCAGGTCCGCATTGCACCAGGGAATGAGGCAAGAACTGCCTTCTGCACACACTACAGGTTGTTTGAGTGTTGTGTCATGAACTTTGGAATGACCAACACTCCCTCCACCTTTGCCATGTTGATGAACAAAGCATTTGCAGACCTGATTGGCAAATGTGTTGTTGTGTACCTTGAAAACATTATTGTCTTCATTCAAGATCAAATCACGCACCTCCAACATCTCTGTGCTGTCCTTGACACCCTTTGTAAAAACCAGCTGAAGGCCAAGCCTTCCAAATGCAAATTCCTCAGCTCAGAGCTCCTATTCCTTGGGCACATCATCTCTGCCCAAGGGATAAAGCCCAACCCTGCCAAAATTAAGGCAATCACCAGCATGCTGCCCCCCACTGATATGGGCCAGGTGCAGACATTCTTAAGCATGGTTGCCTATGTGCACAAGTTCATTCCCAATTGCAAAGGACTAATTGCAATCCTCACTGAGCTCCTAAACACAAAACAGCGCTTTCACTGGACCCCTTCCAGAGATAAAGCCTTCAAGGCATTGAAGCAAAGACTTACAACTGCATCAATATTGCAGTTCCCCAATTGAAACTGTCAATATGAACTTGAGACTGATGTCTCTGACAGGCCATAGGAGGCGTGCTAAGGGTGGAAACTGACAAATGTGTCTTTCTCCCTGTGGCATAAAAATCTAGGAAGCTCACCAACTCAGAGCAACGCTACCCCACACATTACAAGGAGTTAGCAGCAATTGTTCACTGTGTTAAGAAATGGTGCTGTTACCTGGAAGGTGCCACCTTTTCACCCCGCATCCTGACAGATCACAAGTTGTTATATTAATTCATTACACAATCTCACTTGAAGCAACACCAGGCAGGCTGGGTCAAATGCCTGTCCCCCTATCAATTGCACATCAAATACAAGCCTGGGAAAGAACTTATCACAGCCAACACCCTCTCCAGACTATATGTAGTATTCATCACGGGGGACAACGGCTTAGACCCAGACTGTCCCATGCTCTATCTATGTTCTGAAGCTACCTGTTACAAAGGCCTTAATTCCGTGACTATTTCTCATCTGAAGGACAACAAAAGCCAGTTCATCACTGACACTGGTAATGTCTGCCACCGGGCAAAAACAGGTGAGAAGACACCTTATATTCCCACCACACAGCGAGGGGATACCATACTACACTACCACAACACCAAGAGTCACATCAGAGAATGTGACCTCATTGAAATCATGAAGTGTAAGGTTTGGTGGCCCTGTATGCACTAAGACATCTTGGAACTCCTTGAAACATGTGTGTTCTGCAAAAAGAACACATCAAAGCCTGCACCCCCCAAGTCCGTCCTACCCATTAAGGCCATGGAACCCTTCAAACAGTGGGCCCTCAAAATTGTTGGACCTCTTCCCAAAGACAGACTAGGCAAAAATTACATCATTACAGCCATCAACTAATTCACCTGTTGGCCAGTAGTGTGGGCAACTACTAACTATACCGCCACCACCATCACCTGCTTCATTGGTAAGGAAATTGTGGCCCACTTTGGGCAGCCTAAATATCTTATCACAGATGATGGACCTGAGCTTGAAGGGCACATCATGAAGGTGTACTGCGCCAAGAATGCCCTTCAAAGAATAGTCACAGCTCCCTAGTATTCCCAGCCAATAGACATGTAGAGCACCTAAATGGTTCATTGGTCTAACTGATTGCCAAGCTCTCACAAAAACACCCTAATACTGTGTGGACTGAACACCTGCCCACCGCCCTACTTATCTCACAAGCAAGAATTAACAGGGGCACCAGGTTCAGCCCCAGAGCCTTTGCCTTTGGAACCCCTGACAGCTTGACAGGGGTATAAAAAGGAAAATTATGATCCACAGTTCTCAGGAAGCCTCCCTTGTCAACTACTCCCTCCCTGAGCCAGTGGTGTGCCAGAGCCTGAGAGATTGAACACAAGCAAATTGAGGGGGGACAAAACACCTTGAGGCAAGTTACGCTGTAGGTGATCCCATCTATGTCTTCAACCCCAATTCAGCCAAATTAGAACCCAACCACCTGGGACCCTTCAAAATAGCCGTGGTCAATGACAACTACACCTATCAACTTGTAGATGTCCAAGAAAACACCAAAAAGCTTCACCATGATTGCTTGCTCTCCTGCCGCACTATTCCCACACAAAGATTGTTTGTGCTGACCTTCCCAGATCCCCTGAAAACTCTGATCCTGGTGTCTGACAGCAAGCAGGGGGCAAGTGGGGTGTTGCTACCAAGTTTTTCCTCCTTGCCTGCCAATATATCTTACAATACACAGGGGGTTCTCAATGAGTTGCCACTTGATGTATTTAACCACATGAACCAATCTGATGGCAATATTGAACTGCAGGCACTTTCTCCTAATTAGGAGTGCTGCCAATTTGACCTGCTGATCTCCACACAAGTTATTCCTTGGCTTCAAACCTTACATGGAACACACCACTATGCCACCCCCTGTGTAAATTCACTGCCACCTTTGGCTTTGGATTGCACTATCTTCCCTTGCTGCACTAAGAAAGACCCAAAAATATCAGCTAAACCGCTTAGCTCCTTAGGGGATTTGGCACATACAGTTGCTGAGAGATTTGTGCTGGCTTTCCCTGTGGATCCACTGTCTTTGGTTGCTCCCTCCTGGGAAGAAACATTGATCAATTTGGATTGCTTATTGGCATGGCGTTGCCCGCTTTTGAAAACCATTATATCTAACCAATCAAGTGGTAACACATCAAAGCTCAAAAACCCAAATGAATTCCAACTGCCTGGAAGTTCCTCTATCCAATCAGATAGCACTGCAGAAATTAAGGTGAAATCTTCCAGTCTCCCTGGCCCTTACCAACAAAATTTATCCACTAGCCAATTAGATCCAAGTTCTACAGTCATGTGACTCATCCCCCTGCAACAACTCCCTTTTTACACAGCAAGGGGACCTCCAGTCCCCTGCTGGTCTATTTTCTAATATCAGTAAAGTTTGGAACTTGTTGCACATAATTTTAAAATTTATCTTGGTTGAAACCCCTGTTTGGAGTTTCTACAATATAAAGATTAAAGTGTTAGTTGTTCTCTTAAAGCTTACCTTTTATTGACCTGCTTTGAACCTGGAATCTCTTCTGGGACTTTTAGAAGAGGCTTTGGCGTATAGTCACTGTATAGTTATGCTTTTGCTTTTGAAAATAGCTTTTGAACTTAAAATTTCAGTTAATTTTCAATATAAAATCTACTTTTACTTTGGATTTTTCTTAAATTCTTTTGTTTTCAACCCCACTTTTTGTTTCAGTACTGTAAATTCAGAACCTAAAGGTGAAAATGCAGGATATTCAAATCCTTGGTCCAAATTTTGAATCACTTTTGCAGGCAACTCAGCCAAGTGAAAAATAAAATATTTAATAAAATCAAACATTTAATTTGACTTTTTTTGATTTATTTAAATTGGCAAATTTTGAATCTTTTGAGCAGATAACTCAACCAACAAAAGACAAAACTCAGCAAACAAATGTGGGATATATGAATCAGAAATGCGGGATTCTAATGTACAATTTGAGATTCACTGAATTTCAAACGAATCATAGACATCATGTAAAAATTAACAAATATGAAATTGCAGGATTGTCAAATCCAAGAACCAAATTTCAAATCAAAAATGAGGTGAATTTGAAATAAATATAATTTATGGGTGTCTCAAAAAGGATGATAAAGGATCTAGAGTGGATTTGTGCTAATTCTTTTAGGAATCATAAGCATTCTCAAAAAGCACCCTATTCCATTTTAGGACGGCTAAAATTTAGATGCTTGATTACAGTTGATTTTAAAAAATGCTAATAATAACATAGAATTATAGATTGTAATATATAATTCTACTTTATTATTAGCATTTTTTAAAATCAACTGTAATCAAGTATCCTTAGTAGCAATACATGAATACATAGTTAGTAAACTGATGGTTTATCTTTCCCACCTCTCCTTCCCTCCTAAGAAAAGAAGTTTTATGGCCCCTGGCTACGCCAGGGGCCAAAATACTTTTAAAAAAATTCTGCGTCATCAGGAGGATAGCTCATATATCATTATATGGTTTTGTGGTTGCTATATTAGTGATTTAGAGTGCAGAATATTACATCATTTCCAGCTTAGACAATTTTGCATTTCACTTAATTTCATGTCTAAACATGGTTGTTGAGATTGGATTTTTCATTTGATTTTATCCAGAGTGAAGCTTCTTGATTTGGGTTGATTTGTCCTAGTTACTTATTGTACATTCAATTTGTATTCCAGTTCCTGCAATTATTATTTGAGTTTACTAGTGGCATTCAAAAGTGATTTGAAATTTGGTTCTTGGATTTGACAATCCCGCAATTTCAAAAAACATAGTAAACTTAATGAAAATGGTTGATAGATTTGAACACTTCAAATCTGATTCCAGTTAATTCATTTTGTCCATTGGAAATATGCAGTTTGACTTGAGCTTTTCAAAGTGTCTATGAGTTCCCGCATTTTTAAAAATCCAAATAAAACACAAAGAATTAAATTTAATTAAAAAAGGCCATCCCGCAAAAGTGATTCAAAATTTGGACCAAGGGTTTGACAATCCCGCATTTTTATGTTTAGGTTCTGAATTTATAGTACAATCCAAGCCACCTGAGATTGCTGCCAAGCTCCTCAAACCACTATGCTGCTTTATTCCTGTTTTCTTGTTTCTGGGTGCCCCTGTTTGCCTCATTTTTATTGTCTGCAGTTTAAGAAACCCCATCAATATTCTCCAAAATTTTGTGGAGATCACAACCATGATACTCCCAGTCTTAAAGTTTGTGGTATTTTCCTTGGCTCCATTTCTGCTGCTCCTGTGGTCCGCATTGCCAGACTTGTGGACTAAAATCTCCTCTTCTGTTCAACTTGTGAATGACAATCCCTCTAGCCTATTGGATCTTCCCAGTGGTCTCCTATTCTCTGGAGAGGCCATAGTTAAGAGCTTAACCTGCAACAACCTGGATCTGAATGTGGTAGACCATGCCTTGCCCGCTCCTGTGGGTGAGGAGGTGTCAATGGCCTCCCTTCCCATCCTGGAGAAGGACAACCCAGTGCCCCTCCTGGCTCCTGTGATGCCACCTCCTGCTCCCTCTTGTACGCCCTGGTTGCTCACTGGTCTGGTACTGATGGGACTGAAAACTTACTTCCCTCAGCTGTCTCCTGTGTCCTCTCTGTGGTCCCCTCTTTGAGTGGCCATCCCAGTCCTCCACTGGGCGGCATCCTGGTGGTATGTCTCACCGGGATGGGAGCTGAATTTAGTTAGTTTAGCGCCCCTCTCTTACACCCTGTGGCCTTGTGGCTTTCCCCATATAGTATATTAATCACAATATTCTATAATAAACAATACCTTATTCTTATTATTCCTGTCCTTTCTATTGGACTGTTGTCTTCCCCAATCAAATACTGAACTCTAATTGGTTCAGTTGCAACAATAGGGCTAAATTTCATTATGTAAATACACAATTTTGGGTGTAGTGGCTTTGAAGCTTTGCAGACTACAGTTGCTACTAGCTGACCCCTTTTTATTGCAGATTTGGAATTCTTGGATGATTCTGGGTCTAGCCCTGTGTTTTTAATTTTTTTAAAAACTTTTTGGGCTTTAGTTTATATTTAAAGTCAACAGGCACAGTAGAGCCTGAAATCCAAGATGATGTTTTTAGATGGTGTGTTTCTAGATAGGATATCCCACTACAAAATTTAGGATCAGTATCATATCAGGGCTGGCTATTGGCAACCTCTATTTGGACACCTAACTAAAAAGCGTATAATAAAGAAAATTTCTCAGATGCATACAAATTTAGTACAGGTTATAAAAAAGATCATAGTTTAAATATGCCTTCAGTTAGTTATATTTAAAAGCCAGTGTTGCATCATCTACAATTGCTCTCTCTTGGGAAATCATTTCCCTGAGGCTTGACCAAAATAACAAATAATTGGTAGCACTCCTACCAAACTATCGAGTTGTATGAGGATCAAACATTTCAAGTCCTAAATGGAATACTACCTGGACAAGCCCCATAATGCTATGACATACAAGGACAGTATGCGGCTTTCCATATACCATACAATATTTTATCTTCATATCAAATAAAGTATCATTTTTTTCTAAACTTTCTCCTTTATCTTGTTTCATATCTTCCAAGAAGTATATACTTGACACCAGAGAAATATATTTATATCCTAGCAGTCTGTTATACTCTAATTAGGCCCATTACAATCTTTAGACAGGCTGAGAACTTTGATATTATTGACTATTCTTAAAATAATCTAAACTTTTAGTACATGTAAACTAAAAAATTATGCTGAAATTTGGTGTTGGATTACTTTCTCCTAACACACAACAGATAAAACAGTCAACTCATTTCAGTATACCAATCTGCTTGTAAAGACTTGCTACACAATTGAACATTAACAATTTTTAAATTATAATTTTCCTGAAGAAATTAAATACTCTACAGTAGTTTTCGAAGCTGTGGCTCTAAGCTAAATCAACCCAGATGAAAATAAGATAGAAGCGAATCAAAACTATTGTTAATTAATACAAATTCAGTGAAATATAATTTCGTTTGCATCTGAGTTGATTTCGCTTACAGATGAGTTGATTTTGCTTAGCGCCACGGCTTTGAAAACTACTGTATTAATAGCACGAAATTTCATTTACAAAGTCACATTGCTGGAAAATATCAAGCTAGCTGGCTAAAGACTTAGGAAGTTACTATTGTAGTTACTATAAGATGAGATATTTTTATATTGGGGTTTTCCCCATAAAATACTTTGTGTAGTTTATATATAGACCCTGATTTGTAAGTGCTTTTAGATTAAATTTTAAAGTTGCCTAAAAATACTGTTACCTTAGGATAGCCAAGTTAGCATATTAATAAGATCAACAGAGTCAAAGAGTTAGAGGAACCAAAGCAACTTACTTAACATCAAATCATGAGTACATGAAATAACAAAAGTATAAGATTAGATATATTCTTCGAATTCGATTTCTCTCACCACAGTGATTGTTATCTAACAAATTTTAGCAGTGAAGTCACAGCTGAAATTTTGTCTAAACCAGTCCTGCTTATTTGACATTTACCAGGAGCTTTTAATTGATTTAATTTTTTGTCCACTACTTTAAACTAAAAAACTCTCAATAAACGTTTAATGCATAAGATTAACTGACACACTATCCTTAAATCAATGTCTTGATATAGTGTATACATGAAAATAGATTTCGGTTTAAATTGCAAGACGAACTTGGGGGAGCTTATTGTGTCATAATTCACCAGGAGACTAAAAAGAATCACAATGGTAAAGTTGCCAACCAATTATTTTCTAAGCATATCCAAGCTTAACTAAAGGAAAATGGTCTAAAGGTTAAGTTGAAATTCTAGTGTGTAGCAAACCACAATTAAAAGTGGAAAATAGCTTTTCCTGTGGTTATAATTGCAATTTGGAAGCTATATATCTATCTAAAAAATCAAATAAAGAAAATATGCATAACCAAACACCTCAAGATGAAGAATTATCTTCTCAACATGAGATCTCAGGTTTAGGGTTGGGCGAAATAATTACGATTATCTTTAAAAGTATAATTTAAGTAATCATGTACCAATTCACTTTAAAGTTATCAAAGAAAGGGTACAAAATACAAAATGTAAAAGGCAGAAAAATCCAAGGCTGCTGAAAGCTTAAAATTAATATATTGATATTGAAAGC
Source organism: Entomophthora muscae (assembly GCA_014839935.2). NCBI lineage: Eukaryota > Fungi > Entomophthoromycota > Entomophthoromycetes > Entomophthorales > Entomophthoraceae > Entomophthora > Entomophthora muscae. The sequence continues at coordinate 225,984 of QTSX02007157.1, read as the reverse complement.
GAAAATAGTGCTTGAGAGTGCTTCCTTACTTATTGACCCTGGTTTTGAATAGCACAATTTCTTCCTCGATTCCAGGAAATGATGAAATGGCTTCAGACACAGTGACTTCAAGTTCTTCTTTAGTAAAAGTACCCAAATAATCTAGACAACGCTTTTCAATCGAGCTGATAGTATTCTTAAAGGCGAGTTCTAAACGGGCCTTTTTCTCAGATATGAACTTTTCCATTTTCTCTCTTGCAACTTTTTTACTCTTAAGTGTCCTAGGCGTTATGGAATTCTTTAGTGATGCTTTGATATTTCTATGGGCTTTCGGAGTGGAATTGTTTTGTGCTAATCATTAGCTTAAAAATTGTACACACACTACCTTTGGTATAGCTATGTTTTCGGGTCTCAGTAGATATATTTAGTTCCATTGTATCAATAAATATGAAGGGAATAGCCTTCAAATAGTGTACTATCAGATTTATGCTGTGTGAGATGGTATGTAGTAGATAATTACTTTGTTATTTATGTGTTTGTGTACAAATGTTGAAACTTTCGGGTTTATGTGCAAATTTAACAGACTTTTAGTTAGCCATTTGTAGAGAGTACTTGGCTTCAAGATTCCAAGAGCCTGGTGCAAATATCAGAAGGCTCCTGATTCCCATTGATTTGATTTAAATTCATGACCTTATATTTAGAATTTAAATGCCTTTGGACGAGAATCAAGTTTCTACTTGTAATTTGATGTGAAATTTTGTATTTATGACAGAAAGAAACCAAACATTTAATTCTTATTGGCTCAAGGTTTGGGCCATCTAATTCTTAGTATTGTAAATATGACTTATTGAACCTTCTTGATCATTGCAATCGCTCTGAAAATAATAAAAACTTTGAATCTGAAGTAAGGCTTCTTAATTTTACCAAAACATAATTTGAATTAAAAGGAGAAAAATTAGGGGCTCTGATATGAAATTAATACTTGATAATTTCCAGAATAAATACTGCAAGTTGATAGTCAGAATAAAATTTTCTCTAAGTCAACCATGTATGGATATATCTAGTGATTACATAAGCTTAACATGTGAAAGTAAAAACCCAATCACTATAGGTAATTGATTTTTACTTTCACCCATGGTATAGTGTAAAGCTCGTTTACCAGAGGAATGCAAGACACTAAACTGGCTACTAGGTTCTGAAGCTGAACTCAGTGAGCTGTAAGTCAATGGGTAACACCATCATAAACTATTGGATGACCTTGACCAATGTTCTTTAATACCCAAAAATACAGGAAAACACAGTGATCAGGTAGTAAAAAGAACAGTATATTGCCACATTGTCAGATTGAAATTGAGGATTCTATATTGCCAGTCAATATTATGGGGGAAAGCCCAGGTCAAGAGAAGCAACAATAATAAACCAAAATACTGATGGTAAAGTCAATACAGTTTTTTACTGTTGTGTATATACTTCTTGAAGTATATAAAACAAAATAAAGGGGGAAATTGAGACAAGAATGATACTTTATTGATATAAATATTGTGGATTATATAGTATCATGGGAAGCTATATACTGTTCATGTATGTCATGATAGTCATGGGCTTGTCCAGGTAATATTTCATTTATGACTCAAAAGGTTAGATCCCCATATAAGATGGGCGGCTAATAAGCGTGCCTGTCAGTGTCACAGCCCATACCAGAGTCTGGCTGGACTCCCACAGGGGAGTCGGGCTGGGCCTGGAAGGCCATGTACACAATAGGCACAATTCTGACCAGGTAGTTGACTGCAGTAGCTAGGGGACGCCACCCCCCAGTATGGGGCACAACCTGGTCGGCCAGTCCCAATACAGTGATATAGATGACCCCAGTTTACTAAAATCCTGGGTGGGAGGCGCGTCGGGGAGGGGAGGAGCAGTAGGAATCTCTTTCATAGCTGATGGCAGATCCAGGTGGTGGGGGTGGAAATACTCCAGGTCAAGGGCAAAGGTAGTTTGACAGGAGCAGCAGGAGTGTAACCAGGAGGATATGGATATATGTGTTTATAATGTGTAGTGGATTCACAAATAGACGCAAACAGAATAATTATATTAGAGCAAAAATAGATAATTCCTGCAAGAAAATAATAATTTTTTGGGCATAAACTTGCTTTATTAAGATGTCAACAGTGAGGAGGGCTTATCCTCCTCATTATTTATACTTACTGGGGAATGCTTAGTCTTTTGTGCCACCAGAGAACTGATGGCATCAATTGCAGTTAAACTTACAATTTTCACTGGAATTTGCGTACTTGGGCCAGGAGGGGGGTGCTCATTGGTTCATATAACATGAAACTTTCTTGAACTGCAGCATGCCAAGGTGTCACAGTTATTTATAGATCCCGCAAGTGATCGAGCGCCCGATCTTGCGATCAAACAATTGCACTCCTGATGTACCATTTTCTGATAGCAAATGGACCTGTTTTTGTAAGGTCTTGCCCATAATGGTGCAAGGTTATAAACTAAAGCGTGCAAAGCATTGGGATTTAAATTTAAAAGATATAAGAATGTAGGTACTGTCTGTAAGATGATCTTACAGAAACCCGCTAAAAACCTATATTGCATCACAAATGGAGTAATAGAGTTTAAAAACCCTAAGCAAAGAAGATAGAATAAAGTGTTTAATAGTGAACAATTTGTAACTAAAGGAATATTGATATTAGGATATTCTCCATTGGCAAATTGATACATATAACTATTGAAAGATTCCTTAAGGGAAAAAAATGGATACAACAAGCCTAAGGCTTGTTGTTTTACAAGTTCCATTTAGATTTAAAGGAAAAAACTAAACTAAAAAAATGAATTTTAAAAAAAAACAAAATTCTTAAAATTGTAAATTTGAAGTTTAAAAATTGTAAAGTTGAAGGAAAAGAAATCACTTAGAATTTTGGCTTAAAGCCTACTCTTCACAAGCTCTTTATTTATAGTTAATTTTCTTCAGTTAGAAATGATTGGCATTGGGGAACAACAGCCAAGGACAGGAGAAACTGGAGAAGTTGGAAGAGCCTGGAGGAAAAGTAGAAGAAAGAAACCCCGTAAACTAGCAGATCAGCAACGTAAAAGCTAGAGGGGCGGCAACAACGTAAGTAGGGAGAGTTTTGAAAGTTAAGTGAGTAAAAATATTCTAACTTTAAAGTAGATGTATATATAAATGTTAAGGCGAGCAACAGAGCAAACAACAACGATGACAATTTGAAAGCAAATGTAATTGAAAAACAAGGTAATTGATTTAAAAATACTTAAATATTAACTTCCAATTTAAATTTTCAATATTAAAATAATGAAGAATCTAATCCAAACAGAAATAATAAATATTAAAATTTCAAAGAGCCTGCCCTTTGGGAAAGGGCATGACAGATTTTGTGTTTAATCTCAATTCCAGGGTTTTGTGGCACGTGGGCCTCACAAACCCCTGGCCATTCACAGTCAGAAAGGGGGGTTTTCTTCCAGGAAGGCAGTTGACAATGTTTTTACGGCAACAGCATCCATGTTGACACTATAGTAAAGTGACAACCCGGTTTTACTTAATGTCGTCTTCTGGATGTTGACACTTTTTCAATTAACGGCACACTTTACCCTGAACATTTTTTAAAAATAATTTTCTTAAAAAAATACAGTATTATACTAAAATAACCCCAGAGAGTCCAAAAATGCAATAAAAAACGCCATAATTAATAAGAATAAGGAGATATAAGCAATTATTTTTCAATTTACTATGTAAATTACACTCTTTATTATAAAAATATTTTTATTCCCATAAAAATTAAAATTCCAATGAGACAAAAATAAAGATATTTAATATATCATAACAACTACAAAATATAAGAAAATTCTATATTTAATTTATTATTCTTTAATAAGCATAACTGAAAATATCTCATACCTTAAAGATAAATTAACAAAATATAAGATATTTCTTACAAAACCACATTGAAACTGTATTTGAAGCTTACCATTTATACCTAAAAAGATTAGTACAGTATAAATAAATTAAAAAATTAAAAGTGAAAAATACAAAGGCAAAGCAAAGCAAGGTTTAGTGGGCTAATTGAAGCCACCAGCAAGGGCAGTAGTCACGGCTTCAAGGTACTTCTTAATCTCTGCCACCTTTTATTTTTTCTTGAATACCTTCTGGACATCCTCTTGGTAGTCCTGCTTCTTAATTCTTGTCTTCTTGGGGGCCACCCAGTTGGCCAGGTTGCTAAACTTGGATATATTTCTGGCCTGCTCCTCCTGCAGCTTGGAGAAGGACTTGTTGTATTTGGGGTTGGACCCAAACTTCACCTTCAGGTGCTTGTGCCACACTTCTAGGCTGGAGGTGGTCTTCATCTCCCCCTTGAGGCAGGCGCCCTGGCAATTCCAAGGGGCAGTGGCCCCGCTCTTTCCTCTCTGGGCAGTCACCTTCTTGCCCACCCATTGGCTCTTGAAGTAATCCAAGTAACCTTTGAAGATGGTGGAGTGCTTCTTGATTTAAGCGTCCTCCAGGAGGGCCTCAAATCCAATCATAGTATGCTCTGGACGCACAAAAGCCAAGGCAGCAAACTGGGTGACGGCAAAGTGGCACTTCCCCTTACCATCATTAAGATACTTCTTGAAAAGGTCCTTCTTGCTCTTGAGATTCTTTATGAGGGCCTGCCTAAAATGGAAGAAGCAGCCCTGTACTTCTCCATTGAAGGTGGCCTAAAAGGCTCTGAACTGAGCAAGCTCAAAGTCCATAATGATCACCTTGGCCCAAGTGAGTGTGCATAAGCTAGCTGCTCTGCAGCTAGGGCTGACTCATCCTTCTCAGCAGAGGAAGTGTTCACTCTGGTGGCGTGGGTGGGAGGAGGAGCTTATTGGTAAGAAGGGAGCTCAAAGCACCCTGGAAAATTTTGAAGGCTCTGGCATAGACCTCTGTCTTGGCACCAGGCAGGAGGAAGAACACAAAGGGGGATGAACTGGGTGTCAAATTGCTCATGCAGTACCCAAAGTTGTTTGAAGAGGGAGGGACAGTTTGCAAAAGTGCCATTGCACAGCCAGGTGGTAGCAGTCTTGAGCTGCTCCAGGTTTTGGGTTATGGCGTAGGCTATAATCCTATCCTTCACCTCCTACCCATTGTCATGGAGCAGGAACATCTCACCATTCTCAGTTTTTTTGAGGGCATCTGTGAGGACCAGGTCTTCAATGGTAGTGGCTCTCTTGCCCAGGGAATTGGAGGCTTGATGCCTATTGCTCACAAACTTCACCAACTGGCTGTGGGTTGGCACCATCTTTAAGTATGGTAGGGGAGAGGTACTTGCAGGCAAGCACAGCCAGCTGGGTAGGAGAAAGGTCCTTTGAAGTGGGCATGACCTGCACCAGATAAAATTTGAGAAGGCAGGAGATGGTAATGGTGGGCATCACATAATTGTGCTCACCCTTGATAGTTTGGACCAAGTCCCAGCGCTCAATGTTGAGATGCACTGGGCAGGAACAATCCTTAAAGGTGTAATGCCGGCTCTTAAAGTACTGGTTGGCATTGTTGCAGGAAAAGATGTACCCATTGGCCACCATGGCCAACCCACCCTTCACACTCATAATGAGGAAGTACTTGGCTAAGGAGGATGAACCTTAAACTTCCCATCAACATTGCAAATGTTGTGGGCCACAAGAGGGTTCCAAGGGCCAGCAGGAACATGGAAAAAGCCAGGGAAGTAGTCAGGCTGGAGCTTAGTGTCACAACCCATACCAGAGTCCGGCTGGACGCCCGCAGGGGAGGCAGGCTGGGCCTGGAAGGCCATGTATACAATAGGCGCAATATGGACCAGGTAGTTGAGAGCAGTGGCTAGGGGGCACCAACTCCCAGTATGGAGCACAACTTGGTCAGCCATCCCCAATACTGTGATATAGACAAACCCCAGTTTACTAAAGTCCTGGGTGGGAGGCGTGTTGGGGAGGGGAGGAGCAGTAGGAATCTCCTTCATAGCAGGTAGCAGATCCAGGTGGTGGGGGTGGAAATACTCCTGGTCAAGGGCACAGGGTAGTTTGACAGGAGCAAAAGGAGTGTAACCAGGAGGATATGGATATGCAAGTTTGTATTGTGTTTTGGATTCCCAAATAGATACAAAGAGAATAATTAAATTTGAGAAAAAATAGGCAATTCCTGCAATAAGATAACAATTTATGGGCATAAACTTGCTTTATTAAGATGTCAACAGTGAGGAGGGCTTCTCCCCCTCACTAATTATACTTACTGGAGATTATGTGGCCTTTTGTGCCACCAGAAAACTGATGGCATCAATTTGAGTTGAATTTGAAATTTTTACCAGAATTTGCGTACCTGGGCAAGGGGGTGAGATGTCATTGGTTGCTATAACATGAACCTTTCTTGAATTGCAGCATGCCAAGATGCCAAAGTTATTTATAGTTCCCACAATTAATCAATTTTCTTATTGCGCAATCAAACAATCACACTCCCAATGTGCCATTTCTCAATAGATGAGTGGCCCAAATTTGATAACAGGCTCAAAGCCAGGGATTTGAGGCGCATGTGCCTCTTGAATCACCGGACATTTGCTAGTCGAAAAGGGGTTTTTTGCCCTGGAAGATACTTTGTGTGGATTTCCACACTGCAGGTTTACTCCACTCTAGGGAGGCCAGCTTACTTTCCAGGGAAATCTGGGCGCTGACACTTAGAGTCATTCTCTGATGAGCTGGAAGGAGGGGAGTTTGGTGGGGGGGAAGCAAAAGGGGGATTTTCATGGTGCTTCTCATGTGTGAGGACTTATCCTTGGGAGGGGACTTCTTGCTTGGAGGTGCTTCTTTTTGGGTTCCTTATCTGAAGTTGAGTTTTAATAACTCTGGTCTGTAAGGGAGCCATCAGATTTCTCTCCCCCAGTGGAGTGAACTGGGCTCTGCTTGGGATAAGGACTCAGGGAAGGGCTTGGGGTAAGGCTTTGAAGAGGGCTTAGGGGTAGCCTTCTTTGAGGATGAAGGCTTATACTTGGGGGTCTTGGGAGCCTTTGTGGGACGCTTGGTGCCTTTGGGCTGCTTTGAGGTATTATTATCCTAAAATAATGTGAGGGTCCCTCTTTATAGAGGATAATACAGTTGGGGAATTGAACAAGGGTCTATTACTCTCTACAACAGGAGATAGCTCTTCAAGCTGTAAGGTAGGGGTTGGGCAAGGACCAGGGAAGCACAAGGTAGCTGGCCCCTGAGACAGGATACAAGGCAGGAACAAGGAGAGCCAGATGGTGACTACAGACCACAAATAGGGGATTTTAATCATCTAAACTAGGAGATACTATTAAACGCTCAAGTAATTAATAGGGCAATATTGCTTTATTGTAGAAATAAACGTTATTCAAACAATTAACTTGGGATTTGAATGTAAGTTCTTATACTAGGGGGTGAAATTGGGAGTACAGACTTAATGAGTTTGAGACCCAGATGTAATGATTCACATGCAGTGGCAGGAATCATGATGTAGGCTGTTTTGGATGCATTATAGTACTGAGTTCCTTGTAGATTTTACTTGCATCTGTATTGCTGTGGTGCATAAGAGCAATTAATTGACAATTAACTGAGTATCAGTGACCTAGATCATCCAAATTTGGAAGTTGGAAGAGGCCTTCATCTATTGGATAACTGTTGTCAGGGAAGTGATTCCTGACAAATAATAAGTAACAAGTTCTGAGGTAAAGCTTTGTATTTAAAAAACAAAACTTAAAAAGCATAATATATAAAAATTAAACCTTATATGGCTTTTATTGACATTTAAAATTTAAAAAATATTGTATACGTTTAAATTTTAAGAAGTCTTAAATAACAAGTTAAAAGTTAAGAGAAATATACAAAATTATTATATTTAGATATAGATTTTATTTTAAAAATTATAAAATATGAAAGAAAAAGTTGAAAATACATCATATCAAAAAATCAGATGTTTTTATTATGTAAAACATAAAGTTTCATATGTGAGAAACAAAAAGTGTTGACATTATGAGTGACAATTAGTAAAAAAAAGCTGAATTCTCACTGAAAATTAGAAATTTTTTAAATATTATTAGAGACAAAATTGACACTGTCAAAAATTTTTGGAAAATATTTTATGAAAAAACATAGTACGCTTAATTAAAATTAAGCAAACTAGCAAATGTTAAACATTTTCTGTGCTTTTTTATTCACATTATAAAATTAAAAAATATTAAAATAAGTTAAAAATAATCAAAGTTAAGTTTTTCTTTATTAAAATAATATTTTGGGGGTAGGAATATGATATTTTACCATTGTGTATATATAAACTTGTTAAGAAAGTTATCTTCAGTAATGAAAAGGGTAGTGCCAACTTTGCCACTTATGACATCCTTAATAGAAGGTGGCATAATAATTTAGACTTGATTGTGCCACTCTAATTTTCTTAAATCACCCTGACAGATGATCACAAGCAAACAGACAACATTTCTTATTGTTGGCATTATTATCAATAATAAATTCTATAATAAATTACATAGTACAGTAGTTTTAAAAGCTATGGCAACAAGCAAAAATACTTCAGATTTAAACAAAATCCAAGTTGCGCGAGATTCAGGATTCAATTAATTTAAATATTTTTGGTTAATAAATGAACTGTCAAACAAAAAACAAAATTTCACTAACCCATTATAAAAAATTAAAGCAAACATCAAGTGGTGTAGTTCAAACCACAAACAAAATGAACTGACACAACAAGTGAAATGGATGGATGCTGTTACAGAGTATATTATAATCCAATCAGGATTCATATGAGGCATCAACAGAAGAACTAAAACAAAACAAAACTTGAGCAATCTAGAAGCAATATTACACAAGCACAAAATGAAATGAACTCACACAAGATGTGTAGTATGAGCAGCCTAAAATAGAAATATAGCAGTTTAACAGCCAATCAACAGCTATCCAATTTAGGAACAGAGGCATTCTATTAATTTTCATGGATCCTGATTTGTATGGAATGGTTTTGAGAACCTGCCAAATATGGACTCAATATTACAATAGAAATAAATCATTAAATTTTAAAATTTCTACTTTTAGTGATTTTATCCTAGGTTTTTTATAATGGTTTTTACAAGCAACATCTTCAACTGTGCCAGCAGCCAAGCCAGCAGCAGCCAGACCAGCTTTAATGGAGGCAAGGCTCAGAACTTGGAGGCACCTGTTTACACCCAAGCCTTTGAGGCAGGTAACAAGGAAGCTGACCTGTTACTGTCCCCCAACCCATATGGCTTTGACTTGTTTGAGAGTCACTTAGCGTCTAGCTCTGCCCTTGCTCCCACACCCACCCATGCACAAGCTGCCCATCAACCAACCAATCAGGAGGGCAACCTTGATTTGGAACAACTTCCTGCCACCGCCTAACCTGCCCCCCCAGCCAATCAGGCTTCAGCTCCCGCCGCCCAGTGCCCCAAACGCAGAATAATCTCTGCCCAAATTCTTCAGGAAATTGTGGCACTCAACCTGCAGGGTATGTCCTGGTATCAGATAGCCAGCCAATTAAAATTCACCTGGGCTACTGTCATGCAGGAATTCAACAACCTGATGAATAAGGGAAATCTGATTGGGATAGCCAAGAAGCCAAAGAAGGCCACAGAGTCCCAGATCAATGAGGCATACCCAATAATGCTTGACCTCCTCCAGCAGGACCCCAAGCTTTCCTTGACCCAGGTCCAGAAGCAACTTGCGCACCATGGCATTTGGGTGTCTGAGCACAAGGTGCAGCTCTGGATGCACGGAAAGGTGGCTTCAATTAGGGTTCTTACAAATTTTGCCGGCAACCAATGGGATGGCATTGAGGATTCCCCATATGACACTGCAATTGAATCAACCCTGGTCAGATGCTTGACAAGTCTAACAGATGACATCATGTTTGTCTTGTACTACAAGTTATTGATTGCATTTGACAATTTCAGTGAGCAAGGAAAAGCCACCACCAAGAATGGAAGGAAGAAGGTCAAGAAGGGGACATTCATTGGTGCGTTTCTGTCTGTTTCAGCCAAGGGTTTTGTCTACTATCAGACAAACCCTGATTTCATTGATGGGTACTCATATGGCCACATCCTCGGTGGATTGCTCAACTCCTGGGATGGCTCAAATTCCAAATACCAGGTTTTCTTGAGCCACCAGATGGAGGGTAGCCCACCGCCCTTGAGGCCATCCAGCAACGCGGGCACCAGGCCTCAGTGTACCCAGCTGGTCACACCAACGTCCATCTGGCAGATGTTGTGCTCTTTAATATTTGAGATACACTCCAGGAGCACCGCCCTCAGGCTTTCAACGACCTCTATCATGGGGTCCTTGATCACAATTTTCTCTTTGGTCACCAAATGGTGGCTGACTTGTTTGCGCAAATGGTTTTTCATGTGAACATGGGCAACCAATCACGCAAGGATAAGCGCCTCCCACCCCATGCCACAGCCATCTACCAGCCCATCCAGCCAATGACTGATGAGGAGTACAATGAGCGGTATATGGCAGCCATCACACGCAATCCTCCTGCCTCCACCCCTGCCACCAACACCCCCCACCTGCAAACCCAACCCATCTAATCCTAGACCCCCCAGGCCAGCACTGCCTCTACGTCTTCCTTCCCGCATCATTCTGTCTACTAGGTATCACTCTTCCCTGCCTCAATAAAACCCCTGGTCCCAAAAAAATTCTATTTATATTATCTTTATTTTGAATTTCAATTGTTTGTGTTCTCTTTGTTTATAGTTGGCTATATTCTTTATGTTCAGCTTATTTCTATAAATTCATATATTTACTATGTCATGTATCTAGATCCTGAACACAGTTATTTTTAGCACCCAAACACATCCCCTTGTGAAAATATTAACAAATATTTGGTGATCAACTGAATGTAAATTAGAAAATTATAGGTTAATTGTATTTAGATAAAGTTGTTACTGATCCAAATTCAAAACCTTAATGATAAACTTTAAGCCAATCAGGAGCTGAGTGATAAAGTGATTGTTGTGACATAAAGGGTCATTCAATAATTCTTTGATGCATGTGCGCTAATTAATATGATTGGCTGGATGTTTTGCCATTGTGCGCCATTGCCGCTGTGGCAAGTTGTTGATGGACTAGTGCCCAATCAGCTGCTGGGTTAGCACTAGTTCATCAACAGCTTGCCACAGTGACAATGGCGTACAATGGCAAAACATCCAGCCTTTCATATTAATTAGCGCACATGCATCAAAGAATTATTGAATGACCCTTTATGTCACAACAATCACTTTATCACTCAGCTCCTGATTGGCTTAAAGTTTATCATTAAGGTTTTGAATTTGGATCAGTAACAACTTTATCTAAAAACAGTTAACACTATAATTTTCTAACTCAAATTTAGCTGATCACCAAATTGTTGTTACTATTTTCACAAGGGGCTATGTCAAGCGCCAAAAATAATATGGTAATCAAGGAAACAATGCCAACACAAAGCAAACAACACATATTGAGATGAGCGTAAAAAATATACACAATGGGTAAAAAGATGGGATAATGTAGTAAATGGGAAAACAAAAAGGAATAAACAAAGAGGCAATAGTATCAAAATAATACATAATTTATTGGGGCAAAAGCTATAAAAACATATGGAAAGGTTAGTAAAAAATCAATGAGAGAATTGGAAAAGCTTCTAAAGGACCTTGACTTGACAATTGCCAAAATAAAGGACATTGACTGCAAGGTCAAAGCCAAAGTGAAGTCTGCCGTCCTCACTGGAGACAAAATTGACAAGGTGTCTGCAAAGGCACTAATGTCAAAAATGCCAGACACCCCAGAGAAGACAATTGAGCACTTACTAAATATTCAAAAAACTGTGGTTGAGAGCCTCCAGTTCAAGGCATATAATCTTTCCGCGCCGTCTGTCTGGGTTGATGACCTGGAGATGTATGCCCACCTCAAACCTGCCAAGCGTGCCAGGGCAGAGGATACCAAACTGCCAGCGCAATTGCTTGCGCCAAGAATGGCAAAGCCGGCTGAAGCCGCCAGCAAGGAAGAAACCCAAGAAGGTAACCTAAAAATTTTAAATAATTACCTTTTTTAGAAGATGTTGATGGTGAACTCTGCCAGGTTCTGGTTCCTTTTGTCCCCCCACTTTCTACTCCAACTACGCCACTCATGTGGCCAAACAGCTTTTCCTGTCCCCCCTGTCTTGCAGAAGCTTGAAGACAGGATCCATGGTACATTCCCAATGTCCAGGGAGGCATTGGCTTGGCTTTTGCATGGTGAGGGGGCATCTGAGTTGGAAGTTACTGCCTACAAGGATGCCCAACTGGTCTGCCTGACCCGGTTAACCTCAGTGGAGCTTACTGTGTAAACTCCATTGATCTTGTTTGGAACATCCTGGTGACGCTCCCATTCAAGAATATACCGGAGATGGGCCAGGCTCATGTGGCTGCTTGCTTCTGCTTCCTGGTGGAGCATACCATCTCTTACCTGTTAGAGAACTTTGGGCGTGTGGTGTCAAAATTGGCTGTTGCAGATGCAACAGCCATAAAGAAGACAAAAATCCTCCTGGCAGACTTTGGGCTGGCCTGGAGTGCCAACAAGACGGGGGTCCCTGCAGCTATGGAGCTGACCTTTGCCAAAACCAAGCACAAGAAGAAGATTAGCGCTGTATACAACAAATTGTGGAAGTTCACAGAAGCCTTTGCTGGGCAAAGGCTTCACCTCATTGTTTACCTTGGGTATCTTTTCTTCTTTGGGATGAGCAACAATGTAGAGGACCTAGACAGGGTCCTTCTTGGGGTCAACAAGGCCAGGCTCTCACTGGACGGGAAGAAGGCCCCCCTGGGTATGACTTGGTGGATCACGTCATCCAGGAGGCCCTGGTCCTGGCTGGCATCTTTGGGTTTGCAGCCCCGCCAGAAAAGCTGCTCTTTCATTCCCACCTTACCATCCTTCCTTTTACCAGCAGGCGCAAATACTTTAATAAGGGTGTATCCACTGTCCATGGTGTGACAGTGGAGGTTCTGTGCCACCTCCATTGCAGGGTGGGTACATACTGCTGAACCCATTATAAGTGCACTTAATTTTATCTCTATATCAATAAATATATTTATACTCTACTATATTTTTATATTATAAATAATTTTTCAAATAATATTTCAGCAAACAAGATTTGCAAAATATATTGCAGAAATGGGTTTCATAAAAGCTTAAAATAATACAGTAATAAAATAAATTTCAACCTTACAATTTAAGTTTAATTTTTATAAGACTATTTTATATTTATTTGACAAAAGTGATATAAATATATTTGCGTAATCCAGTATCAAGCATTTGGGATAACCTCAGATGACATATTAAATAATATATAATAAAATAAATAAATTGCTTAAATCTATTGATGGATCTTCTGGATGTGATTGTGGACGTGAAACCATCTAAATATAAAATGGTAATCAATAAATCTTGAATAGTAAATTAGAGAATATAAAAAAATGGACACACTAAGCCTTTAATTGATTGGCTGTTTGGCTAGGCACACAGGGATAAACAAATCAGCGTGGCCATAGAATTTGGCCACAGTCTCAGCTGGGAGGGTATGGATCCCAGCCTGCAGCAAATCAAACAGGTCCTCGGTCCCTGTTGTGGTTCCTTGCTTGACATCTTGCTTGAGCCACCCAAAGACTTCCTCAATGGGATTTAGGAAGGGCAAATAGGCAGGGAGGAAGAGAAGGAGCAAATTTGCCGTGGCCAATTGCTGGGGGCCCATTGCAATGCTTGTGTCAATCATTTGGAATTCCTCAAGAATGTCAGCCACCTGTGGAGACCAATATTGTCTGACACAATCACATTGGTGAAGCCCGGGCTTGTGCGCCTCAGGTGCTCCTGGACCAATCAGAGGAATGACAAGAAGGTACGGCTGTTGTAAGAACCCTATATTATTTGATAAAGCTCAACCCCCTTTGGACTGAGGAGAGCCACCATTGAGTATGCTGTGGCGCGGACTGCAGAACACCAAGCCATCCTGTCATTGGAGCCTTTGGGGACATACCCATTGCACATCAACGAGGCAAATGCTGATTTTTCAATATAATAGAATTTCACTGTCCCCTTGGCTTTGAGGGCAGTGTACGCCTCAGAGTAATTTTTCCAGGTCTTGATATTGGCTGGGCTGTTTCTGTTGTAGGGAGATACCCCAAGCTTTTTCTAGGAAAAGCACATCCCCTTGAGCAGATGGTAGTAAAAGAAAATTGAGGCCTTAACCCCAAAAGAGGACTTGACCATGGCCTGTATATTTGCCAGTTCAAGATGGCAGTCCCAGGTGATCCACTGGCAGATTGCCCATTTGTGCTCCTTGGTGAGCATGGTGGAAACACGCAAGGATTTCTCCGCAACAAGGACTCGGCCAGTATCAATGAACTTTTTGAAGGTCTTTGAGGCGTACTTGGGATCTACCCCAACAAGAGCCACAGCCTCCTTGTAATCACCAAATTCCTGCATGAGCTGGAGAAGGATGACACACTTAATGTCAGGAATGCGCTTGTGAGCGGGCTTTTTAGCGGTGGGGATTGGCTCATTGGCGTTGGGCACAACACAGGGCATGGGCACCTTGGTGTAAAATACAGTAACTTTCTTTAGAACTAACTGTCCCTCATCAGTTTGGTAAAACTTGGGCTCCTTGTCCTCCTCCTGATTGCCATCACTGACGTAGGGCTTGTAGCTAGTATCAAGTACAGGCTTCACCTTCTCCAGCATGGCTGACGGGACCGACTCTTGCCGGTACACAACGTCAAACACATACGAAGTAAGTTCTACCTCCTTGTCTCTAACTGTTTTGGTAGTGGTAACCTTAGTGGGCTTCTGGGTCAGCTTTGGGACCCTAGGGTTTATGCTCTGCACCCTAGCAGCTTATGCTCCTTGAACCGACTGTGTCAGTGCAGCGTCACTATGGAACTCTCCTCTCCCGCCTCCCTCCTGAGTAGGCACTTGTGTTGCACTAAGTCTATTCTTTGACCCGCGGGGGCAACCACAACCGCGGCGCACAATGGGTGCAATGATAGTCTGTTGCTATGTTCCTTCCATTTTAATAATTTAATAAAATATTAAATAAAACTTAATTAAGGTACTCCCTATTTTTAATTTTTGCTTTTATCTGTTTATGGATATTCAATTAATATTTTTTCCCACCCAATATCCCAATTATAGATTTTTTATTTCTTAGTTAGTTGTTTTTGGTTTTACCACACCCATTTTAGAATACCCAAAATAATTTCCACCCATTTCCCCATATTTTACGCCAAATTAAGCACCCAACACAATATTTTTAAAAAATTTGTTTCAGATCTTGTGTCTTATTTTAGATATCTTGGTATCATTCTTGATTACAGCCCATTGCACAAACTGATTGAGTGATTTTGTTTACATAGTGAGTTACTATTGTGTTTCGTTTTTGGATTGAGTTTTGACACATCACTCTTGGGTGTATTTTGTCACCAATTAACATAGTAAACATATGTACACCAAAAGTCAACTCACACCATTTTGTTTGTGAATCAATGTATTTTGGATTGTATTTTGAATGGTTTTGCTTTAAATGTTAGCCCTTTGTTGCTGTGTTGACCCATTTTGCCCATTAACGCCAATAAACCCTGTTAACAGAATGTATATTTTAACCTGAGAGTTGGATTTTGTTTAAATCTGAAGTATTTTCCCTTGTTGCCATAGCTTTTAAAACTACTGTAACTCACACTTAAATTATTGGATTGCTGTTAGCTACCAATTCATTTAATATATTAAAAAAGGAATAAGTGCCACAGATAAATTTATAAGATAAGCATTTCAATACTCAGCTATATGCGCAATAGCTTTTAAATATATTAATGTAATAAAAAAATTTACATGCACACTTAATTTTTTTATTGCAGATGTTTCAGCTTTGTTATTAAAAATAAGTTTGGTTTAAAAAGTGTTGGCATTGACACTTTTACATCATGAAAACAAATAAATAAAATAATTTTTATTAGTAAAAGTAAAAGAAAAATTGGGTTAAATTGAGATTTTTATAGAGATTAATATTAAATTGTGTCAAAATGGCCACAATTTGTCATGTTTTCTGGGTTTGCACCCCTGAACGCTTTAAAAAATGGGAATTAAGCTAGTGCAACTAGCAACAAACATAGGATATTTTGAGTTGACATGGGCGCTGTTGCCCTTTTCACGCTGTTGGTTGTTTTACCTTCATGTAGGCTAGCTGATTGTCAATGTCAGGGAATCAACCCTGATAGGCCGGCTTGCTAGTGTTTGGGAACTGGCAGGTTTTTGGACTGGGTGGGCAGAGCCCACCAAAGGATTGGTGCTAACTTAATGAGGTAGGACATTGACTTGCCCACCCACAACCACAGACTGGCGGCTGGGACAATAGTATCTATTACTCCTGTGATAGTAATATATACAATTCCAAAAAGCTTGTTGGTATGGTCCAGTGGGAGCTTGGCAGCGGAGGCAGGCATTGGTTTGGTGGTGACGGATGGTTCCATGTACATTTGGTAGGCGGGAAGAAAGTTGTATTTATCTCTGAACAGGCAGGGTTTGGTAACGTACTAAGGGCCTTCTCAGTTGTATCTGGTTAACTTGGTAGTTCTGGCCAAGGAATCCTGGGCTAGTATGTTGTTGGCGGTGTAGTCCTTGTACTCAGGCTTTAAGGGGTACTCTGTAAAATGGACAGGACCAAAGGGGGCACCTGGTGGGCAGTACATAGCTGGCAGGCTGGCAGGGGGGGGCAGACAATCTTGGGGTTAACTGGAAGATGGCAAGAATAAAATACGGCAATAGTTGGGGAAACCAATATCTCATAACCTTTATTTAAAAATGATAATGGGGGTTGATCTTGGCCTGGCAGGTATTTATATCACACTGCCAGGCTTCACTATCTGGTTGGGTTTTCTGGGCTTTTGCAGGTTGGCATTGGGTGTATCAGATGGCAGTGTGGCGCTCAGCACTGGCAGTTTGCCACTGGCCGCTTTGGGGTGAGAAGACTTCAAATCCTTCTGTTTATTGATTTGGGTATTGGGTGCCTCTTTG
Organism: Entomophthora muscae; assembly: GCA_014839935.2. Lineage (NCBI taxonomy): Eukaryota > Fungi > Entomophthoromycota > Entomophthoromycetes > Entomophthorales > Entomophthoraceae > Entomophthora > Entomophthora muscae. The sequence continues at coordinate 208,938 of QTSX02007157.1, read as the reverse complement.
GGTTCAGTGCCTTTCCCAGGACTTTGGGGGAGTTCAGAATAACTTTCAGGGAGAAATTTGTCTATTTCACCGGGCAAACCGCTGGTGTCAGGCATTGGCACCTCAGGGAAATTCCCGGCATCTTGCACTGGCAGTTCGCTTGCAAAATCCTGCAGGGCAGCTAAGGGTTCAGGTCCTGGCAGGCTGGCAGCAACTTCATCAATTAGTAGTGGGTTATTGCGTTCCCAGCCTATGATTCTGGTGGTCCACAAAGGGTTTTGTCCAGGGTTCAACTCTGATTCTGTATTTTGAGATTTAGGAGCATCCAGATTGTCATTCATGACAGTCTAGGGCATTCTGGGTCCTAACATAGAAGGCATTTGTAGCAGTCATGAGACAATCTCCCAGAAAGATACAAAAACAACAACAGGGACAAAAATAAAAGCATCTTATATTTAACAAGTCTCTTGCATGATCAGAAGCCATGTTTAAATGTAATTTTATCCATTCTTCTTTCCAGTTTTTCTGACACAAGCACTAACTTTATCCTCATTTATGATAGTGCAGTAATTGAGTGCCATGTTCCCAAAAACTTCAAAGATATGGATCTCCCTGATATCTCAAGAACAACAATCTCAATATAAAGATCTTATTGTGCAACTTAAATGTGATGTGTGCTTAATTTTTACTTATTGTTGAGTATATACTTCTGAGAAGTATAATAAACGAGATGAAGAGAAAATTTAAGAAGAGAATGATACTTTATTAATATGAGTTTAGAGTATTATATAGTATCATGGGAAGCCACATACTGTCCGTGTACGTCATGACAGTCATGGGGCTTGTACAAATAGCTTTCTGCTTGGGATTTGAAAGGGTTGATCCCCGTATTAGATGTGAAGTCAATAAGGATGCCACCAACTTAATGATTAGTTGGGAAATCACTTGAGGAATTATTTTCTGAGAGGGAGTAATCAAAGATGTTGCAACATTATTGATACTCATATACATATAATCTATGTTAAGTTATGTGCTGGATATTTATATTTGTATAGTTTAAATTGTCATTTACTATGAACTAATTTAATTTTTCTATTTCAACAGCTGTTAAAATTATAGCATTATGTAGCAATGCTTTCTAGGATTTCAATCAGAATTGAAAAAGTCATAATCTAAATAAAACAGGATGTTAAGATATGGCATAGGGCTGTGTTGGCCCCAAAAAGGGACAATTACGGCATTTGCCATAATTGCCCCGTTTGCCCTTCCCTGTCTACTTCTTTTGGATTTTCCTACATTGGGGGAATCCAAAATTTCATAAAAAGAAGGCCCCAGATGGCCTTCTGTTTTCCGGACGGACCAGAAAAAAAATAATATAATAAAAAATAATTTTTTAAACAATGTAATTTTCAAATTTATAATTTTAAATTTTTAAATAAGAAAGATAAAAAATTCATTTCAAAAAAAATCCAGAAATATAATTTCCGGATGTTATCTTTTATGAAACAATTTTGGATGGGTGGCTTCTTTTCTAAAAAGAAGCCTTCTGTCTGAAGTCTGACACAGCCCTAATATAGCATATTTGGCCTGGTTTTTGAATCAAGATTAGGTAAAGGCTTAGTTTATATTTACTGTTAGAAAATTCAACAGGTGAAGAAAATAGGTAAATATGTTTTTGTTGTGCCTTTTAGCTTGTGACTTATAAGATACAACCCCTGATTTGGACAGAAGAGGTTTGATGAGAGATATAATATAAAATGAAGGAATGTTTATTTGCAACCAGTATTTGTTGTGTAAAAGAACAATTCTTTAGTTCTCTTTGATGAGAACTTCTTTATCCTGGATGGGCTGGGGGAGCTTTTCAGGTTGGCCATTCTGTGGAGCAGGAACTTGGGTTCCATTAAGACCTCTGTAGTAGATTGGGTAGTAAGAAGGGTATCCGTAGGGGTAACCAGGAACTGTAGTATAGGGGGGATAGTATGTGGTGTACCCAGGGTAGTAACCAGGATAGTATGCAGGATAGCCAGGATAGTATGGATCATAGATGGGCACATATTGGGCAGAAGCTCCAGCCAAAGTCAAAAGGGTGCAGACAATTGATTTCATTTTGTTGAGAGCATGGAAATTGACTTTGTTTAAATAGCTTGCTTGAAGAGACGGATTGTTCTAGAATGCTCTTTTTTACTAAATTGATTTGATACTTGTTTGGATTTATGGGGACATGCCTTACAAATAGTAGTAATGTTTGGATGGGAGTAAACTACTTCCGAGTGCTAATCCTATTCGTAGCCAGGCCCTTTTAAACACAGGAGTGGATATGATACTCAAATTCGCTTGCTTCGAAATTACGGGTTGTATTTTTAGAGCTTCATGATTTTAATTGCAAGTGTCAAAAATTCAGGTTTATTTTAGAATTTATATTTGATGCAGTGAAAATCGTGGCTTTGTTCTATAACAACATAAATCCTAAATCAAAATCCAGATGTTCTAATATTTTCGCTCCTTTGTTTTTCTTGATGGAAATATGCCTGTGGTCAGGGGCCCTAGTAAGCCCATGCTTGGCTCCGATTCCCGGCTGAGATTTGATGGACAAGACAATATATTTACTAAACAATGGGAGTAATCCTTGGGGCCTTTGATGCTACAATCAACCTCCACAGGAGAAACATTTAAATTATTTCCATTAGCTAGTCAAATGGTCGCCATAGCATTAAGTCAGATATCATAAACTCACTTGTAATCAATAAAGTTTTAAGTAAACGATTCAACTAGTATTTTTATGGTTACAATTCAAAAACAATTTAAGGAACTGCCTGTATAAAAATAATAGATTTCATCAAAGCTTTTATAAAATTGTGTTCTCAAAAAAAGTATATATTTTAAACGAAAGAATCCAGAGCAGCTTCAAAAGAGTTGAACTATTAGCATTGAAAATTTTTATTTTAGCGTAAAACATTGTTAAATTCTAAACTGTGTGCAAATTTCACTTTTCATGTAAAAACAAATTCTCCCGGTCTACCTATCATGAGACTACAAGTAAGATCTTCAAAAAAATCAAGTAGTTTACAATAGAAAGTTGATCATTAAAATCAACGGCTCCTCAACTATCAGCTGGCTCCCTATTTTCTTTAAATAAAGCCTAAAATAAATATCCTTTTTGATTCAATGAATTTATTATTCTTAGACCCCAACCGCCAGCTAGTGGTGCATGAAAATGTGGAGTTGTTTGAATTGGTTTATTATCTCAAGCTAAAATTTTGGTGCAATACGCCATCTTGAATTTTTTGTAATAGAGTTTGGATTTACTTAAGCAAAATTTAAAAAGCTTAAAAATTTATTACAATAGTTGATTTTTATATAGTGTATTCTAATACGGCATCTCAAAAAAGCACCATGAATTAAAATTAAAGGGGTGTTATCTGAATAAGGGCTTTAGTATCAAATCACTTAATAAATGTCCTAATATATACCATCATAAAAGACGCTATCTATAAAGAAAGTATTTAGAATCTATCAATAATACAACTTTTGCAGTAAATTTGAGCCTTTCCCATACCTGCTGAGAATTAAGTATGGTATTAATGTGAGACTTCATATAATAAATCAACCCAAATCAATGTGACTTTGATATAATATCACCTTATATCACAGCCATTCAAAAAAAATTCATGTGTTGCAAAAAAGTTTGACATCTTGCCAGGCAACATTTCTTACAATATATAGTGGGTGCTCAATGAGTCACCCCATGATGTATCAAACAACATCATGCTACAAATGTCAAAATACATGACAATACTTCCTAATAAGGATCAAATCCAAATCCAATTCCAGTCAACCTCTCAAAACAACTTATTTAAAACCCAACACAATTTGTATTGTTTCACCATGCCACCCCCTTGTGTCCCTGTGACTATTTTTTATGATATAATAAAATTAATTTGCAATAAAGCTATCATCTTAACTTAAACCTATGTCTTTTTTCTTTGGGTTGTTGTCTTCCCCTCAATATTGAACTATAATCAATTCAGTTGCAAAAGTGGTAGCAGCAGTACTGTACTTTTCACAGATATTGAGATGGACACATCAAAGCCAGTTTAAAGAAAACTGAAGTTGTGAATAAAACAAAACATAACATTAAATACATAATTTAAGCCAAATGAATAGAAATTCAGCATTTAATGAGCAAACCAAACCAAATCAAACACATAACTTCTATTTCAGACACACAACACATAATAGTTGCACATTAAGATTAGGATCTTTGTCAAGATTTTGTGTTCTTGAAGAAGAGTTATGATTTTTATTAAAGTTATTATGCCTGTTGATATTGGGAGATCTGTATGGAGACAGATGTGCTTTCAATTGGTGTGATGATAATTGCAGCAACTGGCAGGGTTCTGTTGTTGCTGGAGCCAAGTAATGGGATAGGTCCTGTGGTCTAGGGATGTGACACCAGCAGCTTTGGGCAGAGGTGGTTTGAAAGGATCCAAAAGTATCAATAATACACTCTTATTAGATACTTGAAACCACTACTATTCAATGAGTAGTAATGTTGGTGATTATTATTTGTCTGCCTTCCAAGTGATCTTGAAAGGGATTTTTATAGTGTAGTGGACTGCAGCTAGACTAGTGTCTAGCTGTGGCTAACTCTTAATAGCTAGTCTATCATCCCCAGGCTAATAGCTTCAACCCCAGAGTTGGATTCCAAACCTGAATAATGGTTTTGGAATGAGAAAAAATTATATGCCTAATTTTTCCTCTTCAGCATAAGTTTTTCCTTGACTAAGTTGTAACCAACTAAGTTGGCATCCATTGGACAGGGTCCCATCTTGTGCTTGGTGTAATGCACACTGTGCATGGGCAGTCCTCTGTTCCATTTCTTGGTGAAACAGAATGCTGCAATACTCTGTCTTTATTCTATCTGGCATAAGCAAGTCTGCTTTTAAAATCTCAAATGACGCACACTTAATTATTGAAGCTTCTGGATCAACCAATGATCTTTGACCTGGAATGTCTTAGGTATCTTCCAAATTTCAAACCTATACTTAGATTGATAAAGTTTTGCCATCACCCTGAATAGATGTCTCACTTTGGGTGGTGGCAGGTCTAATATTAGCCCCAGTGATGAGGATATGGATCAGTCAACTGTCGCAACATCTACAATTACTCACTCTTGGGAAACTAATTCCCCAAGTGACTTGCTGAATGGATCCCAACTAAACATCAAGTTGGTGGCACTGTTATCATTTGGCCATCTATTAAAGGGATCAAACTTTTTGAATCCTAAGCAGAACATAACTTGGACAAGCCTTGTGACTTAAGAGGAACATTACTCAGATAAGCCCCATGACTACCATGACATACATGAACAGTATGTGGCTTCCCATGATACTAGATAATACTCTAAACTCACATTAAATAAAGTATCATTCTCTTCTTAATTTTCCCATTTATCTCGTTTATTATACTTCCCAGAAGTATATACTTGACAGTGGTAGCACAGGTAGGTTATTCACACCTATGCAACTTAAAGGAAAAATTCCTCCCAAGAAAAGAATCTAGCAGATGGCACTTCCCACAGGCTGAAGAGACTATGAAAAAGGACAGGATGTCCCTACAGGATTTGTTGTCTTCAACAACATCCTTGTCCTACCAAACAGTATAACCTCCTCAATACTTGTGGAATCCTGAACCCACCTCCAACTCCAATCCTGCACATAGCTAAAATACCCAATATTATATTCCAGCGCCTACGCTCAGCAGTAATTGAAAAAATTTCAGGATTACGCCAAGAGAACACCAACCTCTGGATCCAAAGCACACAAAAAAAGTTTACACAAGTTGGTGATCCCCACAGAATCTGGGCCAGTGAGATTTCCCTTCATGTCACTGGGGCTGCCTCACACTTTGTAAGCAAACAGTTTGACCAACATATTAATCACAGTGATGACTGGGATATTTTAAAAGCTGCCTTGCTTAGAAAGTTTGCCATAAAAGACCCCAATGTGATGATCATGACAGAACTCAGAACTTTTAAAATGACAGGAAAATTGAGAAGTACATTACAACCTACAAAGACCTACATGACCAAGCCCCCAACATCATAAACTTTGACAAAGCCAGACCACAATTGGACTTCTACAATAGCCTCCTCACACACATTAGACGTCAATTTGAAATGACACGCTGCAAGAACCTTCAGGATGTGTTCTTAGAAGGAAAAGGCGCTGCACAGAAATCTGACAACCTATACGCAACAAACAAGCAAAAAGAAAGTCCCACAGCAAAAAAGAACCCTTGAACTAACAAGAAGAACAACTGAGCCAATAATCCTCATCCTTGAAACAGAAATTGTACCGCTCAAGTTAATCAAGTAAGCACCAATAATATCAATGAGGAGAGAAAAGCTCAGGGGAGTGCTTAGGAAAGCTGTCCCCCCCACTTTGAAAGACTTGTACAGGGACCAAGATGTAGACTCAATCATCATGATCCAATTTACCTCAGCAATCCTATTCTGTTTTCTGCCCAAGCCAGAGATAAACTCCTTACTTATTCTTTCTGCTTTTGCAGATATTGGGGCACAGTACTATTTGACACTGGAGCCAACCAATCCCTCATTGACAAAAGATTTTTTAACCTCATGAAACTACCCACAGTCCAAAGTAATGTCAATAAGTTTATCATGGAAGATAACAGGAGCACACCAGTCATCAGAGAGGCAAACCCCTTTTGGGCCCAGATAGAAGACATACAGACTACCCTTAGTGGTCCAATCATACCAATCTCCAAGTAGAATGTTATACTTGATCTGGACTGGATGAGAAAGACCAAACCTCATATTGACTGAGATAGTGCTACTCTCACCATACAACAAGGAGAGGTTCACCATCACTAGTATCCAACCCATCTTGACACACTTATGAAAGACCATTTATTTTTGAAAATTATGGAAACAGGAGAAGAAAAGAACCCTAGCAATATTGATTGGAACACCTGCATGTATGAGATTGTCCACTTTAAAATTAAAGACCTCACACAAACAAGTCCTAATCTGACAACAGCTAATCCAAGAATTCCCTTCTGTTTTCCAAGAAAATTTACCAGGACTACCACCCAACCAGGGCATCCAGCATGAAATTGGCATCAAAGGGAGTGTGCCAAAATCATGCCCTATCTACCGCCTAATATCATGAGATGAAAAAATACTAAAGGTGTGAGAGAGGGGGGCTAAACTAACTAAGTTTGGCTCCCATCCTGGTGAGACAAACCACCAGGATGCCGCCCAGTGTAGGACTGGGACAGCTGCTCAAAGGAGGGACCACAAGGATGACACGGGAGACATTTGAGGGAAATAGGCGTTCAGACCCATCAACACCAGTCTGGTGAGCAACCAAGGGGTGCAGGTGGGAGTGAGAGGGGACACCACAGGGATCACAAGTGGTACCAAATCATTCAGGGACAAGCTGTGGAGGGGAGGTATGGAAGGTGCAACCCCCCTCAGAGGCAGGCAAGGAAAGATCTGCAATACCCAGCTCTAATTTGTCACCCGTCAAACTCTTAACCACAGCCTCTCCAGAAAAGAGAAGGGCGCTGGGGAGATTCCAGAGATTAGAAGGGTCTTCACCCACAAGACAGGCAGAGGAGGGGATCTTCCCCCACAAGTCTGGGGAAGTAGACCACAAGAGCAGCAGAAATGGGGCCAAGGAAAATACCACAAATTTTGCAATAGGGAGTATCATCAGAAAAACCAGCACAAAATTTAAAGGAGATTGGTATAAATTTCCAAACTGCAAACAATAAAAATTTGATAGACCTGGGGACAAAAACAAAGAAAAACCAAGCAGGAGGCAGCAGGACGGTCCTGGGGGGCTTGGCGTGGAGCTTGGAAGGCTTTGAAAGCAATTAAAACAAAAAGCAGGTTTGAAAACCAAGAAATCAAAGGAAAGTCAAGATAAAAGAAGATTTTTATATTGATTTTAACTTCAAATTTAGGTTTCTAACGTGAGTTTCAAGAGTGAAACAGAAGACAACAACAGCTATATGCTGAAGCCTGCTTGGTTGAAGCTAGAGGAGAGCCTGAGTTTGAAACAGGACACGGAAAGGTAAGTGTAAAAGGTATAACTAACACTTTTAAAATTCTATACAATAGGAACTCCAAGAAAAGGGGGCTCCAATAATCAATGTTTATTTTAAAAAGTGAAGTGCAATAACCAAACTTTATTAAATTGGAAAATAGACAAGCAGGGGACTGAAATTCCCCTTGCTGTGTTAAGAAGGAATGGATTGCAATAGAGATTATCACATGACAGTTGAACCTAGATTCAATTGGCTGGGGAAAAACTTTGCTGGATAGAGTCAGAGATACTGGAAGATTTTGCTCTAATTTCCGCAGCTCTGCCTGATTGGCTGGAAGGCATCCCAACCATTTCAGATTCATTTGATTTTCTGGTTGTTGATGTGGCATCCTTTGATTGGCTGTTCCTGATAATTTTCAAGAGAGGACAACACCATGATAACAAACAATCTAAATTGATCAGTGTTTCTTTGCAAGCCGGGATAACCAAAGCAGGGGGATCTGCAGGATAGGTCAGAATAAATCTCTCATCAACAGTGTGGGCTAAATCTTCTAGGGAATTTAATGGCTTGGCTGTTGTTTTTGGCCCTTTTTTGGTGCAGTGGGGGAAAACAGTTTGATCCAAGGCCAAAGGTGGCAGTGAATTTACAAAAGGCCTATCTAAACAAGACCCTTGAAAAGGGACTCATACAACCCTATAAATCTTATTTTGATGTGGCTATCTTTTTTGTAGCAAAGAAAGATGGAGGACTCTGCCTGTTCACAGACTACAGGGTGCTCAACAAGGTCATAATTAAGAACAGGTATCCCCTTCCCCTGATTGATGACCTTTTTGACATCCTGGAGGGTCCCAATTCTTTACAAAAATTGACTTAACATCAGGATATCACCAAATCTGTGTTAAGCCAGAGGACATACCCAAAACAGCGATCAGAACTAAATATGGCTTGTTTGAATTTTTTGTTCTCAAATTTGGCATGAGAAATGCCCCAAGTAACTTTGTGACCTTTATGAATGAAGTTTTTAAAGAGCACATTGGAAAAAATCCTATTGTCTACCTTGACAACATAGTAATATACAGTCCAACTAAGGAACAACACTGGAAAGACGTCCACCTAGTCCTTCACACCCTTTAAGATAACCAATTCATAGCCAAGCCCTCTAAACTCAACTTCTTTTCGACAGAACTCCCATTTTTAGGACACATTATCAGTAAAGACAGAGTTAAGCCAGACTCAGAAAAGATAGAAGCCATAACTAATATGTCAGCACCTCAAAATAAGAGTGAGCTCTGTACATTCCTAGATATGGTAGCCTATGATAGGAGATTCATTCCTGACTGGGGCGCCTTGACTTCTCCTCTATCTGCAATTACAGGCAAGACAACCAAATTTGTATGGAAACTGCTAAGAGATCAACATTTCCAACAATTATAAGAGTGCATGATTACCATCCCTATCTTACAGTACCCAAGTTGTGAAGGATTCTACAAGTTATAAACTGACACCTCTGATTACACAATAGGAGGTTTACTATAAATTCAAACTGTAGAAATGAACTTCCTCCTTGTAGCATATGAATCAAGAAAACTGTCTGATAGTAAACAAAGATATCCAATACACGACAAGGAACTGGTAGCTATTGTCCACTGTTTAATCAAGTGGCAACACTACCTGAAAGGTACACAAATATTTGAAGTGCTAACCAACCACAAGTCACTGATATTCTTCAAAACTCAACAGAACCTATCAAGAATAAAAGATGAATAAATGAACCTTATACAAAGTTACTCCATGATAATCAAATACAAACCAGGCAAGGAAATGCTTAATGCAGATGCCCTGTCAATACTATAGTGTAAAAATCTCCTATGCACTGATGGAGACCCTAATTGGCCCATTTTAATAATGGGAATTCTCCAAGAGGAATTCCCACCTGGTTAACCAATAGAAATCCAAGAGAAAGTCCTCAAGAACAAACATCTTTTCAAAAAGGTATTTGGAACTATACACCACATACTTCCAAGTGGTGATACTGCACCCTATGTTTTTTTCAACACAAAAGATTGACAAAACTCCTTGATAACACAAAGACTTGAGACACACCTGTAGTAAAAACTTGCATAAATACCTCAAGACACGCTACTGGTGGCCCAACATGTTAGATGATATCAAAGAAGTACTAGAAAAATGCAAAGTCTGTGAAAAGTACGCCCGCTCCAAGGCACCTCCCAAATCAGCAATACTGGAGTCAATCACACAACCCTTCAAAGTGTGGTCACTGGATATTGTAGTACTAATTCCTGGAAATAACAAAGGCAAAAATTACATTATAACAGCTATTGACTATGCAACCAGGTGACCTGTAGCATAAGTTACAAAAGAATACAAATGCAATGATGTGAAATAATTTATTGGCAAAGAGATCATAGCTAAGTTTGGAAAGCCTGACCTCCTGCTCACAGACAGAAGAACTGAACTTAAAGCCATTGATACCAATATCTAACTTGCCAAAAATGAAATAAAGCACACTATAGCCAGCCCCTATCACCCACAAGAAAATGGAAAATTAGAAAGAATAAATGGCTCCCTAGTAGAAGCCCTCAGTAAGTTATCTGCCAACAACCCAAAATCCTGGGTCAAAATGCTACCAAAAGCAGTTATTTTGTGCAGAACACAAGTTAACTGTAATACAGACAAAAGCCTGTATGAACTTGTCTATGGGAATAATCCCACCATTGTTAGCACTACCTCAGGAGAATGTTTACCTGTACCTAAAAAGGTATCAGACAACAGCAATAATGATGTACATTGCGCCATGAAGGACAAAGAGGATAAAGAAAAGAAAAGAGAAGCAAGAGAAGCAATCCCACTACAACAGGAGCGCTTTCAAGTTGGGGACCAGATTTGGGTTGTTAACCACAATATACACAAATTGGATCCAGGATTACAAGGACCAGCCATTCTCACGGAAGTCAATCCAAACAACACCTATCTCATCAAGGGTATTATTGCTCAAACAAAACTCATACATATGAATCATAACTGCCTCTGCCTGTGCAAAGCAAGAACAGCACATTGTAACTCCTGGCTTCCTGTACCCAATGCCAAACTGAATCAATACCAAGCCCAAATCCCCAACACTCTCAAGAAAATTCCTAAGGTTCCACCTTCCAGTACCCTAGGGAGAGATGTTGCAACATCTTTGATTACTATCTCTTGGGAAACTAATTCCTCAAGCAACTCACCAAATGATTCCCCAACTAACCCTTAAGTTGGTGGCACTGTTATTATTTGGTCATTTATTATGAGGATCAACCTTTTTGAATCCTAAGTGGAACATAACTTGGACAAGCCTTGTGACTTAAGAGGAACAATTACTTGGATAACCCTCATGACTACCATGACATACATGGGCAGTATGTGGCTTTCCATGATACTATATAATACTCTAAACTCATATCAAATAAAGTATCATTCTCTTCATAATTTTTCTCTTTATCTTGTTTATTATACTTCCCATAAGTATATGGGTCATTATTTGTTAGATTAAGCCAAGGCGCCAGCTTAAGCATTTCAGAGCATTAATTTTCTTTGGTATCATTTAAGTCATAAACTTATGTTTTTGAACATTAATATAAGGCTTAGTTTACTGAAGAAAAGTTTAAGAGTGTAAAATATACAAATAATAAAAATAAATCTTGTTTTTATTAACTGTATTTTTTGATAAACCCATTTTTTCTATTTTAATAAGCCAAGAATCAAATATATGAGTTGCATAGAAGATTAACAGCAGCCCCAAAGCTATAATTGCTATTACCCTATCTTTGGCTCATATAATTAATTTCTTAGTTATTTTTAGAAAAAAAAGTTGTTGTATTTAAAAGACTAATTACCCTATGTGAAATATAAGTTTTGTTATGTTTCCAACTTCATGAACATGTCCCAATAATCCTTTAGTAGCATCAGCTCTCTTTGTTTCTCTGTCATCTGTGCAGAACTTTGCATAATAATTTATTTTGGAGTACTCCTTAACATCCTCAAATGTCAAAGGTAAAACATACAGCTCACCATCTTTCATTAAATATGAAAGATTAACATAAAATGCTTTGACTTCAAGCCAGCTTTTTTTAGGCCTAGATTTTTTATCATAGATACAAAAAAGGTTTTTTGGGAAATATCTGAATTATTTATGAATGACTCATATAATCCCTTTCTTTCTTCCTCTCTCTCAAAAACCATTTTGAGATCATTTATATTTTTTATATAAATCTCATTTTCCTTTTGTTTGAATATTTTAGATAATACACCAAAATGACCATCAACAATACTTTTGCCATGACATTTAACAAATCTATTAAACTTAATTGTTTCTTTTATAATTTTAGATACCTCTTTAAAAAGATAATATAAGAATTCATAAGATCTGAAATAATTACCATTATCAGTCAAAACTTTAATATTTTTAATATTCTTAAATTTATTATTTTTAAGCAGACTTATCAAACACTGACCTGAAAAAAAGAGTCATGAGATAAAATTTCAGATAAAAAGTCATGATACTCATATTTAATTTTCTCATTTTCTTTAAAAGCAATTGCAAATCCTAATAAAGAAATAGGTATTTTCTCATAAAAATAATTATTTGTCTCTATAGGACCCCCACCTATTTTAAAGTTTTCTTTATAGTCTATTACTATAACACATGAATTATTATCAAGATTATTTATATAACTAATATATCTTTATTTTGATGCTTATAAAACTTTTCATGTAGGGCAATAGATTCCAAATTTCCTTTAATAGATTTAGCCAATGCCAACTTCTTTATACTCAAATCCTTTTTCTTCATTTCTAATGATTTTTTAAGTTGCAAATGTTACACATATCAGTTTGATTTTTCTTTTAATTATATTATTAGGAATAAGCTTATAGAAAATTGGAAAGTGAAATATTGTTTTTTATTTTCATATCTTCATAAATTTCTTTTTTTGTTTTCAACAATGAGTATTTTATTTTAGTTGAGTATTCACTCAATTCCTTTTGTAATTCTTCATAAATCAATCCAGAGGATTTTTTTAGTGAATTGGCTGGTTGGAAATGAATTTTTTAATATATGTTTTAAAATATTTTTTATGTTTCCTTTCTTTACTGAATCATTTTTTATTTTATTTTTTGAATTTAATGATGCTTTTTTAGCATTTTTTATTTTTTTAGAATATGAATACTCATTTTTGTCATTTTAAATCCACAATCCCAAAGCTATTTCAAACTGTAGCTTGATGTAACCAATGCTCTTAGGGAAGGAAGGTTCTTGGTAGGGGACTCTGACATTAATTCCTTTAGGTTGTTAAGGAAATCATTTGTCTTGGAATTTTGTATGACAGGTAAGAAGGTACTTTTTCAAAACTCTGTTTTTAATCAGAAGTGCTCAACAAAGCTGTTAAGATCATTGCCAGAAGTAAAAAGGAATGCTTGGTTAAGCATAGAGATTCTTTCTCTCTTAGTAGAAGCCCCCAGTGAGAAGAAGGGTGTCATCTGAGGTGCAAACTTGATAGGTTCCATAATGATAGTGGTTGGGTTCTTTGGCTTGGTTCAGGCAGTTCTTGCTTGGAAATAGATGTGCAGTTATCAGAGAGGAGTAAAGGTGTGGATTGTAAAGTAAATTTCTGTAAAGTTGAGCTGTTTAAATACCATGTTAGCTGAGCTTTCTCACTACAGACATAAATCCCCAACTGACCCCCAACTGATCTCCTTAATTTATCAATATCACCCCTGAAGTCTGATATCATTGTTTATTTACCCCTTTTTATATCCTGGCTAACTGTTAATATCTTGGCAAATAGTACTTCAATATTGCTCAAACTAGTATCATTAGAAAGCCCTTAATCTCAGCTTTCAGAATTGTGCTGAAACTTAATATTTTAATACCAATTTAGTATCTTGAAGTGGCTTTGAATGTAAGCTTATAGAATTATTATTTGAAATAAAATATGCTAATTAACTCTTAAAGTATGATATTTTAATCAGTAAACTAAATTTAAAGTATAAATCATTATTTAGTTTACTTTTAGTAACCAACTCAAAAACCTTTTTTAAATAAACTTAAGTTTATCATAACTTTTAACAGTTCTTAAAAGATGAACTTTATATATCTTAAATCTATCAAAATAAAAATGTTATTTTTAATCACATATAAATATTTGCTTGTATAATTAAAGTTGTGTCTTATTTTTATAGATACAATGACTAAGATCATTTTTCATTTAGTTTAAATAAATTTTAATCTTTATAAAATTTAATTAAATAAAGCAAGATTTTGATACATTCTTTTTATGTTTGAATTTTTTATACATATTATCTCTATCATACAGTATAAAAATATAATTTTATTAAATAGTTGTATAAAGCTAATTTATTAATATTAAATACTTAAGAATTTGAAAAGAAAAACTTTTACCCTCTTATAAGTTAGTATTATATATTTTCTATAAAATTTAACTTAAGAATATTTTATGTATGCTAAATAAAATCACTGAAATTTCAATAAAAGTCCAGTTTTAATTTTAGTTTTAGTTCTTTAACTTTTTACTAGATTTTTTTATAAATTGCTCTAAAAGTATCTAATATTTATTTATTAAACATGCAAAAAAGCTAAGATTTTAGGCAGCAATTTAATTTCCAATAAAAAGCATCATATCAGGTTTTATTGTATTTTTATGTTGATCTTTTTTAGAATGATGTCATTTTGTTTTAATCAGCTTTCAAGAAGTAATGGTATATGATTTAATATTATTGCTGGTTTTTAATACAGTTTAATTTATATGTAAGTAGAAAATGCTTAATTTAATATAGCTTTTTATATTATAAGGATTAAATAAGATTTATTTTATTAAAATTGTTGTAATTATTTAAATTTATTGATATGAAAATTAAAACAAAATTTTAAAGTGCAAAGTAGCACAGTTAATAGGAAACAGATTAATCTTTAGAATAATGACACATGTGGACGTACCAAGCCTAAGCAAGGAAAGCCAGAAGGATTACTACAACCTCTTCAGATTGCAGAAGGCCCTTGGAAGTCAATTTTCATGGACTACATTGTGGAGCTACCTGATTCAAAAGGATTCAACACCATCCTTGTAATTGTCAATTGTTTCACCAAGATGGCTCACTTCATTCCAACAACAACCAAAGTAACAGCAAAGGAAACTGCCACTCTATTACGGAACCAAGCATTCATGAACCACAGACTCTCACAAGAAGTGGTCTCAGACAGAGGCCCACAATTCACCTCCAAGTTTTGGGCCCAAATCCTAAAGGACTTGGGAATAAAAAGATTGTTGTCTACTGCATATCATCCCCAGAGCAATGGACAGACTGAGAGAGTAAACCAGGTCCTTGAACAGTACTTACAATTCTATGTTAACTTGGAACAGAACAATGGGGTAACTCACCTACCAATGGCTCAGTTTGCGTACAACAACCAAGGCCACAGCTCCACTGGTATGTCCCCCTTCAAAGCCAACTACAAATTCAACCCCACATGGGATGCCCCCCACAGAGGAAGCCAACAACCCCAAAGGATGAGACTGGGTCAGCAACACTCACGCGTGCCAAGAAGAATGTACCAAGAACCTGAGAAGAGTAGTACAAGTATACAAGGATTTTGCCAACAAGAAACAAAGCCCTGGCCCCCCAATTGAAGTAGGAGACCTTGTGTACCTCAGCGCAAAGAACATCTAGACCACTGCCCCTTGCACTAGCTTGATCCCCCAACAAACAGGTCCTTACAAGGTCTTACAACGGATTGATACTGTAGCCTACCAAATAGAACTGTCCCCCCAGATGGAAGATTCACAACGTATTCTACTGCTCCCTGTTATCAAAAAAGAAAGGACCTTCTCTCCTGCACCAGATAGTGAGAATGGCTACTCTACCCATCAAAGTAGGAAGCTTCACAGAGTACAAGGTCAAAGCCATCCTGGGACACAAACTCTGATACTAAAAACCCCACTTCCTTATCAAATGGAAAGGGTACCCTAATGAAGAGAATACTTGGGAACCAGAACCCAACCTTGAGAATGCCGCCACCCTGCTGAAGAAATATACGTCTTGGAATAAAGAGTCATGCTCTGCAAGCTTAACTATGATAGGGGATGATGTCAGGGCCCAGATTTCCCTGGACAGTCAGTTGGTCTCCCTAGAGGTGAAGAAATCCACAGCTTGGGAACCCACACAAAGTATCTTCCAGGGAAAAAAAACCCCTTTTGACTAGCAAATGGCCCGGGATTTGAGAGGCACACAAGCCTCAAATCCCTGGCTTTGATCCTATTATCAAATTTGGGCCACTCATCTATTGGGAAATGGTACATTGGGAGTGCAATTGTTTGACTGCGCAATCAGACAATTGATTACTTGCAGGATCTATAAATAACTATGGCACTTCAGCATGCTGCATTTCAAGAAAGGTTCATGGTATAGCAACCAATGAGCTCTCACCCTCTTGTCCAAGTACAAAAATTCCAGTAAAAATTGTAAATTCAACTCAAATTGATGCCATCAGCTCTCTGGTGGCACAAAAGGCCACAGAATCTCCAGTAAGTATAAGTAGTGAGGGGTAGAAGCCCTCCTCACTGTTGACATCTTAATAAAGTGAGTTTATGCCCAGAAATCATTATCTTATTGCAGTAATTGTCTATTTTTGCTCAAATTTAATTATTCTCTTTACATCTATTTGGGAATCTATAACACAATACAAACTTGCATATCCTTATCCTCCTGGTTACACTCCTGCTTCTCCAGTCAAACCACCCCACGCTCTTGACTTGGAGTATTTCCATCTCTACCATCTGGATCTGCTGCCTGCTATGAAGAAGATTCCTACTGCCCCTCCCCTCCCCAACGCGCCTCCTGCCCAGGACTTCAGTAAGTTGGGGTTTGTCTATATCACAGTATTGGGGCTGGCCAACTAAGTTGTGTCCCATACTGGGAGTTGGCGCCCCCTAGTCACTGCTCTCAACTACCTGGTTTATATTGCGCATATTATATACATGGCCTTCCAGGCCCGGCCTGCCTCCTCTGTGGGAGTCCAGTCAGACTTTGGTATGAGCAGTGACAAGTACTCTCATGCCCTAACTTTGATTTTCCTTTCATTGTGCATACAGATGCCAGTTTGACAGCAATTGGTGCTGCTCTTTCTCAGCTGGACAATGACAACCAGGATCATCCTGTGGAGTATTGTTCCCGTACACTTAATAGCCACAAACAAAATTACATGGGTACTAGAGGGAATGCCTGGCAGTTATCTATGCCTGTCAACAATTCAGAGTATACCTCCACAGAGTACACTTTACGAGGGTAACTGATCACGCCTCACTTAAATGGTTGAAAACCCTGAAAGACTTGGAAGGACAGCTGGCACAATGGGCTATTAAGCTGCAGGCTTACAACTACAAAATAATCCATTGCGCTGGCGCTATGCATCAGAACGCAGACTGTCTTTCATGTCTCTCTATAATAGCCTTGGTTTCCTCAGCAGCAGATGAGCTTTACAATAAGTTGATGCTGAAGCCTTCTATGTGGGGGGAAGAGCCACTTGAGATTTAAAAAATTCTGAAAACTCTTGTGGTGGACACCCGTGTTAAAGAAAATCAGCTTTTCAAGTGTTATAAAGGAAAATGGTTACCTTACATCCAACCATCCTTATGCACTGATGCAGTTGTATCAGAACATCACACTGTAGGCCACGGTAGCATCTAGAAGACTCTCAACCTTCTAAAGCAATATTGCTATTGGTAAGGGATGCACTCTGACATATCAGAAATACTAGCTGCTTGCCTTGAATGTAACATAGAATAACCCAAGGTCTTGCGCTACCAGCATTGTCTGATCAGACCTGGTTTTGCATTCCATACAGTTGCAATTAACATAGTCAGACAATTGCCCATCACAATAAGTAAGAATAGATTTGTGATAGTGGCTATGGATCAGTTGACTAAGTGGGTGGAAACTAAAGCTATCCCAAATCAGTCTGCCTTAACCACAGCCAAGTTTATACTTGAGAACATCCTTTACAAGCATGGCTGCCTGCAGACTTTGTTAACAGACAATGGCTCTAATTTTGCCAGTTATATTATACCATGACTGAACAAGCTAATGGGCATTTGCGGTACCCTTTCAACACCATACTATCTGCAAACAAATGTAATGGTAGAGAGAACTAACAGGAGCTTAGTACAGATTCTAAGGAAGCTAAGCCATCAACACAAAACAGAATGGAATACATATCTTCTGGTAGCCATCTTTGTGTACAACATTGGATTCCATAGGGCTACCAGTAAAAGCCCTTTCCAGCTCCTGTATGGACAACAACCTAGCCTTCTTCCTCACCTGTAAAGTCCTGTTAATTCTGGCAACCCCCTCTTCCCCAACGCTCATCTAAAAAATTAGCTCAGACTCTTATCAAACTACAGTCTGAAGCATACACTACCAATCTGGCAACTAAGGGAAAGGACATGGATTGTGCAGAAAAGACTCGCCTTTTCCTCCCTGTATACAAGATAGGAAGTCTGGTATACTTTTACAGCAACCAAGGGTACAGTTGTGAAAGTAAACTTGCCTTGTTATGGCAAGGTCTGGTCAAAGTAGTCCAGAAAGTGGGAGTAGATAACTACACTCTCAAGGATCTGGAAACAGTCCAACTGATCACTTGAGTCCACATGCAATACATGTGCAAGACTCCAAGTGGTCAAGCATGAACCCCTTTATGGGTAACAATTTGAAAAAAAGAAAACCTAATAAAAATAATCCATGAGTTTTTACCATATTTTAAACAAGAAGAAAGATAATTCATATAAGGGACAAAGAAAATAGTTTATGTTGCAACACTTTATTAAGGTGCAAGTTATTCTATTGATAGACGTAATTGAAGGAGAATTTGTGCAGATACAGCATATATGAGCCACACAGAAGGCAGCCAGCAGAAGCCATACAGAAGGAATGGGGTTGAATTGACTGGTAGGTACTGGACACAATTTATTCATATGGAATATGGGAATACAATCCCTAGTAGGATGCACTCCCATAGTAGGCTTTCCTGCTGAGTGTATTCCTCTGGTGTTTTTCCACCAACAGAGTACATCGTATTGAGTAACCATTCAAGGTATTCAGGCATATGGTGAAGGCTTGGTGGTAGACAGTCTTGGATCCACACAGTACAAGATTACCAACTAGTGTCATGGACTGCTGTCTCTTGTAATCTTCATAGCTTAATAGATCCAGTGTTGCACTCATAGTCCTTTGAAGACAATACTTGTGGCTATCAGAACAATGCCATAAAGGTACTGGTCCTGCGGCTGACTTGGGACTCATCCAGGCAATGAAGATGACACTCAACAGATCCAATGCTTGAGAATTTTTATTGGTCAATAGCAATGTTACATCAAAGCTAAACTGTTTGAGTTGGATCTCTGAATATTCCATTAGTTTAGGTATTGGTAATCTCCAGTGAACCGTGTTTCCAACTTTGAGTTTATGTATAGTAATCATGTATGGATGCTCCAGATCAAGCATCAACACTGACTACATGGCATAAGAACCACACAACTGCAGCCTTGGGATTGAATCCCAACAAACATGCAGGTCCATGTTTATATACTGCCTGTGTTTGTCTTCTTGAATCACAGCTGTGGTACTTGTGACTTCCTCTTCAGTTAGATTTCTGAGTCTGGTTGATGGAGAACTAGGGATGACACGCCTTGTCAGACTAGATGTAGCTGTTTGCCTTGGTGTCTTCTTTGGAGTTGTGATGGAAGATTGGATAACAGTATTTGCTGGTGTACTTAGTTGGTATTCACTGCCACTGGTTGGACTTCAGAAGGCAGCGTCAACTTTTTCACCTAGTAACTTGTCAAAGTTCTCTCTCTTTTCTGGCTCTAAGATGGGCAAAGGACATAATGGTTCCCTGGGGCCTGAACTTTTGGAGTTAGCATGGTTGGCAGTCACTCTCTGTTGTGGCTGGTCAGTATATCTCACTACTGGTTTCTTTACTCTTTTGGGACAATTAACTGTAATGAGAGAGAAAACACTGGCACTGTAATGTCTAGTTTAGTGGGAGATATGACGTAATATGGTTAGTGTAAACCATCCATTACTGACATCAATACCTCCCATCAATAAGGCTCTAGTGCAAAGGGTCAAATTGCCCTGTAGTTTGGATGAACAACTGGTCTGGTTGACCAACAGGTCATAACTTCAGAGAGTTATTTAGCCCATCAAACAATCATACCAATTGATGGGCTGAGAACCAATATGATCTGAGGTGAAGTCTGATCAGAGGATCAGTGGCTCAAGTTTAATCACAAAACTCCTATATAACTCTTCCCTTGTATTGTTAAATAAAGGTTTGATATTACATTAACTATACATTTATTATACACACTAAGCAGAAGAATTATCTTAGCTTAGTCTTTAGTAATACATAGGCTGTAATTGATTTAAGTGTATAATAGCCATCACCACATCATAGCTGAACTTAAAACAATGGTAATTGAGTCTATGTCCTGGTCCCTCTACAAGTCTTGTAAGGTGGGGGAGGGTGGCTTGCCTAAGCACTCCCCTGAGCTTTTCTCTCTTTGTGTTACAGTAGAAAATCAAATGAAAGGGATAGTGTGCCCTTGTAAAACTTGAAATCAGCAAAGAACTGCAGCCAAACCCCTGAAAGAAATTGACAACTTAAATGCTGTCATAGACAAAAAATGGATCAAAGCTGGGGTTGCCCAAATAGCCCTCAAAAATCTGAACCTGCCTTATTTTTCCCCAAATAATTATGACAAGAAAATTACGTGTTATATGCTATTTGGGGATGGCAGCGCTTGACCTGCTGGTTGCCAAATTTTTTTGAATTATGACGTCATTGACTCAAATTCCAATGCATGACCACCAACTTCTGAAAATATTCTCATCAGCCAATAAGAAGCCTCAGAAGCCTCAGAATCCCCTCCTGCCCCATTCTGAACTCCCTTAAGACTTCCCCATTTTCCCTCTAGAAACTTGTTTCTAGATAGCTATATTTCTCTGAAGAATAAACAAAACAAGTCTCCAAAAAACCTCATGTTAGAGTATCTTGGCCTCTTGGCCCCAGTGGTTGACAGTATGTTGGCTGCTCTCTTTCAGATTGCTGCCAACTCCTTGACTGCGCCTTGGCCTGCTTTGTACCCTTTGGTTCCTCTGACTTTGTCCTCCAATTTACCTCTTCAATTAATGTTCTTGATTTTGGTCCTAATGTCTGCCATTTGCTACACTCACAAAGGCGCAAAATTAGTAACCCCCTCTTATCAATTTGGTTTAGTGTTGTTGAAGCAACTGACAATTTGCTTATTTTATCCACATTGTTTTTCATTGCATCTTACAGCCCGCTATTTAACCCTTACATTTTTGTTGTGTTATTAGTACTCATCTAGTTAACCTGAGTTATACAGTTTCTGCCTCAAGGATGAGGGTTATTAGCTTGGTTGTTTTGCTTGTTGGGCCAAGGGTCCTTCTTTACTGTGAGACTCTTCTTTTGCTTGTTGGTCACATGCAGGTTGTCAGATTTTTGTACAGCTTGTTTTTCTTTCAAAAAAACTTGTCTTGGAGGTTTTTGCAATGGCTTATGTCAAACTGGTGCTATAAGAGAGGGGGCTAGACTGACAAAGTCTGGCTCTCATCCTGGTGGAATCATCCACCAGGATGCCATTCAGTGCAGGACTGGAATGGCTTTCCTAAGAGGCTTCCCAAAAGAGGCAGGCCAAGACAAGGAAGGGAAATAGGTAACAAGCCCATAATCAAGGCACCAGCAGATAACCACAGAGAACAAACCTGGGTGACAGGGGAATCTGGATCAATGGGAGGAAGTTGATGCGGAAGGGGAGGGAGTGATTTGGAACTGGCATAAGTTTGGTGTCTTGTGGGTCTGTGAAAGGAGATTCATCAGTTAATGGCTTCAGAAAGAGTGGAAGGTCCTTGGGATAAAGACCTACCCAAGCCAACTTAACAAGTGTGTTAAGGATGGTGAGAACCTGGGGCAAATGAAAAAAGGGATTGGAGAGCAGGCCAGGATTTGGAACAGAATGTTGTGCAGCCAAGGAGAGTCTATTACAAATGCTTGGGGTTGTAGTCCATAATAACAGGAAGATGGGTACCATGGTCATCATAAGTGACTTAAGTAAAGAAGACAACATTTTGCAGAAGAAGTTTTAACAAAAACCTTCAGGCAGACAGGCCACAAGAACTAGGATGCTTCCAAGGGTTTAAACTGAGTTTGGATCCTCTCAGATTGGATCTCAACAAAAAAACATACAGGCAGGCAGTTGGGAAGACGGGCAGGCAGACCAAAGAAGAGTGGGAAGAGGAAACAACAGTAGGAGTCAAGACAATAATCTTGGTTATCTAATAAAACTACAAAAATATAAATAAATTTGCAAAATCAGGAGTTTTATTCAATAATCAGAATTGGTAAGCAAGGGGCCTGATGGTCCTTGCTTCCATTATATGCAAGGGAGGGGTAATGATACTGGGGGTATTATAGGAGGGGGGTTTTGGGAAGCAACAATGGGAGAACCAGTTAGAAGTATCAGCATAATCTACCAATGACCTGGGCCCAAGAAAATAGGAGCAACAGGCTCAGGTGCATGAAACAGTTGCCTGGTTAGCTAAGTACATTCCAGGGACTCAGGCACAACATTACCACTTATGCTTGCCTTTGACATCATAGCTTGATTGCCCCCAGAATCATTTTCTTCAGGTTGAGGAACTCCCGGGCTGGAGGAATTGTTTGACTGGGATTCCACTAATTGTGGAATTTTATCCCCAAATTTCCCAGGCTGCAAATTAGGCAAACCCAGTAAAATGGGCCCTGCATTTTTCTGTTGTCCTGCCAATTGTTTTAAGGTAGGACAACACCAGGAAAGCAAATAATCTAACTGGATTAATTTCTCCTCTGTAGTGGGAGGGAACTCCAGAAAAAGGGGGAGTTTTAGCCATAAAGGCAGCACAAAACGTTCATTCACAGTGTGGGCAAGGTCCTCCAGGTTGCGGAGAGGTTGTGCCTGCACTCAGCCCACCTTTTTTGTGGCTCTGGGGAATATATCCCTGTTCAGAGCTAGCAGAGGCCCTCAGAACTTTACAGGCACCTGGTGTGCGTGGAGAGGCCATTGTATAAGTCCAGTTGTGATCCAGATCATCAAAGTTGATGGTATTAGGAGATCAATCATATATGTCTTCATAGGCTACAATATACCCCTCATATAAGACTTCAGACTTTTTCAACAACAGCTGCAGCTATATCAAAGCCTGTGCTCAACTATCACCAACAAATTACTATTTCTCAGATATAAAAGAGATGCAGCTAGGATTGAGACAATAGTTTTATTGATGAGCCTAAACAGGAGGAGACTGAATTGCTTGGAATAATAGAACTGTGAGGGTTTTTATACCCAATTCTACAAAAAGGAGATGATATGGGAATTATGTTTAAGCGAGATCAAATCATAATTTTGAATCAGAAATATATTGTCAGGAGTAAGGTTCTGAAATCTGGAATCAGGGGCTTTTGGCTGACACCAGTTTGGGCTAAAATAGTTCAGTATTTGCGGGAATATAGGCAACCAAAGATGGTAAAGGAGAAACAAACAAATAAACAGAAGTCACAGCGTAAATATCAACAAAATAGAAAATATCAGTTGAGACTTAAATTCTCAATCCTGACACCTCAATAGTTCCTGTCATTTTGAAGGTTCTGAGTTCTGTCATGATCACCACATCAGAGTCTTTTATGGCAAACTTCTCAAGGAAGGCGACTTTGAACATATCCCAGTCTTCACTGTGATTAGGATGTTAGTCAAACCATTTGCTTACAAATTGTGAGGCGGCCCCCGTGATGTGTAGGGCAATCTTGCTGGACCAGAGTCTGTGGGGATAGCCCACTTGTGTAAACTTATTTTGGGTGCTTTGAATCCAGAGGTTGGCATTTTCACAGTGTAGTCCTGAGAACGTTCCAATTTCTGCTGAACGTAGGCGTTGAAATACAATGTTGGGTATTTTGGTTGCTTCATGAATTGGAGGTGAATTCAGGACTCCTTGGGCACTGAGGAAGTTGTACTGTTTGGTTGCTACAAGGATATTGTTGAAGATGATGAATCCCATAGGGACGTCCTGATCTTCTTTGTATCGTCTCCAACCGGTGGGGAGTGCCATCTGCTGGGTTCATTTCTTGGGAGGAATTTTTCCTTTAAGTTGTGTAGGTGTGGATAACCTACCTGTGCTACCACTGTTGAGTATATACTTCTGAGAAGTATAATAAACGAGATAAAGGGGAAAATTAAGAGAATGATACTTTATTGGATATGAGTTTAGAGTACTATATAGTATCACGAGAAGCCACATGTCGTCCATGTGCGTCATGAGGCTTGTCCAAGTAATATTACATTTAGGACTCAAAAGGTTTGTCCAAGTTATATTCCGCTTAGGATTCAAAAATTTTGATCCTCATAATAGATGACCAAATGATAACAGTGCCACCGACTTAATGATTAGTCGGGGAATCATTCGGGGAATTGCTTTCCCAAGAGGGAGTAATCAAAGATGTTGCAACAGTGTCTTACTTAAGTTTAATTTCCATTGATGATTTGGGAAACTCCAAAGCAAAATCTACAAGTATGTTTAGATATACTGGTATCTGTTTTTCATAACCTTTGATTGTTATATAGAAATATACTGAATACATAACCTGAGTAGTGTCTATCTCTTAAAAATGCTCATGTATGGCATTGTCTGATTTTAAACTAAGGATTTGATCTCCAGGGCGACTTGATAAAATAAATGCCTTCTAGCAAGCAAACAGTGTAATAAATCAGCTCCGTATTGTGGGTTTTTATACCTGCTTGAAAAGCCTATAAAGTCGAATAGGCTGAAGCTATGGCCTTTGGCTGAAGTGCTGCTTATAAATTGATTTTGAGCTTTACCCGATACCGTTGTCAGTCTATTTTAACAAAAGTAATTAAGGCTTTGCGATTCAAATTAAAAGAATGTTATAGTTTACCTTGAGAGTAAACTTTTAAACAGCAAAAGTAACTTAGTAGCCATATATTCATGATAGACAGGGATAATTCTTTTTTACAAGGAATAGATCACATTGATAGAAACTGAAAGCGACCCTAGTTGACTTTGGCACTAAGCAAAACTTTAAAAGCTTGAAATCTATTACATCTGATTGACAAGAAAGGTACAAAAAAGATTCAAGTTTATGACAATAAATGAATATTTACTTGGAGTACATTATGTAAAATGATGTATAAGAACTGTTTTGAATTAAAAAGAAGTGTTTTCAAAAAGCAAGGCAAAGTATTAAAGTTATGGTTTAATAAACTACATTTAAAGGGAAAAAATCTTATTTAAGGAATATAATGAATTCTAACATGAACTTCACCTCTTGTCTTTTCACCTTTGTGCAGCGAAAACCAACCTTCATATGAACCTTCTTCATAAATCATTAATGTAGTCAGTCTCATCTCTCCGATAAAATCATTTTTAAGAATATCCTCATCAAACACCTTGATAAGTATTTCGCTTTCGGGAGTTATTGTATAATAAAATGTTTCGTTCCAGAGGGCATTTTTTCCAGCGTTAGGAATGGTTCGAGTTTTATTGACCTGGCCTCCTACTTGTACTACAGCAAATGCATCGTTTTTCCCGAAAAAGGGTATGTCCTTATTGACAAGATTGCGGGCTGCGACAACAGTGATTCCAATCTTAAGTTCTTCTTGATCCATAGGCTACCAATAATCACAAAGCTATTTTTTGTGAAAGAGTCAATGTATAAAGCAGTTAGCACGCATTAAGTATTGTAGCAGCATCTGGAATACCAGCGCTTAATGGATTAAGATAAGTTTAGAGTCACATGTATTTTGAACTGGGGCTTAGCTTAATCATGCAGCAATCTACATTATTTGAGGGGCTTGATTTTATAAATAGTAAGAGGGAGGATTTTAGATTAGCATTTATGAGAATGCGAACAAAAAATAGGAGCCTTGGTTTGAAATAGAATTTTACGAGTTATTTTGGTCCCCATTAGAGCACCTCGATTATGTGCAGGTACGCCAAAAAGCTAATTCAAAGAACTGGTATTGACGATTAAGGGCCACTGTAATATAACTGTCCTGTTTAGCTACATTACATACCTGAGATTCAACAGGCATGGGGTTTTACAAATTCATGTGTGTGTCATCAGAATGCAAATATGAGATATAAGTCCCAATATTGCTAATAACCACTAGAATAGGGAAACAAGTGAATTGGAAACTTGGGTCATTTATTTATTGAGTATTTGCCGGTTTATATACTGTGCTGGACAATTGATAAACCATCAGTTAAGATGATCCGTTTGATTGTTATGATTATCATATAATCAAGAGTTTCAGTTGTGATCTAACTGAAATCTTCCTGATGTGATCCGTTACATCACACCACATTACTACATAAATATAAATTATACTACTTATCCTTTATCAGTAAGCATCATTTCTATGAATAGAACATGATCTGGATTATTTCTGGGTATTGCATTGTTTAACAGCCAACTTCAATTAACTGAAGTTAACTTCATTACAGCACTCTTATCATAAGTTTATCTTATGTGGGGATCAAACATTTTGAATCCTAAATGGAATACTAATCAGACAAGCCCATGGCTGACATAATGTACATGAACAGTATGAGGCTTCCCATGATACTGTAGTTTTCAAACCTGTTGAGATAAATGTATATTAGTCAGTTTAGAATGCATGAGCTCAGTCACAAAACGAGTTTCAACTGGAACCAGTTGAAGGGTAATTTTCTCAATAAAACTTCCATTTATCTATAGCCAGAAAACAAATACAGCCAATCATACAACAAAAATAAAGTCAAATACTGAATTCTGAAAATGAGATACCAAACACATGGAGCTCAAATTCAAAACGCACACAATCCAGTCACTTCCTGAAGCATTCTACATCAAATTTGATTATGAGTGTGTGGTAAATATGATAAAAACAGAGAGTGTATGAGGTTCAGTCACAAAAGTGATGAGCTCAAACACAAAACAACTCATTTTTTTTGAAAATATTGATTATTTTTGGGACTCAAATTGGAAATAGTAGATTTCAGGAGTGAATTCACCAAAATCTATTCAGGGAACTACAGCATTATTTTCAATGTATATGCATCTAAATTTGGGAATTTATGTCTAAGAGAATGTCTCAAATAAGAGCCCTGATTTAAATAAAATTATTTTTCTAGAAATATGTTGCTTTTCTGTTTTTAATAAAAAGTTTATTGCTTTGTCTTAGTATGAGTTTCACCAGTGAAGATAACTTTGATATTGTTGAGGGGCAGTACCAGGAGCTACTCCAAGCTCAGGCTGCTGAGCTAAGGAACGCAACCACTGTGTTTCCTGTGTACACTCAATTTAATGCAAGTCATGAGGAGGCTGAGTTGTATGTGTCACCAGGCCCATTCATAGATGGCTTTTCTGATAGCCAATATGGTGCTCCCCAATACCAGGCCCAACCTGAGCCTGTGCCACATTTTGGAGACTGGGCAACTGTGGCCCCCTCCAATCCAATCCAACCATCATTTGAGAATTTGGGCCAATCAGAGCAAGCCCTTTCTAATCTGGGTCCCCTTATTCCTCAAGCCCGCCAAAAACGTCAAATCATAACCAATGAGGTGATAGAGGAGATTTTGGGCCTCAAGCAGAGTGGCGTAAATTTTGCCAAAATAACCAATTAGCTTCAATTTACTGAGGCAGTGATCAAGCATGAGTTCTGAGCCCTCTTGAAGAGAGGTGATGTAAAGCTGGTCAAGAAGCCAAAGAAGCAGATTGACTCTCAGATCAAGGATGTGAATCCTATAATGCTTGACCTTCTGCAACATGACCCATACCTCCAATTGACTGAGGTCCATTGCCTACTTGGGCTACAGGTCATATTCATTGCCAGCCGCACAGCGCAGCTCTGGATGCATGGGCATGTTGTAAAGTTACACCTCCCCCTTAGGCCTCCACTTCAATTCCTGCCAAATGCTTGGGGATTTCTTCAAAATTATGTTTGAATATTTATCCCAAAAGGTTACTGAAAAAGCTCAAGAAAAGCCATCAATTTAATATTTTGGAATAGTTCTGAAGATGCCCCCACCCAACTCACCCAAGAGACACCTCTGGTCAGATATCACATGCAAGAGCAGCCAGGAGCAATGGAAATGCATCCAAAGCATATTCCTGATTTTAGTTGATTAAGTTTTCCTTTTGACTATGTCCATTCAAAATTTGTCAAGATCTTCCTGCCTCAAGAAATGCATTTGTATCCACTCATATCATTAGTTGATTGGTTTGTGACATTCAATCTACTACCTTAATCATATTATATCTCTTAAATGAATGCAAGAGTTGTAAAGGACCTTGCTTCATCATTCTCTAACCTAATAAAGCTCAAAATTTGTTAGTAGTTCTGGCCATTTGGTTTTGTCTGTTGCTTTTGGTGTTCATATTATTTCCTTCTCCTCCTTTGGCCTCCCAGGAATTGTTAGTAACAGTCTTTTGGTTGTTGCTGAAACTGCAATTTTATTGTGATTGAGAGCTTGGTTTTATTTCCTAATAACCTGCTCCCCAATTCTCACACTTGTAGTCAGTGTTCTGATTCTGACAAATTACTGTGTGATGAGTTGAAAGATGGATCTGATTTGCCCTATGTCCGTGCAATTAGTGCCGCCCTCACCCACTGCCTGTCCTCTATTTTGGGCAATTTCATATCTATATCCTATTATAAATTGTCATTAAAAGTCCATGAATATGGCACTTTGAGTGAAAAACGCTCCCATGGACAAAAAGAAGGAACATAGGGGATTGTGATTGGTACATTCCTTGCAGTTTCCCCAAAACAGACTGTATTTTACCAAACTACAACCAGTTACAACAATGGTTACTGGTACGGGAAATTCCTATCTGACCTGCTTGCCACCTGTAGCTCAGCCAATTCTAGCTTCAAAATCTTCCTGAGCCATAAATGGAGTGCGCTGAAGTGGCCTCTAAGAAAATACAAGCAGAAGTATAAGGTCTTGTCCATATTGGTGCAAGGTTATAAACTAACGTGTGTAAGGCATTAGGATTCAGATTTAAAAGGTATAAAAAGGTGAGAACTGTCTGCAAAATAATTTTACAGAACCCTGCTAAAAACCTATACTGAGTCATGAAAGGAGTGATTGAGTTTAAGAACCCTAAGCAAAGAAGATAAAATAAAGTGTTTAATAGTGAGCAATTTGTAACTAAGGGAATGTCAATATTAGGATATTCTCCATCAGCAAATTGGTACATATAACTATTAAAAGATTCCTTAAGGGAAAATAATGGGTACAACAAGCCTAAGGTTTGTTGTTTTACAAGTTCCATTTGTTTAAGGAAAGAAAAGGCTAAACTTTAAAATGAATTTAATAAAAATGTATAAATTTCTAAAAATTAAGATCTTAAGTTTAAATTAGATAAAAGATTGAAGGGTAGAAATCACTTAGAATTTTAGCTTAAAGTCTACTCTTCAAAAGCTCTTTATTTATAGAGAAAAAGCCTTTTCAGTTGAAGACTGATAGCCAGGGAGGAATCAGCCAAGAAGAGGAGCAAACTAGAGAAGTTGGAGACAACCAGGTAAAGAAAGGGGAAACAGACAACCAGTTCAAAGTTGATCTGCAACGTGAAGCTGGGGAAAGCGGCAACAATGCAACCAGGAGTTTTGAAAGGTGAGTGAAAAACTAAAATTTCTCTGACTTTAAAGTAGAGAATATAAAGCTAACTAAATAGCTGAAAAGCAAAAGACAACAACAACAACAACGTCAATTCAAATGCAAATTGACGTAAAACAAGGTAAATTACTTTAAAATATTTAAATATTAACTATTAATTCAAATTTTCAATATTAAAAAATAAAGAAAGATTATATCAACCAAAAACATATAAAATATGATAGGTTTAACAAACCTGCCCTTTGGGGCAGGGCATGACAATAAGGCCATGATGTTTCAATTTTCCCTGCCAGGCATTTTGATCTTCTCCTGGGTGATATGTTGTTCTTCAACATTGGGGACACCATCTGTGGGCGCAACCCCACAACCTTCAGCCAGGTGGTTAGTGCAGCCAACGACCTCATTGTTCATTTTTTCTGTCAGAGGGTTGCTGAAATGTTTACAAAGATGGCCTTCAATGCTATCAGCAACAGCCAATCACCAAAAGACCCACAGCTGCCCCCTTGCAATTCCCTGGCATAAAAGCCAATTGCTGTCCTTCCTGATTTGGAATATGATGTCATGTACAATCAATTTCTCCAAGCCAATCAAGGCACTCAATCACCTCTGGGCCCTCCAGCCACTCTAGTCCCCAGCCAAACAATCCAGTTGTTTGGAACCCACCCCTCCCAGCCAATCAAGTTCTCCCCCCTCAACCCAGTCTGCCACCTAGTTTGCCCTATCCACTCCCCCATTTTTCCCAATAAAACTTGCCCCCCAACAAATTTTATTTTATCATATATTGGTTTAACTTTAAGTATTTTTATTGTTATAATATATAAGTATATTTAAATACAGTGATGATTGATTTTTATCATGTCATAAGTTAAAATTGGTTGCTTTAATATTTATTGATTCTATTGTTTTTTATTATAACTTTAATATATTTGAAGCGCTACAATAAAGCAAATTTAAAAACTAAAAGTGCTACAGACTAGCCTATTGGAATAGGTGTACATGTGGTGTTGTTGTGCTTAGCTCAGACCAGACATACCTCAGTTATTGCACCCAGTTTAACTTAAAAAAATAAGCCTGTTGAAATTAAGACATGTCTTATTTTCAACAGGCTTATTTCATTAAGTTAAACTGGGTTCAATAACTGAGGTGTGTCTGGTCTGAGCCAATCACAAAGACACCACATGTACACCCATTCCAACTGACTGGTCTGTAGCACTTGTAGTTTTGAATTCACTTTATGAAGTGCTTCAAATATATAAAAGTTATAATAGAAAACAATATAATTAATTAAAATAATTTATCTCACCGCATATATCTCTGGAATATATGATCTACATATAACCCATGAAAGTGGCTATCTTTTAATAAATATGTACTTTGGGTCAAACTTGGAATACAATATTTTCCAAACCTGCTGAGATAAACATATATTATTCAGTTTAGAAGGCATGAAATCAGTCACAAAACAAATTTCAACTTGATAGATCTAAATAGAAGATAATTTCACAGAAAATGAGCGCTATTAGATATAAATGTCCAATCATACAACAACCTATTCAAACTGGGGACAAATGTGTCATTATTTGTTAGATTAAGCCAAGGCGCCAGCTTAAGCATTTCAAAGCCTTTTAACTTCTTTGGTATCATTTAAGTTGTAAACTTATGTTTTTTGAACATTAATATAATGCTTAGTTTACTGAAGAAAAGTTTAAGAGTGTAAAATATACAAATAATAAAAATAAATCTTATTTCTATTAACTGTATTTTTTGCTAAACCCCTTTTTTCTATTTTAATAAGCCAAGAATCAAATATATGAGTTGCATAGAAGATTAACAGCAGCCCCAAAGCTATAATTGCTATTACCCTATCTTTGGCTCATATAATTAATTTCTTAGTTATTTTTAGAAAAAAAAGTTGTTGTATTTAAAAGACTAATTACCCTATGTGAAATATAAGTTTTGTTATGTTTCCAACTTCATGAACATGTCCCAATAATCCTTTAGTAGCATCAGCTCTCTTTGTTTCTCTGTCATCTGTGCAGAACTTTGCATAATAATTTATTTTGGAGTACTCCTTAACATCCTCAAATGTCAAAGGTGAAACATACAGCTCACCATCTTTCATTAAATATAAAAGATTAACATAAAATGCTTTGACTTCAAGCCAGCTTTTTTTAGGCCTGATTTTCTATAATATATGTAAAAAAAGGTTTTTTGGGAAACATCTGAATTATTTATGAATGACTCATATAATCCCTTTCTTTCTTCCTCTCTCTCAAAAACCATTTTGAGATCATTTATATTTTTTATATAAATCTCATTTTCCTTTTGTTTGAATATTTTAGATAATACACCAAAATGACCATCAACAATACTTTTGCCATGACACTCAACAAATCTATTAAACTTAATTGTTCCTTTTATAATTTTAGGTACCTCTTTAAAAAGATAATATAAGAATTCATAAGATCTGAAATGATTACTATTATCAGTCAAAACTTTAATATTTTTAATATTCTTAAATTTATTATTTTTAAGCAGACTTATCAAACACTGACCTGAAAAAAAGAGTCATGAGATAAAATTTCAGATAAAAAGTCATGATACTCATATTTAATTATCTCATTTTCTTTAAAAGCAATTGCAAATCCTAATAAAGAAATAGGTATTTTCTCATAAAAATAAT
This sequence comes from Entomophthora muscae, assembly GCA_014839935.2. Lineage (NCBI taxonomy): Eukaryota > Fungi > Entomophthoromycota > Entomophthoromycetes > Entomophthorales > Entomophthoraceae > Entomophthora > Entomophthora muscae. Next base: position 176,396 of record QTSX02007157.1, on the reverse strand, counting down.
TATTTGTCTCTATAGGACCCCCACCTATTTTAAAGTTTTTTTATAGTCTATTACTATAACACATTAATTATTATCAAGATTATTTATATCACTAATATATTCTTTATTTTGATGCTTATAAAAATTTTCATGTAGGTCAATAGATTCCAAAATTTCTTTAATAGATTTAGGCAATGCCAACTTCTTTATACTCAAATCCTTTTTCTTCATTTCTAATGATTTTTTTAAGTTGCAAATGTTACACATATCAGTTTTCTTTTTGCTTTTAATTATATTATTAGGAATAAGCTTATAGAAAGTGGAAAGTGAAATAGAAATATTGTTTTTTATTTTCATATCTTCACAAATTTCTTTTTTGTTTTTAATAAGGAGTATTTTATTTTAGTTGAGTATTCACTCAATTCTTTTTGTAATTCTTCATAAATTAATCCAGGGGATTTTTTAGTGAATTGGCTGGTTGGAAATGAATTTTTTAATATATGTTTTAAAATATTTTTTATGTTTCCTTTCTTTACTGAATCATTTTTTATTTTATTTTTTGAATTTAATGATGCTTTTTTAGCATTTTTTATTTTTTTAGAATATGAATACTCATTTTTGTCATTCTAAATCCACAATCCCAAAGCTCTTTCAGACTGTAGCTTGATGTAACCAATGCTCTTAGGGAAGGAAGGTGCTTGGTAGGGGGCTCTGACATTAATTCCTTTAGGTTGTTAAAGAAATCATCTGTCTTAGAATTTTGTATGACAGGTAAGAAGGTACTTTTCCAAACTCAGTTTTTAATAAGAAATTCTCAACAAAGCTGTTAAGATCACTTCCAGAAGTAAAAAGGAATGCTTGTTTAAGCATAGAGATTCTTTCTCTCTTAGTAGAAGCTCCCAGTGAGAAGAAGGGTGTCATCTGAGGTGCAAACTTGATAGGTTCCATAATGATAGTGGTTGGGTTCTTTGGCTTGGTTCAGGCAGTTCTTGCTTGGAAATAGCTGTGTAGTTATCAGAGAGGAGTAAAGGTGTGGATTGTAAAGTAAATTTCTGTAAAGTTGAGCTGTTTAAATACCATGTTAGCTGAGCTTTCTCACTACAGACATAAATCCCCAACTGACCCCCAACTGATCTCCTTAATTTATCAATATCACCCCTGAAGTCTGATATCATTGTTTATTTACCCCTTTTTATATTCTGGTTAACTGTTAATATCTTGGCAAATAGTATTTCAATATTGCTCAAACTAGTATCATTAGAAAGCCCTTAATCTCAGCTTTCAGAATTGTGCTGCAACTTAATATTTTAATACCAATTTAGTATCTTGAAGTGGCTTTGAATGTAAGCTCATAGAATTATTATTTGAAATAAAATATGCTAATTAACTCTTAAAGTATGATATTTTAATTAGTAAACTAAATTTAAAGTATAAATCATTATTTAGCTTACTTTTAGTAACCAACTCAAAAACTTTTTTAAATAAACTTAAGTTTATTATAACTTTTAGCAGTTCTTAAAAATGAACTTTATATATCTTAAATATATCAAAATAAAAATGTTATTTTTAATCACATATAAATATTTGCTTGTATAATTAAAGTTGTGTCTTATTTTTATAGATACAATGACTAAGATCATTTTTCATTTAGTTTAAATAAATTTTAATCTTTATAAAATTTAATTAAATAAAGCAAGATTTTGATACATTCTTTTTATGTTTGAATTTTTTATACATATTATCTCTATCATACAGTATAAAAATATAATTTTATTAAATAGTTGTATAAAGCTAATTTATTAATATTAAATACTTAAGAATTTGAAAAGAAAAACTTTTACTCTCTTATTGGTTCTTATTATATATTTTCTATATAATCTAACTTAAGAATAAACTACTTATGCTAAATGAGATCACTGAAATTTCAATAAAAATTTAGTTTTAGTTTTAATTTTAGTTTTAGTTTTTTAACTTTTTACTAGATTTTTTTATAAAGCAAATCCAAAATCATTTAATATTTATTTGTTAAATATGCAAAAAGCTATCTGCCCTCTTTTTAAAAAGAGGGATTCAAAAATTATTATATTCTAAATTAAATATTTTTAAAAAAGCTAAGATTTTAGGCAATAATTTAATTTCCAACAAAAAGCATCATATCAGTTTTTATTGTATTTTTATGTTTCTCTTTTTAGAATGATGTCATTTTGTACTAATCAGCTTTCAAGAAATAATGGTATATGAAATAAGATTGTTACTAGCTTTTAATACAGTTTAATTTAGCTGTAAGTAGAAAATGATTAGTTTAATATAGGTTTTTATATTATAAGGATTAAATAAGATTTATTTTGATAAAATTGTTGTAATTATTTAAATTTATTAATAAGAAAATTAAAACAAATTTTAAAGTGTTAAGTAGCACAGTTAATAGGAAGCATATTAATCTAACAAATAATGACCCAAATGTACAATTATTCAACAATGGATGTACCAAACAATAGAACACATGAGTTTCAGTCACAGAACGCCTATACTATGTTTACTATGTTTTTGGTGAACATATGACACTCAGTCACAAAAGTTACAAACTCAATCCAAAAATGAGCCCCAATAGCAACTTAGATAATGTGAATATCAAATATCAAAATGCATAAATGAATTTATAATACTGTTACTGAATCATCCTAATTAAGAATACAATCTAGAATAAAGAAGGAAATAAATATTCTGAATGTCTGTTTTGGGATTAGAATCAATAAAAAATCAAATGTATCCAAACTCATGATCAACAGTGCACATTTACAACCAAAAATAATTAATATAGGAATCTGAAAATTTAATTTGAAATAAAAAATAGTGACTACTAGCTTTCATGCTAATATATATAGAGAGATAAAATTACAAAAGATAAATTATATAGATAAACTTATTTTAATTTTATTTTATTTCTATACCAAAATGGAAGTATCCCAACAACAGAGTAACAATGGACCTTTTGTGCGCCGTGGTTGTGGTTGCCCCCGCGGGTCAAAGAACAGAGTTAGTGCAACCCAAGTGCCTACTCAGAAAGAATACAAGAGAGGAGAGTTCAATAGTGATACTGCACTGAAACAGTTGTTTCAAGGAGCACAACATGCAAGGGAGCAGAGCATCAATCCCCAGGTTCAGAAGCTGATCAGAAAATACACCAAGTTTGTCACCACCAAAACATTAAATGACATCACCACCAAGAGGATGTCCTTGGCATACAATCCTGTATACCGCCACAATGGTGTTCCTGAAGCCCTACTGGAGAAGGCTAAGTCCATACTTAATACTACCTACCAGCCTTATGTGAGTGATTCCAAAGGGGCTGACAAAGATGAGTTTCCCCAGTATTTCCAAACCACTAAATGGCAGAAGGTGCTGAAAAAGGTTGCTGCATCTACAGCCAAGTGCCAATGCCCTGTGTTGTGGCTGAGCCCATAGAGTTGCTTCCCAACGCCAAAAAGCCAAAGCACCATGTCATCCCCAATTCCACCCAGGAGACCTTCATGAGACTCATGGAGGAGACAACTGACTACAAGAAGGCCGCAGCTATTGTCAGGATCTCAGAAATATCTGCCCACAGGCTCCAAAAAACTTATCTGAAAACAGTTACTGTTCTCCTTTTGGCTAAATCCAAGCGCAAACCAGTTCTATTGGTTAAGGAACACTTGTGCACCATCTGACAGTGGATTGAGCATAACTGCCATCTTGAACTATAAAATATTCAGTCAATGGGTGAGTCTGCTTTTGGAATCCAGGCTTTGGTTTCCACATGCTAATGAGCGGTCAAAAAATTGAACTTCTCCTGGAAAAAGCTCAGAGTTTCTCCATACAATTAGAACAGCCCTGATAGTGTTGTCTACTGGAAAAAATACACCAAGACAGTAAATGCTCTAAAGGAGAAGGGGTCTGTCAAATTCAACTAATTTGACAAGTCACCCTTTGCATCCTTCATGCATAACAAGTATGGGTATGTCCCCAAAGAGGAAAAGAATGACATGTCTTAGCATGTGGCTGTCTGCTCTCTTGTGTACCCTATGGTAGCTCTTATTGGTCCCCTTGGTATTGAGATATATCAGATAATTAAGGGCTTCTAAAATAGTGTGACCTTTCTGGAATTTCTCTGATTGGTTCAGGAGCACCTGTGGCACACAAGCCTGGGCTTAACCAACATTATTCTGCTGGATAACATTAGACTTCATAAGGTGGCAAATATTTCCAATGCATTTCAGGTGATTGAACCTGGTGTTGAAATTCCCTCACAACAATTGGCCACATCTAATTTGCACCTTCTCTTCCTTCCCTCTTATTTGCCACTCTTCAACCAAATTGAGGAGGTCTTTGGGTGGATCAAGCAAGTGGTCAAGAAAGGGGCGCCACGTGGGCCTGAGAACTTGTTTAATTTGCTGAAGGTTGGTGTCCATACCCTCCCAGCTAAAACTGTGGCCAAATTCTATGGTCACACGGATTTGTTTCTCTTTGTGTGCCTTGCCCAGAAGCCAATCAATTAAAGGCTTAACTGTTCTTTTTTGTTTTTTGGATTTAATTTTTAATATTTATTTTTATTTAGTTTAATTTATCTTGACTTTATTTATGTGATTCTGCAAATATCATCAGGTATAGTAAAAATTAACAAAGCAAAGCCAATTCTATGAAGGGATGGATAAATAACACACAATAATATTTATATTTTTATTATTATGATTTTATTGGGTTAGTTTATTTCACTTTCTTTATATGATTCTAATTATATACCGTCATGTGTAATAAAAATTAACAAAGCAAGAAGGGTGAATGAATGAGTATACAAAAATATATTTTTTTATGTATTTATTTGTTGAATATAATAGAATTGATTAGACTATACTATAGAGAAAATATAAAAAAAGTTAAAATAGTATTTGGGTGTAGACTTTTATTGGTGGTGGGAGCGGCAGAATTCCAGGACATTGCATTGAAATAGACTAGTAAATTCTATTGACAGCGCATATGTTGACATTAGACCTGTACTATATAAATTACAGCATGTAGAATACAGGAGCATTGTGATACAATTGGCCAGGAGGATTAATTCTGGTGGAGCAGTCATCTCATATGTGGTGGTAAGAATAACTGAATCCTGGATAATGTGCTTTATTGAGCTGTATCCAGGGGTAATTTTTTCCCGTCTAGTAAATGACGCACTACATTCAGTTTTATTAGCACATCAGACCTGTTGCAGGCTTATGCTTTAAGCCACATCAGTACAACAAGACCTAGGTAAACAATCAAGTGAATTCTCTGCCCTGCAAACAGGGCTAAGAACTCATAAAATTTATTATATAGGGTACTGATTTTATTTTTAAAGGTTGTAGTGGCAAAGCTTTTTTACATTGTTTTTGGTATACCAGTCTTGTCAGAGCACCAGGAGGCCCCAAAGTCTCTAAGGACGCCTACAACAGCAGGCATGACAGCAGATGAGCTATAGCTAAGTTTTGTTATTTTTTCATTGAAATTTTTTAGGATATGTGATAGTGTGTGCTGGGTGGGGTAACAGAAATGGACTTCTTCTTGTCCTCTTTCCATCTCAGGTAGGTTTTGGTACAGCATAGTTTGGATGAAATCCCATACAAGCATGACAACAAGCTTGCAGAAGCCAGGGAGCGGAACATACTGGTTGAGTTGCAGGTTGAGGGCCGTGGCCAAAGCCGAGACCCGCCATTTGATTTCATCTTGCTTTGGTTGGAGTGATGTAAGCTGTTCTTGTTTCATAGGGTAATTTTTTAAAATTCATTAATCATCTCAGAGGCAGCAGCTGGCGTCAGGACCAGCTGACACCCTATGTGGGGGACATAATTGCGGTAGAATGTTTTTAATAAGTAGGGTCTTAGGTACTTGTTGTGAATTGGGCCTTGTGGACGTCTTTGGGGTTAACGTCTATAGTTGCTTGTGGGTAGAGTATAGCAATAGGCCTAAACACAAATTAATACAGGTCCAATGACTCTGTAGTCTTTACCTTTTAATAATAGGTAACAACTAAGTTGAACAAAGGCAAGATTTAATATGTGAAAGTCTGTTTTTTATTTGGAAAAAAGGGAAGTTTATATACCATCCTGGCTGCATGATGGATGCAGAAGTGTTATTAACACCTGCACCATTGTCAGGAACATTACAGGATCTTCTGATATCCATCAGGCTCTTGCATCTTTGTTCTTTCCATCTTAGGATGATCCAAACAATCCAACAGAGAAGAGTGGGTGCACATTACTCTGGAGTGGCTGCAGCTTGCAGCTGCCCATTATGGAAGCTGCTGGTAATTCCCAAACCCAATCCAACCTGGATGTAATAGTACGGCCATCCTATTGTAACGTCCAAGATACAATTAGAATTAAAAATCTGTTGAATCCAACTGATTTGAGTGCAAACCAGTTTAGTCTTGACTATCAGGATTAATTCCACTGATAGCCTTGACCATTATACACATGCCCTCTAATTTACGACATTTTCCACCACTAGAATAGGCAAGGGTATAAATAGAGGGCAAAGTACTCAAGGGTTGTACATGTCAGATAACCTAACTAAATTACCAAGGGCTTCCAGAGCTACTACTGTTAGAGCCAGAGTGGTAGTCAGTAAGGCAGCCAGAGTGGCCAAAGAAAAGAGCAATCAGAATAAGAGCCATAAGAGGGAAGAACAATTGGTTAAGCAAATACAGACTTCTCAGGAACAGGGTCCAGTGATTCAAATAGAGGCTCAACAGGAGGAAGGGATCACCTGGTTTGATCTTTCCAGTGTTCTGGACTGGAAGGAAACCAAAGAGGTCAAACTTGGGGAAGGGCCCCACCTTCATGCCATATTTCAAGAGGTGTTTAAGGATCCCTCTGTATTAACTCAGGCTAAGGTCAAAGAGGGGAATTTCTATCATTTTTGTTTTGACCAAGAAGCAGCACTGAAGTTTGCTGAGGGTCAACTTCAAACATTTGAATGGCAAGGGAAGAAGTTCAACCAGGAACAGATAGACCTTGTTTTGGCAGTGCTCTGGGGGATGATCAGGGCCTGGTGCCATGAAGGGAGAGTGGACCTGGAAGTAGCCAGCTGGGTTGATAAGGATTGTAATAACTTCTGTATTCAACAAGTAACAGCTGGTCTGCTTACAGCCTTGAATCTTAAGAGCAAGGATATGTATACTCAGTTGGCCTTACTTGGGCATCTTCTCACAGTTCCTTCTGATAAGCTAGCAGTGGCTGAGGTGGAGGATGTTCCCATGTTATTAGAGGGACTCATGCGGGAAGTCTACAAGCCAGATATTGCCTTGAACCGGAAGTACTGGAGCAGAGAGCATCTGTTCTGGGATGCCTTGGTAGTAGGAATTGGGTTCCCCGTCTGGATGGGCCTCAATCAAGCACAGGCTTGGGATAAGTACCCCAATTACCCTATCTTCTGTCTGTGGCACTTTAAGGAGGACTATGCGGAGGAGTACATGGCGGCCTGTGTGGTCCTTCTCACAATGACTTGTCATTTAAAGGCAGTGATCTCCAAACACTGCAAGTTCCAATAAAGCCTTTTTTAGTATATATGCCTTATTCCTTTCTTTCTGCAATGTGGACAACAACCCATGGCATTTTTTTATTAGGCTTTTCTTTTTCTGAATTGTTGTCCTAAAGGGGAATTAATCCTGATCACTAGGAGCCATACACATGTATTGCACATGAACTCTAGTAACCATTTGTCAAGTGGCAGGTTCCTTCAATGTATAACTATCAGGACCTACTTTCTGGATGACCTTAACAGGTCCTTGCCATAGGGAGGCAAGTTTGCTTTCACGACCATAGCCTCTATTGCTATAGAAGTAGACTAGGTCTCCAATTTGATAACTGGGGATGGCAGGGCATTTGGCTTGGACAAGCTCCACATCCTTTTGCTTGGTGTTCAGATTGATAGTATAGGCTTTGGCCTGTATTATGATCAAAGTCTGAGCCAGCTTATGGAGGTAGGCTTCTGGGGTGAAAGCCAGATTAGGTTTCACCAAGGAGTACAAATGAGGAGGTAAACCAGGCTGACGTCCATAAAGGAGTTGGAAGGGGGTTTTGCCTGTTGCTCTATGATAGTTGATGTTGTAAGCAAAGTTGGCTGCAGGCAGGTAAGTGTCCCATTCTGACTCATGTTGGCGTGCTAGTTTCTTGAGGATCTGTACCAAACTTCTGTTAGTCCGTTCAACCATTCCATTAGTTTGGGGATGGTATGGGGTGGATAATGTGCCTCTGGTACCCATCAGCTGATTTAGTCTGGGTATCATATAGCTAGTGAAGTTGATTCCATTGTCAGTTAGCAGCATCTGAGGACATTTGTGGCAGTAGATGATGTGTTCCAAGATGAACATGGCTGTAGTGAGTGCAGACTGATTTCAGATAGCCTTTGCCTTAACCCATTTGGTCAACTGGTCCACAGCCACTATAATGTACTTGTTTTTCCCTTTTGAGACTGGAAAGGGTCCCACCACATCAATGGCCACAGTATGGAAGGCAAAGTCTGGGCAAATCAGCTTGTGCTGGAATCTTGCAACCTTTGGCTGTTTAACATTGCAGTCATGGCAAGCAGCCAGAATCTCAGCGACATCAGAGGGTGTTCCTTCCCAGTAGCAATGCTGCTGTAACTGAGCAAGGGTCTTTTATATTCCTC